>JAPKLW010000743.1:246048-370946 GCA_026898455.1 Plectranthus barbatus
AATATTTATTTCAATGTTGTGTGATCAATTAATATGTTCAAATTCATTTTAATTTAAAATAAATTTAATTTTTAAATCGAATTTCATCTCTTCTCGTAAGAATTTTAAATAACAAATTTAAAATCAATCTATTTTCTTTATCCCGACTAAAATAGTGGACTTTATTATTGCAAGAATTATGATATTTGGTCCCGAGATCAAAGATAGTGCGATTAAATATAAAGTGTAGAAGTGTGCTCAATTATAACTGGGTGGGTCTAGGGTCAGTTACGTTACAAAATGGATTAATTTGCACTAAAACAATTATAAGATAGTTTCACAGTTTTACACTAACAATTGAGTTGTTGGGTTTGAAAAGTGTGTGTGAAAAGTGAAATGTAAATGCAGGGGAAAAAAAAGAGAGACACAGTTTATAGTGGTTCTGATCCAAAACTGATTCTACGTCCACTCTTTGTTCTCTATGAATGGAAATTTACTAACTCCAACTTACATGGTAATTTAATATGATTTATAATTTTCTTTCTTCTCTAACGGGAAGTCTTCCGCAGACTCTGGTCTTCAGGCTCGTTGGTTGAGGTTCACCACACCTTCAGGGTTAGGTTCTTCCTCCTGTTGCCTCAGCTACTAACGACAATCGTACCTTAGCAGCAGGGGATGAAGGTTTGAATTCCCTTCACAAACGGTGACTTCAGGTGCTAATTCTAAGAATTTGTGGTGTCTCGGAGTCTATATTATGAAACAGCTAGATGACTCTGTTGATCTCATCTGATATAAAAAAGTAAGTCTCTTGCTATAGATGCACTAAAAATAGAGTGTTTGAATGGTAGAGATTATCTGATTATCACTCTTCATGGTTGGCAATTCCGCAATAGCAAATCCTCCAACTCAACCAACCAACTTTTCTTCTATTCCGAACTCTGCAACTATTTTTTTTATGAAGAAATGAAATATTTATGGTCTTCATTTAAAATTGCATCATTGCTAAAACATTGATGATACTCCATATTTTTTTTTCAAATGAACGCTAATACTCCACTTGTAGTACGTTTTTACTTCTTTTATACTATCAGTTGTGAATTTTAACAACTGAATTTCTATTTGAGTTGTTCATCCTTCTTTTCATCTCAAATGCCAGTTCATCTGAACAGTAAGCCGGTCCTTCTCTTCTTCTTCTTCTTCTTCTTCTTATTATTATTATTATTATTATTATTATTATTATTATTATTATTATTATTATTATTATTATTATTATTATTATTATTATTATTATTGTTGTTGTTGTTGTTGTTATCTCGCTCAATTATAGACCTTAGTCTGAACATGATCACTTCTTTGAATGATTCCATGTGTTTTCAAGTCTTCGGTTGACCGGGTCCAAACTTTTACAATACTTAGTTTATATGAAATTACAAACCTAAGATCAGTTCTAAATAAATTAAATCTATACAATAAATTAACTGACTGGTATTAAGGTTCGAAATTGAAAGGATTGAGGACCTTAGAATCAGGTTAGAAAAATAACAGATATTGGTATAACGAGAAATAAATGCGGAAAAACATACAAATTGATGGCGAACGTTTGATATTAAATGGGAATCGCGTACTAAAGAGATGAGAGAGGTAAAACGTCTATTAATAAGATATTTTAATAGAGTTTTTGCGAGCATACAATGTAAAAAGAATGAATCAAAAAACTAATCGGCGTCTCCCTTTTATAGACACAGGGGAGAGGCCCATTACAAGGAATCTGGGCCTAACAAACCCTAGATATGCTTCCTACAACCCCTATTTTCTCGGAGCTGACATAAAAATCTCAGGGTCAGTTACAACTGTTGCAACTTCTTCTCAATGGTCGTCGTTATGTGCTTGTCTGGGGTCGGTATTAGGTTTGGGGGTCTACATTAGTTTTGACCCTGGGGTCGGGTTCCAACCTGACCCCAGGGTTGATGTCAGACCTTGGTCTGGTGTCGGTATTTCTTGCTGGAGTGGTTCCCTTTCGACCCTTGAGCTGCGTCTGGTCATGTTACGGGTTATTGGGCCGTATTAATCTTGGTTTGTTTTATGGGAATGAATCGATCTTGTTTGACTTTGGCTGATTGGGCCCAACCTCAACATTAGCTCTGTTGGCTTTGGGGCGTTTTCGTGATCGGGGTCGGAGTCAAACATCGCTGTCTTATTAAGATCAAAGTGCAGAGTCTTGGGATACCCCCGGGGGCATTCCATGGGCCCTGGATGCATTCTAAGAGGCTCGCCTATCCATTTGGATTAGTATTGGTGACACTGGGGTATACCCAATTTGCACGACCGCCCCTTGGGGGCATTTTCATGTGTTGGTATCGGGTGGTTTTGGAAAGCTTGTCCCAAGAACCTGTGCGCGGTTCTGGAAATTGTGCAATTTTTTAGGTTTATTTTGGGAGATATACTCTTGCGTGAGAGTAGTGCTCTCAGACGTGCACTCTGATATTATAACTAAGTGTGGCGTGGGGCACTCTTTAGCGATATCAAAATGTCTAAAGAACCTTTTTGGGGGGCTTCGGGGGCTTTCGCTTGTCTCATTACACTTGTTGCGGACGGACATGCTCCACTCATATTTTATAGGTTGGAAGTCGGTGTCATTGGCTTTGATATGGATGATTCCCTCGGCCTGGTGGATGGATTCTGGTAGCTTAAGCTGACTGTGGGATTACGTCTTTGAAGGGGGAATTGGTTTGTTTCCCAAGATGTGGTCGGTGAACGATCCCTGATGTGGTCGTTGGTGGACCGCTATAGAAACATGGGGTCGGTTTTTGACATCATCTCCAAGTTTGGTTGTAGATCGTGGGATCGTGGTCGGTCAGAATGTGGTAGAGTGGTATGATGTTACGTTTGGTGGTAGTTACGTAAATAACCGTCTACTCGGGGGCGGTTACGAAAGTCAAACAATCGCAGCGTTATAAACGTCAGATCAGTGTCACTTCAATACTCTTTCACCCTTTTCCTTCCACTTCAAGTTTTCTTTGGTTTTTTACTTCGTTTTCTCCCTGCCTTTTGCGATTGTTGTTCGTCAGAGTCTTGGTCGTGATCTCGTCATCATTTGTCCCTGAGAATTCGCTCCTGCTCTTAGGACCCCGTATGCTCCACGGCTCCTTTGGTTGACGCGGACCAGGCCCACAAGCTAATGGGTCAGGTTGCCTGTGGGAACATCTCTATTTCCATCCCTTTGGCTGGGGATCAATGTTGTTACTTGGCGCACGATATGGTGGCTTTTTATTTGGCTGCTATCAAGAACGGGATCAGGATCTCGATCCACCCTTTTTTTAGTACAATTTTGTGGTCATATGACATAGCTTCATTCCAGTTATCTGCGGTCGGGTGGTGCCATTTTCTGGGGATGGTGCTCCTGTTATTTAATGTCGGGCTCGGTTTGGCGACCCTTTGTGAATGGCATAATCTCTATCGGCTAGATTATTATCATGAAGGGTACTAATATTTCACCAAGTGGAACGGGTTGCCATCTATTTTAGTTTTTGGTCGTCCTAAAATGATACCAAAATGGAAGAATCAGTGGATCTAGTTGGCGATGTATCGGAACAACCCAAATTTTTTGAGTTTGGGGGGGGGGGGACCTCCAAGAAATTAGTTTGTTTGTAGATTTTAGGGGTCGGGGTTGGCGATCGACCCCTTCTTCGCACCGACCCCATTTTCGCCCATTGTCTGCTTTAGTTTGTCGGTGTTGGGACATTTATCCTCTTGTTTGCTTGTATATATATTTTTTATGAAGGGTATAAGTAGACCATACTCATGATCGAGGAATCAAACCGCGTGGCCATCCTTCTTGAATGCAAGAAGCGAGATTTTAGAGTTTTTCGCTAAGGCATGAGTATAACTGCGACTCATTGGATTACTGAAAAAGGGAATAAGGAGCCCTTGTCGCGGGAGATGTTAGGTGTTACTAGGACAACACTTTTGGTTGCAATGTTGGCGAAGAAGCGAGGAAGGGAGGAGGCTGAGGGGTCGATTCTGACCCCTATTGTGGATGTTGCAATTCCTAAGAAGCAATGGGTCTATGATTCTACTCATCGGACTACTGGATCTCCCCCTCATGGAGGGTCGAAGAAAGAGTCTACCAAGGAATCCTCTAAAGCTCTGCCACCTCCTATATAGCCGCCGCAGTAGAAAAAAAGAGCGGGTCCGTAAGGTGAAAAAGATTGACTCTGACCTGGCAGGGATTGTTGACGCTTCTACTAGCTCCCAATCTAAATCTGACCCCAGTGAAGCCCCTGTGGGATCCCTCGCCCTGGAAGCTACGTCGCCTCTAGTGACGACCACTCCGACTAGCCACCACGTACCTCCTCACAATACATCTGGTTAGCCGAGCACTTCCGCACATGCCTTCGCTAACAAGGCCATATCAATCATTGATGGGGTGGTTATTCCTAACCACTTATCCAACCCATTCACCCGTAAGACCTTTGAAATGGGTCGGGTGATGGTAAAGGTAATAACGTCACTCCGAGTTTTCCTTGTTTTACTCGTGTTTAGTTTTCTTAGGTTGATTTTGTTTTTTGCGCAGGCTACAAACCAGTTCCTTAAATTTTTGGAGGATCTCACAGCATCTATGGATAGGATGTCCTCGGGGGCTGGCTAGATGAGGAAGAACTGACCGAAAAGAAGGAAAGGAGGGCTGAGTTGACACGGATCGTCTCTTCTCTTAAAATTAATTTGGAGAGTGCTTGTGAGGAGGCCACTGTCTACCACCAGAAATATGATAAACTAAAGACGGATTGGGCGGATCTAGACAAGAAGGTTTCTAGCTATGATGCTGAGTTCCGGGGGGTGATTGGTAGGCTAGAGGATCAGATCCTGGAGCACAAGGTTAAGGTTGCTCACTTCAAGGATAAGTTCATTCGGTGCCAGGAGGCCAGGCTTGCAGAGGCCAATGCTGCGGAGAGTAAGATTTCTAAACTTGAGGTCAGGATCGGAGTTGATATAGATGTCTTGATTGGCTTCGACGCCTTGGGCCCTACCTTCCAAACCCTTGAGGAAATGATCCTTGATGTTGTTAGTATGAAGGTGACTAGATGATGTCCGGGGTTTGACATGAAAGTGATTAATAGGCTTGATACCCCTTCAGGGTTTGATGGATCTGAGGTGCCCGTTGAGCCCCAGTTGGGTGTATATGTGCAAGTCAAACCTATGGGGTTGAAAATGACCATGCCAGTTGATATGGAGGCCGATCCTACAACGAATAAGGCCGAGGATGATTATGGGGTAGTTCTGGCTAACATCTCTAGGCTTATTTTCCAGCTGTCTGATCTCTAGGTGGTTCTCCAACCGGGTGATGGGATTCCTTTTGTTGCCGAGGTCGTCGATCCGACCCCTACTTTTGCTGATCCTGCCTCTGCCAATGCCACTCCGGCCGACCTTCGTAAGCCTGTCCCTAATGCCGCTTAATTGTCTCTACCATTTCTAATTTTAAAATGTTTGTTTAATGTAGTACTGAATACTTTTATTTTCTGTTTTACTAAACAACTTTTACTTTCTAATTTTGTTTGTGTATATTTTCTTGCGTACTTTTAATGTTGATGCTCGCTTTCCTTATGTTGTGCATGTTATTGATGCTTTTGTTGGCTTTTCGCTTAAGTCTTATTTTGATTATTGGGCCTGAGTTGGGATTGTAGTTTGGTGTTATGTGAGTCCTGCGAGGTACCATAATTTTTTCAGGGTGGGGCATTGACCCTCCAACACTCAAGTTAGTAACGATTTGATCTAATAAATAAACATAAATAGTTGTAGGTGAGAGGGTAAGCGTATCTAGGATAAATTAGTGGTAATTTTTCTTCAAATGCCTAATATTCCAACTATTGTCGATCTCTCTTTCGTCCATGATCTAGAGTCAGTAAGCTCCTCAGCCTACGATGCCAAGGATCTTGTCCGGGCCCTCCCAAGTAGAGGCAAACTTTCCCGCATAGAGTTCTTTTTGTGTTGTTAAAGTTTCTTCTTAGTACCAGGTCGCCAACACAAATGGTTGGAAGTTTTAGGCTCTTGTTATATAATCTTCCCACATATTGTGACCGCCGTGACATCCCGTCGACAGCTTCGTTCCTTGCTTTTTCCAGAAGTTTTAGGTTTGTGAGTATGGATGCTTGGTTAGCTTGCTCGTCGACTTGTTCGACCTCCAGCTTCTTGCATGTATCCCGATTGGGATTATTGATAAGCTCATAATTATACTCACTTATCTATATTTTTCTCCATTGTTTGAAGTGCTTTATATTATGTTTTTACTTATTATTGTGCATGAGTCTATTTAGGAGGGTGTTATGCCTTTGATGGGTGATTTTTGCAGGTTTTAGGCCGAATTCATTGGAAACTCGTACCGAAAGCAGATGATGTTCAAAGGAACAGTCACAAATTCTTCCACACGTGAAATCCAAGCTAATGGAGCATGGAAAGAGAAAGATCTTTGAATTATCTTTCCAACTCAACTGGAATCGGGTCAATCGGAGTTTGGGAGCAAAAGTTATGGCCAAAACCGTGAGACTGCGCAGAAGGGGATCGACACGTGCATTCCTGTCGATCGAAATTTTCCCCGTCGATCGAGACAGAGGACCAAGTTGCAGAAATAACATAAATTCAACCCAGATTTCGACTGGAAGGTTGTGTCGATCGACAGGATTCCTGTCGATCGACACAGATGTCCGAGAAGGCTATTTTTGGCCTGTTTTGGCAGTTTTTGCTATTTTAACCCAATACTCAAATTAGGTCTTTTCCTCCCTCTATATATATAAACTCAACCTGCACGAAAATTGTCTTTGAAATATCATTCCTTTAGCATATTTTGGAGCTTGTAGACATTGGAGTTTTGTATTCAAGGTTCCTCTTGTTTTTGCAAGGTATTAATTTAATGTTTATTTACTCTCTAGTCATGATTTGTGGCTAGAACCCTAAACAGGTTCTAGGGTTATGATTTCTTTTCTGAAGCATGTTTAATTGATATCAACTCTGAAAGCATGGTTTAATTCTCTGATTTAATTTTATAATCTAGATTAAAAGAAGGACCGAGAGGTGAATTGAGATCTAGGTTTATAGTTAATAATTAATGGATTGAGAGATACAAATTATTGACAGGAAGAGAGAATTAATTGTGTTTGTTTTCTGTCTCAAAAGGAAGAAACCTGCATAGGACAAATTAGATAATTATGAGATTGATTAATTTGGTGTTCTTGAGACCGAGAGGAGATAGTCACTAATTAATAATCTAGGATTTAATTGCCCAACCAAGGAATTTAATCCACAAAAATCTATGTTTTCCCCATTGCTGAGTTGATTGATATTTGCATGTTGATGATTAGATTATCCGCCCTAGGATCTGTGCTTCCTTTAATTGTTTTTAAAACCTTTAATTTCTCGCATTGTCATTTTTAATTTCAAAACAAAAATCCCTTTTCAAATTCCCTCAAACATCTATGATTTATTAATTATAGCTAGTACTTTGGATTTTTCGTTGCACAGTCCCTGTGGGATCGACCACCTTAGGGTGTAAAAATATTATTTGCTCGCTGCTTTCTGCAGTTATCAATTATGACTTTAATTCTGTAGCTTATGGAAAAGAGGGTAGCCCCTGTTGCAGTTTGGTGAGTGGTCCTTTAGGACCAGAGCACGGCGGGTAATTATTTAACCCACTTGGACTTGTGGGCCTCAAGTCTCTTTCTCATCGTGTTGATGATGGTTTTATTAGTAGACTCTGAACCTATTCAATTGAGGGTACCTCAAGGTCGAGAATGTTAATTTTATGTTGTATTTGTCGCAGAACATTTGGAGTCTTTTACTTTCAAACTGTGGTCTGTTGTTGGTCCTGATTTCTTTGGGGATTCTGAATCGGCATAAGATGTATTTCCAAAGGAATTTTATGACCCCGAGGTCTCTTGTTCGACCTAGTGCTTCGCCTTCCACCCATTTAGTGAAGTAGTTTGTCGCCATTAGAATATACTCTTTCTGCTCGGTCCCCTTTGGTAATTTGCCGGCCAGGTCCATACCCCAGACCATGAATGGCCAAGGGGTTAATGATGCATGCAGTGGCTCTGTGTTTTTCTGAGAAACAACCTCAAATTTTTGGCATTTATCGCACCTTTTGACGTACTCGATGGCGTCTTTTTTAAGAGTCAACTAGTAGAATCCGACTGACACTGTTGAGTGGGCCAACAGCCTTCCCCCGACGTGATTGCCGCAGTCGCCTTTATGTATCTCTAAGAGGAACTAAATGGTCCTTTGCAAGCTTATACACTTAAGGAGCGGTCCTTTAAAGGAGTGTCGGTAGAGCGAGTTTCCAACGATGGTGTATCGTGTGGCTTGCCTTTCGAGCTTTGCGTGTTATGTGCGGTCGGCGGACCTGTTAACCTGGTGTAGGCAGTTGATGATTGGGGTCATCCAATTTTGAGGGTCGCTGCTGGCGTTGATGGGCGCCACCTCATCTTGTTTTTCAACTGTCGGTTCATTAAGCCATGTTACAGGCACGGGTTGTTCATCGGGATCAATGGAGGTCGCTCGGTTGTCCAAGGCATTGGCGCATGAATCTTTCTCTCTTAGGATATGTTTTATGTTCCATTGTTCCAGCCCCTGCGTAAGCTGTTAGGCTAGGGTACAGTACGGTGGTAATAGTGCCTCCTTGGTTTGGTAATCTACCATTAGTTGGTTGGCGATCAGTTGAGAATCACTTTCAACGTGTAACTGCGCCTCCTGTATAAGCACCTCATACTCTACCTCTTTATTAGTGGCATCAAAATTAAGTTTAGTAGCTCTCTCAAAGGTTTGACCATAGGGGTCGATCAGCCTTAAACCGACCCCGTTGCCATAAATACTACTAGCACCGTTAATTCTCAGGAGCCAGACTTTCGAACTCGTGGTGTCGGAGTTTAGTGCGGCGATTTCACTCTCTGCTTCTACCTGTAACCGCGCTGTGAATTCAACTACAAAATCTGCTATCATTTGCGATTTAATGACGGTTTGGGGTTCAAATTGGATGTCATAACTTCCAACCTCTACGACCCATTTAAGCAGTCACCCTGATAGGTCGGGTTTGGAGAATATTTTCTTCATAGGATAAGCCGGGATTACCTTGATTGGATGGGTCTCAAAGTAAGGCCTTAATTTTCATGTGCGTGACCATGGCCAAGGCCAAATTTTCAAGAGCGGTATACCTCATTTCAGCGTCTAACAGTGCTTTGCTAGCATAATGTACGGGGTGTTGTCGGCCACCGGCTTCCCTGACCAACACCGCTCTGAGGGCGTGGTCGGATATAGTAAGGTAAATTAGTATGGTTTTACCCTCTTGCGACTTTGTCAATAGCAGTGGGCTAGTCAAGTACATTTTGATCTCTTCAAGCGCTTTTGCACACTCCTCGGTCCATTCAAAGCGAGTTCTCTTTTTAGGGTTTGAAAGAAGGAGTGTGTTTTCTCTGAATATTTGGATACCAAACGACTGATCGCAACTAGTCTCCTGATAAGCCTTTGCACCTCTTTTAGTGATTTGGGATGTTCGATATCTTGGATTGCGCGTATGTGGTTGGGATCAGCTTCTATTCGTCTCTTTGTTACCACATTACCCAAGAACTTTCCCGATGCCACTCCGAAGAAGCATTTCGCGGGGTTAAGTTTCATGTTATAGCGTTCAAGGATCTGGAACACTTCATCAAATGTCTTACGTGGTCAGTTGTTTTGAGTGATTTGACGAGCATGTTGTTGATATAGACCTCCATTGTTGTACCTATCTGGCCCTTGAATATTTTTTTCACGAGTCGTTGGTAGGTTGATCCCGCATTTTTTAGGCTGAAGAGCATAACCTTGTAGCAATAGATGCCCCTGGTTTTGATGAAAACGATCTTCTCGTGGTCGTTCGGGTGCATCTAGATTTAGTTGTAGCCCAAGAAGGCATCCATCAAATTTAGTAGTTCGTGAACAGCGGCCGCGTTGACAATCGCGTCTATATGCGTCAAGAGGTAAGGATCCTTTGGACATGCCTTGTTGAGGTCTGCAAGGTCTATGCAAACCCTATTTTTGCCATTTTCCTTCTTCACAATGACTACGTTGGCGAGCCAAGTGGGGTAATGAACTTCCCGGACTGACCCTATATCCAGGAGTTTTTGGATCTCTTCGGCGATTGCCTTGTTCTTTTAGGCTGTAAATTTTCTTCTTCTTTGTTGCACTAGATGACAATTAGTGCCAACTTTGAGTTTGTGTGCCATGATTGATGGGTCGATTCGGTCATGTCTCGATGCAACCAAGTGAAGATGTGTGCCTTGCTTTTTAGAAATTCGATGATGCCTATGTGTAGAACATGCTCGAGCTCTGCTCCGATGAAGGTCTTCCTAGTGGGAACGTTGAGGTCGATTTCGACCTCTTTGAGTTCCTCGGCTGCTGGTCGATTAGTCACAACTCGACCTTCGATATGATGTTCTTGAACTTACAAATTTGAAACTGGCATAGTAGCAATCTCTTGAAGTTTTTTGTTCACCCCGAACTGTGTGAATCCCGCGAGGGGTCGGGAATTTGAGCAGCTGATTTTATGTAGAGAAGATAGCTTCCTTTTTGTGAACCCATGGCCTTCCCAATATCGCATTGTGTGTTGATGATGTGCCAACAACCTGAAATTTAACGTCGACACTAACTCCTTTGCAGTAGGTGCTTAGTATGACCTCCCCCATGGTTCGTTGTTCGTCCATGTTAAATCCATATAGGGTTCTAGTTATTGGAATTACATTGCTCATGGGTACTTGCATTTCCCTAAGCGCCCTCAGGAACAAGATGTTGGTCAGCTGCCATTATCCACCAATAATCTTCTGACTTGGAAGTTGTAGATAATCATGGTGATGACCTAAGTGTCGTGATGTGGGTGCTCTAGCTCTGGTGCATCATCACTGGAGAATTCTTTAGTTTCATGGATCGTTTTATGTCGGGTCAAACCGAGTCTGTCATTGAGGAGCTGTCGAGCTCTCTTTGCCAATGACCTGGGTACACCATTAATTTCCAACCCCCTCATGATTGAATGTACCGTTCTTTCAAGCTGGGGGGATTTGTCCTGGGTCATTTCCTTATCTTTCTCCTCGGGTTGTTTCTCCCGGGTCCAAGTTTTATTTCCCTTTCCAGTAAGGAGTTCGGTGATAAATCCTCTCGTGAGAAGCTCGATTACATTTAATCACAGTGTCTGGCATTCGCTTGTCAGGTGCCCATGGTCTCTATGGAATTCACAATACTTTTTTGTGTCTTAAGTTTAGGAGTCGAATTTCATCTTTCTTGGCCATCGTACGATGCCACCCGAGTATTTTAGAATGGTGTTTACAAGTTGGGTTGCGTCGATACATAAGTTGTAGGGGAGTGGCTCTCTTCTGACTTCATCGACGATCTTCCATTATAGGGTGACTTCTGTCCGACCTCCTGTCACGAGTCTCAATGTATTTTTCGGACCTGCTGGGGTTGCGATATGCGCTGGCTTGAGGTTGAGCCCCAACTTTATTCCACTGATCCGAGACCGCTAGTTTTGTAGCTCTCTCTTCATTTTTCCTCGCGATACAGTTCAGCTCATCCTCTTCCTATAAAATTTAGGCCCAGGCCTTGCTCAACATCGTGTCCATGTTGTTGCAAGGGTAATTTGTGAGCTCCTTGTAAAGGTATGAGCCAACATCGTGGCCGTTCCCAAAGGCGTATATCACCATTGGTTGGGGGCAGTGAGGGATGTCGTCCAATTCTCTGTTAGACCTGCCAACATAGGACCTCAAGGTTTCACCCTTCTTTTACCTGATGATGTTGAGGTTGTTAGGGTGTTTACCGACCCTCCAACTATTCGAGTATTGGTGTCAGAAGGCCTGGTGAAGCTCAAAGAAGGATGCAATCAAACCCCTAGGCAAGTTGACAAAATGTTGCACAACTGGCCCTTTGAGGCTGGACCCAAAGTTCTTACACATGCATGCCTCTCTCAGTGCCCTCGGGATTGAGGTCGTGAGCATCTTTTGTTTGTAGAGCGTAATGTGGTCCCCAGGGTCGGTTGTGCCGTCATATAAGGTGAAGGCCGATGGCGAGAAGCACTGTGGAATGTCCATGTTGGTGGTGGTGGGGATGAAAGGTGAATCCGCATAACTATCACATGTAATGACAGGTTCTGGTGGTAACAGTCCCAAAATTTGGGTCATCATGGACTTAAACATGGTCAGTCTAGCCTCCAACCGTCTTTCATTTTCGATTTTGGGGGTCATTCATCCTGAGTGTTCAATCTTCGTTGTTGGTCTGGCCGCCATGGTCATGATTTCCCATGTTTTCAGCCTGAAGATCATGTGACGGAGTTTTATCTCTAGCGGGCAATGTTTCCGGCCCCTCCGTATGGCGATGGCTCCCAGGGCTTCAGTTTTGCTGTCACGGGAGCTGGTTTTCCCTTTGCAAAGTTTTGTTTTCAGCATGCAGGGTCTCTATCCTCGCATTCATGGCTTTTTGGTTAGCCCGTATATGTTTAAAGAGTTGATCTATTGTGGGATCGTTCGTCGCAGTCCCGGGATCGGATGTAGAAGCTGTTGCATGGCTGATCGAAGCGGTGAGTTATGGTTGGTGCCTGAGTTGCACATTCACCATCCTTTTCACGTCGGCCAAATGCGTGATGGCTTCTTCTCAATCTGCTTGTCTGGGGTTGGCATTGGGTTCAGGGGTCGGCGTTAGTTTTAACCTCCCGATTGGGTCCCTGTTAGTTTTGACCCTGGGGTTGGGTCAAGGTCGATGTCGGACCCTACTCCGGCATCAATTTTGCTTGCTGGAGTGGTTCCCTTTCAACCCTTGGGTCGCGCCTAGTCGCGTTCCGAGTTGTTGGATCGTATTCGTCTTGGTTCATTTCTTGGGAATGAATCGATCTTATTTGATTTGGACCGATTGGTCCCAGCGTCAACAACTGAGGTTTTTGATACTTTTATTAAAACTAGGTATGGCCCATAACATCTGTATATAGTAAGATCTTTATGATATATGAATATGTAATAAGTAGTTTTGTGTAAATGTGTAGAGGTTACAAGTTATTTTAAATAATATATTGCATTAAGGAAATTTTATTTATTCGAATATCGTAATTAAAGCTCGAATTCATTATTTATTGGACACATACAAAACACTTAGATCACTTACACTTTAAACTAGGAATAAAGTTACAATTTTATTTTCTATAAAGTTAACATAGATTCATCCCAAAAATAAGAAAATCATAATTGAAAAAACATAAATAGTATAATTATTATTTATCACACATACATATTTATGTGACCCCATCATATATAATGTGCTAAAGATATACTAATTGCATGTAGAGTGACAAAAAACCGAACTGAGCCGAAAAAACCGACCGAACCATTAAAATTTGGTCATTTTGGTTTTGGTCCTCGGTTGTACAAATGAGAAACCGATTTAATTTGGTTCGATTGTCGGTTCTTTCTCTCGGAACAGAACCGCAAGAACTAACCGACCGACCGAATATATTTATAATAAATAATAAATTAAATTATATTTAATTTAATATTTATAATATATTGTTGGGAATTATTCCTGGATATATGTTGTAAATGTCCCTTTAAATCAAATTGTAAAGGTTATGTTGAATCAAAGCCTTAGTTATTTTGGTGGATCATGGCTGAAGTCTAGAATAGTCTAGCAACTCATTTGTAAAGTCTTGTTTAGGCTATATTTCGAGTTGTTATGGATTAGAAGTGCTTGTGGAAGATTGCTGAAGGGTTCAGCAATTAAAACGAAGGAAATCAGATTCCAAGCAACTTCGGAAGATTCTGGATGCTAGGAGTGTTCTCAGCAGTCAGGAAGATGTTGGCTGCTAGATACGTCAGCAGACATAAATGACTGCTAAGGAGGTAGTAGTCAAGTGCTGAGAAGAATGACTGCTAAGGAGTTGGTAGTCATATGCTAAAACAAATGACTGCTAGGAATACTTGATCAGCAGTCAGAAGTAAAGATAGCAGAATGCTGAAGGAGTCAGCATTCACTAATACTCAGAAGATTGCTAGAAGTTGTAGCAATCAGGAATCAAGACACAAAGCGCTGAATATGCAACTGCTGAGGAGTCAGCAGTTGGATACAATCAAAAGGTCTAAGGACTTAGCAGAATATTCCAAGCATTCTCCGAAAGAATGCTAAGCAAGGAAATAACCAGCAATCTCTGCTAAGACTCCCGTTCTGACTAAAGGTACAACCAAGGACACAAAGGTTTCCTGAAGTAGGTGAAAAAGCACTGTACCAAGCCGGAAAGGACGAAAAAGCAAGTAGCTCTATTGGACAAAGAGAACGTTGTGTCTAACGGGTCTGGAGATTCAAAGTTTGAATCTCCAAATATAAAAGAGAAGTCCAAACAAGAGAGAACCACAACTACTACTACTACAACTATCAACTGCTTCTACGAGGGATAACTTTTACAAGCGAAGCAAACCAAAAGTGTAGTCAATTGAGAGCACGTTAAAGAGACAAGAAGAATCTCAAGCTCTCAGCTAACAAAAGTGTCACACATTGAATATCTGACACTGCATTCAAGAAGAGATTCCTTGACTTTGTTCAAGAATCAATCATTGGGATAACTTCCACCTAGGAAGCATCCAGCAGTCATATCTCTGAAAAGAGATTGACTAAGACGGGCTGTTGCCAAAAACCCCCAGAAGAGTTCAGGACGGAACTTAAAAGCTTCCATTGCAGCGAGGATAAGTTTTACGAAGGTGTCGCCCTTGACTTAGCCGCAACTGCCAAAAGATTAAAGTGACGGAGGATAGCTTTGTAGTGGCTGGCTCGAAAGCTCACCACCTGCTACAAGTGACCGGCGAATCCTTGTACTTACATATATCTTTTTAGTTAAATTCTCAGTGTTCGACTGAGGAGTGGACGTAGATCTTAAGGATCGAACCACTATAAATCCTGTGTCTTTGTTACTGTTCCTTGTTACTGTTTTATTGTTTCTGCCATTGATTTAAAACCTAGCAACCTCAAGTTGCTAGTGTATATCTGAAACAATCTTAAGTCCAACTTTAAGCTAAACATTTGAAAAGAAACTAAGTGCAAGATAACTTGAAACATTCCGCTGCATTTGTTAAATAGTCTTTCGCTGCTTAACACACGACTCTGATCAGGGACCAACATATATTAATATGTAGTAGAAAATATAATCTAATTTCCTAATTCTACCCAGCCCCCACCGCAAGTCCCCCACCCTCCCCTCTCAGCCCCTCCGATTCCTGCACGCCACCACCCACCACAATCCCTCGCCAGCTGTCACTGGCACCGCCAGCCGAGTTCGCAGCACGCAGATACAGGCAAGCCGCTGCATGTTAGTTGCTAGCACCCTGTGGCCTGGTCTCCTGCTCGCTAGTTGCCCTTTTCCTGCTCGACCGCATCACGTACACAGACTGCCAGAGGCCCCAACATGCCAGCACCCTGCACCCCTCGTCCTCTGCTTGCTGGTCGTCCTCCTCCTGCTCGTTGCTCGTTGTTCGTCCTCGTCCTTGCTGCTCAAATAATTTGTTTAATCTCGATTGGAACCAAACCGACCGCATCCAAACTGCATTATTTGGTTCGATTGTCGGTTCAGTTTAAGGAATTGTCAATTCGATTTTTGATCGGTTTTAAAACTCAGTTTGATTTATTTGGTTCTCAGCATTTCGGTCGGTTTTCAACCGAATCGACCGAATGCTCAACCCTAATTGCATGATTATATTTGGAGATGGGCCATGCATAGATATAAATTTTTTGTGCATGTGATTACTTGTTGAAAGAAATATGATTATCTTAATTTAGATAATATAATTCAAGGTTTTTTATTTAATTGCTAGTATTTTGTTCTAAAGATTTTTTAATGGGTGATTCTAAATACAACCACGTTTTTGCTAAATACAGCCCCTTTAAAAAAAAATTTAAATTATAATATATTATTACAATTTTACCCCGTAGCCCCTAATTTTAAATTTTGATCAAAATAATAAAAATAGAACATAAACATGTAGCCCTCTCTCCATCAACGTGAAATAAAAATCAAAACCCTAATCTACGAAAATCAAACATCATACTCTTGAAGGAGCACTCAAGCTCTTATTGTCAAAGTGCAATGATGAACTGCAAGAAGCTCATAAAAAAACGAATAAATGTAAATTTTCATATTTCATACTCTACCTAGAAATTACAAAAGAATTTCTTGCCGTCGGAAACATTTTTTTTTTATCTATTGTTAAATTCTGAAAGAAAAATCCCAGAAGATCTTGAAGGAACTCCTGTTTGGGGCCGAACCAGCAATATTAGAGTCAAGAGAATGATGCTGCTGAAATTGTCTTTTTCTGCGCCACTAATGCCTGTGAGTTTTGAAACTTCAAGAGAAGCCATGTATTTTATATGTGAACGACTACATGCTAATTTCCCATCATTTGGTCCTCATTTTGCTGCTGATTAATTGAATGAGTTTTGAATTAAAGTTTTTCTTCCCTTCCCAAAGAAAAGATTGCTATATGGGCAAAAAAAATTGAACAGTTTTGGTATAGTGTATTGAATTCTCGCAGAAGGTAGAAATACTCCATTGGTGTTTTAATTTTTGTAGATTCAAGTTTTAATTGTAGCATAAGATAATCTTAAACCTATCTATTTTTGGGTTTTGATTTTTAATTCTATGGAGATAGAGATGAGGCTACATGTTTAAATTTGATTTTTAATATTTTGATTAAAATTTTGAATTGGGGGTTATAAGATTAAAAATGTAATAGTATATTATAATTTAAATTTTTATTTTTTAAATGGGCTACGTTTAGCAAAAATTTGACTAGATTTAAAATTACCTTTTCTAATTATGTGCTAATTATTAATTAGCCTGACTGATCAAATATTAATTGTTGTGCTTGCTAATTACTAATTTACTAGAACTAGCATGTGCAGTAGTCATAACCCTCTCAAGATTAGAACTCTATTTTATTTAAATACCCATTTTGCCCCCTTTTCTCTAATTTTTTATCCGAATAACCGGCGCCCTGATTAAATAATTTGTTTATAATAAATTTATTATAAATTTAAGTTGTGTTAGAGACGGTCTCATATTTCAATTAAAGAAAAAGAATAGCACAATTTGTATCTGTATATTTTAGAATTTCTTTGAATGAGAAATATAAAATTTATAGAGAGATGAAACGAATATGGTGCTAAAATTTACTTGCAAGTGTTAAATATAAATGAATCTACACTCTATATGTATATATAATTAGTAATTCAGATTAAAATTTATTTATCATATTATATTTTATTATATGTTATGTTTAAAACATATCGTGTCTTTTTGTTATATATGTTATACTTAAAAGATTATAACACTTCATAATTTTTTTATTAATATTATCACTCTTATAACTAAACTCATTTCGGTTAAGAACACAAATTTTATCATCTGATATGATCTATCTTCATATATTATTATCTTATATTTAGAAAGAGACAGCGGTTCGGTTTTTGTGTGCGTTGTGTTTGGGGTAGATGCAGATTAAGACTAATATTATATTATATGTGATATTTTATTTAAACATGTATTAATTAAAAAAATAATGAAGGCTAAAAGTTGAGTGGTCGACTGTGTATGTTTGATTAATTATTAGTTAGTCAACCATCGATAACCTACATTATAAACTTCCATTTAAATAAACAATATCCGATTCAATTCTCTCACCACAACATAAACAACACAATTTTATTATATACTATAAATTGAGAGAGAGAAAGAGATATGCTTATGTTACGGATTTACATTGTTAGGAATATTTTATTCTTTTGATGAGGTGTTAAAAATATTAGTCACCCACGATAGTTATATAGATGTGATTGTAGTTGAGATTGATTTTAGATTTTATAATTTCTAGGTTCGAAGATATAATAATTTAAGCCCAGCTAAATGAAGATTTTGCAACTGGAAGAACTATCTAAAAAAGATCAAATCAGTTGATCCGATTGAAGAGAGAGAAAGCAAGAGAACCAACTCGAAATTGAAGCATTGACTAATTGAGTTCAAATGATATCAGTTAATAGTTCACAAGAGGAGCTGACAACTGAATATGTAACGCCCCCAATTAATCTTTCCGAACTTTAGGGCACGTCACAGTGGTATGGTGTATCTTCAAAAATATTTTGAGAATAGCGAAAGACTTTCATCGATAAAACAAGGATGAGAACTTGTAAAATATTTATCAAAACCAGTTTTCATGTAAAAGGATGCAATGACGAAAAGTTTATCGTGCAACAAACATGTGTAAAATAGATATGAGTACGGTTTCTCAAACTTATTACAAAACAAGGGAAGGAAGATAAGTCAGAGGTGCAGTGCAGCGGAGTATTATGCAGTGGATATATGCATAAGAAGATGCATATCTCATGATCTGTTCTTACTCTTGTGATAGCTTGCCTTTACACCGCTGCATATCTATCTTTGCTGCTAACCTGCACATTTTAAAAATAATGCGAGCAGCTTAGTACAAACGTACCTTGTGGAGACATGCCCAAAAATATACATGTTTAAATATGATTGTTATGCCACACACACTAATAAACCACGGGGTTTTATTGAAAAGTACTGTGTTTATCCAAAATATTTTATTCGTTGCAGCTATCACAATGATATCATATCTGTTTACCATTTTATAACTGGAAGTTGGCCCACTTTTAAGTTACGATGAACATTTTGAAATGGGCAAACCACTTAACCCACTGTTATCAGTTAATGCACTAGTATCAGAATGTTACCTTGAGACCACATCGTTCCTTATCCCCCAAGGTATCAGCAAGTTAACTAAACTACCCAAAATGAGCTTATAGCTCGATAAGTAAGGCTCATACCTTACAATTAATGAGGTTTGGCTCAGAAATTTCTACGAAATCCTGGTTACGTTCTCATCAATTTAACTCTTTGAAGATAACAATCAACAGAGGTACATATATGATAGCACAAAACATTTTATGCATAGACAATCAACTTCAAAACAAATCATTTTCTCACACATTTTAGGAAACTGAGCTCACGGCTCGAAACGACATTTTATTTTTGCTGAAAATAGTCCCCACCTTTCATTGCTTAAAGAAATGAAATGATCACATTAGATGTAGTTGAGCTGTCGCAGTTATCCTATGTTTCCTTCAATACTGACACAGTAAAGCATAATTAATTAGGATGGATTACCTAATCATGAGCAGTCAGCCCTAGCTGACCTTATTTGACGTTGATCAAGATCTATAACTGACTAACTGAACTGACACAACCCAACAGTTCGACATGCATCCTCGTACCTCAAGGCATGCATGGGACTTAATCAACTTAACCATACACATTAACCAATCCACGTTTAGCAAATCAACTCAATCAAAACATGTTTATAATTTAAATGGTTAAGCATGCAATTAACTATACATTATTCGAATTAATCAAAACCCAACATCCAAACTTTATTCTTTTTGCATTATATCATGCATGGAATGAAGAATAATCAATACATGAACTCATGCTTCAAAAACGAAATGAATCAGATAAACAATGGACGAAAAAAATCATGTTTTAGCTCGCCGGCATCGATCAACGGGCTCTGTGTCAGTCGATGCCGTTCACTTTGATAGATGGTGGTCCACTTCAACCAACGTGGCCACATCAATCGACGGAACATGCGTCGATCAACACAGGTCATCTTCTCCAAGCTCACGTAGCCTGCGCGAGCTTTTCCCAACAATTCTGGCCACACCGACCTCCATACTCTATCACAATATGATCACAAACATCTCAAGACTCTAACTACATGCTTTTACTGAACGAAAAAACATAAATCTTGCCGGATAATTTTCTGGAAATTCGAACCGGTTAAGTGGGTGGTGAGCGGTAGTGATCCCATTTCCGGTGATAGGACGCCGCGTTTTTAGTACTAAATTATTTCTAAAGTCACGTAGAACACAAATACAAAGTCAATTCAACAATCCATCTTCGTTTGATACAAGTATCACGCCGATATTGAACTTTTATCGACTTACCGATGGGTCGACTTTGAGCTCAATTATCTCCTTCGACACTCGTTAGATCAGAGTGTTATCAAGCTTTATATAATCCTCGTACTGTAGGCTACGCACAGAGCTTGGTTCTGTGGTTATCGGTGCAGTGTGGTGGTCGGACAAAGGTGATAAACAGAGGCAACGTGAGGGTGGTGCACGACGCATGTTGAGAGAGGGAGATGAGAAATGAAATTCGGTTTTTTCTTTCTTTTGTGTATAATTCACAAATCGCAAATTTTGTGCAATCAATGCACCGCCCACACTTCCACTCCACCGCTCCATTTCATGATTGTGTGTTGGCCATTCTTCGTCGCGAAGAATGGTCGATAACATCTGCTGGTTTAACACGCGTGTATTCCCCTTTGATAATTCAACTTCATGGATCTCAAATTTGGCATGCATTGTCCCAAATAGACATGCAAATCCACAAAAATGCTCCAATGAACGAGTCCAACTTGTTAACATAATTTCCCAATTTTTGGAATAAATATTTTCACTCGGAACTCCAAAAACTCAATAATTGTAAGTTATTCATCGGGCCTCAGAATCTCATTCTGATCATTTCCTATGAGTTGTTAATTTATATGTAATATTATTATTCTAGGACAATAATTTCCTGCACTTGAATTTCCCACGTAAAATGTGGTTGCATGGCCACTTCGAGTTTCTCAAAATATTCTCATAGGCATGTTGCATGCAAGAATCAAACTCGCATGTTACATCGGGTGTCAATTTCCATCTCAAAAGCAATTAAAACAATAATTGCAAAAATAATCCTTTATTTATTTAATTAAGCAATAATCGGCTTAATTAAATCCGGGATATTACAGAATACAAAACTATTTACAAATCAAAGCTCATATGAATTTTTTATCAGCCAACATTTACATCATTCAATGAGTCTTTTCACACCTATTGAAAAGGACAAAATTGCAGATTGTATATCATAGTAGAAATGTTACCATGCAAAAAGTATTGAGTACCATCAACATTTTTCGATAGCATTAATTCAAATACATGCCTATAAATATTCTATCTAAGATTGAAGAAGCTTTTAAATCTTTAAGTTTTGAAGCCATAACTTTAGAAGAAGTCTCTGACTCACTTAAGATAGAGAAGAAGCTTTCGATGCCTTTGTGCTTCTGAGTTTTGCGACACAATAGCCAAGTTGTTGCTGATGCTGTTTTTTTATAAGCCATTATCTCTAAAAAGCTATTAAGCTTTTCATGAATCTTTAGCATGAGACCACAGTGCCAATCAGACATGAGACCTACTAGAGTCGTCAGTTGCTCGTCAGTATAGGCTCTGAGACATCACAAATCCGTAGGATTAACCAATAGACAGAAGTTCGTGAAGGGAACACAAACATTCCTCCCTGTAGCTGCGACTTGTGTAAACATTCAGCAGGCATAAAATCTAATGCGGCCACCTGTATTCAAGTACAGTGGGTCGTTGTAGATACCGGAAGGAAGAGCCTAGCAAGTGGACTCTTATGTAAAACTTAACTGGCTGGCGGTGCCCGAAGTGGTAGTAGTTTCCCATGGCTGGAAGAACACTAGTTACAACCTGTATTTAATTACTGTAGGTAATGAGTGTTAATGGATTTCCATTTGCAAACGAAGAGCAGACGTAGGCTCAGTTGGCATCCGAACCACTATAATCTCTCTTTTATCTTCTGCATTTACATTCAGTTATCACGTGCACAAACTTGAAACCCAACAAATGACTTCAATTGTTTGAGTATATTTGTTAATTAAATCATTTAACTGCTCGACATCAAACTTTATCTTCTTAACTGTAACTAAACCATGGGCCCACCAAGTAACAAAACTTACAAGCTTTCTACATCTTCACTAACACTTATCTGATCTGAAGCCAACAAGTAGTATTAGAGCACTTTGCCTTTGTGACTTTATTTTGAGGCTAAGTGCCGGTAGGACCTAACATGCATGGTTTGATCGAGGTCGGTTAAGCTAAATTGGTTGATTTGAATAATTTAAGAGAATTTATTCAATTGATTGGATCGAAAATATCCATACTTGTTAATATAAGTTTGTCCAAGGATTTGAAATGTAAAACCGGTCATTTCAGTCGAACCGACCATATATATTATATTATTTCAAATAAATATATACTAATATCTATATTAAGTAAATGTTATTTGATAAAAAGCTAAAATATCAATTATTTTAATATCTATCCGAGATTTTTATTCTTTTGTATCGTATCATGTTAGGAATTGTTGTTAGTAATTCCTTCTTAATATGTTGTTTTGATGAGTCAAACGTCCCACTAAATTAGTGTTGTAAAAGTAGCTGATTTTCATGCCTTAGGGAATTTTATGGTGAAATCTTCACCAGCAAATTGGCTTGTATGGGTTGCTATCTAACACCATGTTACCAACAAAGCATCTTTGGAGGAACTGGCTGATATGCCATCACCAGCTGATGGACTACCAACACAAAGCTTATCAGTAAGATGTCACGAGCAAGGTGCTTCCCAACCAACTAGAAGACACACTCAAGCCAGAACAAGCAAGGACTTTCTCAAGACCAGAATTTAAGAAAGGAAATCTCAAAGTCTGAAGTATTCAAAAACTTGTTCTCCCAGGAATCAACAAACAAACATTTCTCGGACTGGCTAAAAGAGCCGTTCTGACCGATGCAGTAAAAGTGCACCTGCTCTGACAAAAAGGACACTGCAAGTCACAAAAAGTGAGACATCGACGGAACACATTATTTTGGTCTCACAACGGCTCCAGTCAGCTAAAATATTCAAATCTTTCAATGAGCACTTATAAATAGAGGTTGCAAACCACCTTGAGAAGGTTACAAATTTATTGGTTATCGATTTGACGAATACTACCTTTTAATCACTACTGATATCTCGAAAGCTACCGATTTCTGATTCTAATTCTTTCAGGTTAATTCTATTAGCTTCCCGTGTTTCTTCTTGAACACGAGGCTCTATGCTTTTAGCAAGAGCTATCTCTATTTTCTTTCTTCCCGAGTAAGAAAACATTTTGGAGTTGTTGATGGGTTTTGTATACTAAAAGTATTTATTATAATGAGTATACAACAATTTATTTCTCCTATCTATCAAACAATCTTACATGTATGTAACAATGGTATCCTCTTGTCTCACCGATAGGGATGATCATACGGCGTGTAGTAGATCACGGAAGACAGTATGATCACTTGACCTAGTGAGACATAAACCTGATCACAGCCGAGACAGCGTATGAGGATACGTCTGTCCGGATGGCTGCGGCACTATCGGAATAAGTAGTCTGTCTTGGTTACTTGACATGCTGGTATGCAAGGGTGGCGTATTGATGGACCGCAGTGAGATGTATTCGACTGTTTGACATCAGCGGATACAAGATCTCGTTATTGATTGAGTCCAAACCCTAACGAAGGTTCAGGGGTTTGCACAGATTGACAGTTGCTTTGACTTGCCATGGTAACAACAGTTCGTGTAGTACTGCCTGAGACTGGGTTTAGGTAACCATATCCGAGTAATAGGATGGGGACTTTCCCTGAGGAGCTCAATGACATTCATCGTGCCAAACTCCTGCAGGCTGATTAAGTTCAGTCCTGAGTGATAAAGATTGAGTGGTACTACTCAGGAATAATAAGATATTAATTAATTGTAGATAGAGCTTGTCAGATGCTCCGATTAATTAATGAATGTTTGGTAACTTTAAATATGGGGCAGCCCGTTCTCATAACGTGGTAATGAAGGGGTGGGTCAGTATTAATTTTGTGGTGAAAAATAATTAATATTAATTAATTAATTGTGTCCTGGGTTGTGGACATGGGAATTATTTAATTTATAGGTCCCAGGTCTGGCCCAAGTAATATATGCTGATTTGAGCCCAATAGCCCATTAGGGATAAAACCCTGAGTCTATAAATAGACCTCTCACTCTCTGAAACCCTAACCACTTTTGTGATTATTCAAAAATCAGTAAAAACCCTTGATCAGAGAGAGAGAGAGGGCGACACATAGCATCAGAGGGAGAAGAAGGATTTTCGACTCTTGCCTACTGATACAGATCTGTGGAATCCTCACCAGTAGGAGATCTGAACAGCATTGGGATATAGTCCTGAAGACCTGATCTGGAGAACAAGATTTTTCTTTCTCTTCCTTTCTTTGTTTTTCAATTGAATCTAGAAATTAGTATTCTAATTTCGTCTTCCGCAGATTTAATTGAATTGCGTGGTTGAATTGAAAGTTGGATATTCAAATGCGAAAGATCGGATTAGAGTCTACGGAATAACATTAATCCCTTTATCCACGAATTAAATTCATAGGAGCATGCTAGGTTTTGTGAATTGTTATTATGAGCAATAACCATAAATCGATCCAGTTCATTTGGATTTTGTGATTCGGTTCACGATAAATCCCTACAATTGGTATCAGAGCCAGGTTTCTGATTTATGGCTCTTTTGTTCATAATAAATGCATTTATGCATGTATGAATTTTATTTTTGTCGTGGATGGTTTTTGTTCATCGTGGCAACCCGTTTGATTCAAGCCACAATGGTTTATCTGTGTAGGGTTGAATCTGTTTTGTAAAATCACGAGAAAATCCGTGATTAGTTTAGATTTGATTAAAAATTGTAATAGATTAGTTTCTGTAATTTTCTTTCAAATCTGTAATTGGATGGGTCGGGACTAAGAACGAAGACAGAGCCGACGGAGGATGGCACACGGCGGCAACAGGCCAACGCGCGGGCGCGTGAAGGACATCAGCGACGGCGAGTAGGCCGCGGCAGTAGTCGTCGTCATCAGCGGTGCTGTCCCGTCGCGGTGGTTCGTGTTTTGGTGGCTGGTGCAATCCTGTGTAAACCCTAGGTTTGCATTAGTGTTTGGGGCCAATCATCAAATCACAAAACCCTAAATCCCAAAAGATTTGGTGGATGAAGATTTGGAGGCCCTGGAAGATTTGAAAAGATTTGGATTTATCCAAATAAATTCAAAATTCAAATTGTAATAGATAGGATTTTATTTTCCTGTTCTGTGGGGCCACGAGGAATTTTTGTTTGCCTTAATTGTCCTCATATGCTATGTGATTTATTATGTGCGCAAATTAAGCATGTGTAGATAATAGAAAAAACATGATTTACTGCTTTTATTATTTACAGTTTTCCAAGCATTCTTATGTGATTAATTTCTTGTTGGATTATATTTTAGGAATTTTTGGGCTTGTTTAATTACATGCAAAAATTTGGAAAATATAATGCAAAGAAATTATATGTGTGCATATAAGAAACCTTTTTGAAAGAAAAATATTAAGCAGATTTTTTTTTAATTAAAATCAATAGACCTCCACAAGCGGTCCTAGGCTGTAAGTGTATCTCTCGCTCTAGTAAACGTCTACGAGTGTAGCTTGCTAGTTCTTGGAGGTGCGCTGGTACAATTTTTGGGATTTCTAGACAAACAATATAAATCATGTGAATAGTGAGAGGATTTTGCGTAAACGTTTACGAGTGTAGCTTGCGTAGATCTCTTTTATAACTATTCTAGGATTGATTTAAATTATAGATAACAAAAGCTTTAAGGGCTGTGCGGTATGGTTACATGCCATGCTAAACTGTCTCTTTTGGCCAGAGTTAAATTTTTGGTTAATCGCTTAGAAGCATCTTAGAATATAATGCAAGAATTGCATCCCTGTTCTTGAGAGATGTCTTGGTCTAAGGTTTTCACTAATTATTAATTTCCATTGTCAAAAGGTTCCTGACATGGTAGTGAAATTAAAGAATTGGGGCTTAAAACCCGCAGTTCTGGTTGAGGGTGACATCGTAAACGTCTACGAGTGTAGCTTGCGGTGGGAACTTTTAGGCAATTAGTGGAAAACATATTATTTGATTTATGAAAAGGTTTTCAATGCATTTGTTTTCGAAGTTCTACATGTATGTTCTTATTTAAGATTCTTTATTATTTCGGATATGTCTATGTCTAATATCATCAATATTCTCGCACAAAATTCCAAACTTCCTGGAATGGAAATGCAACCTTGAATACATCCTGATTGTGGAAGAACACATGTTCGTTCTACAAGTACTTTGTCCTATAAGTGCCCACTACTGAATCCTCGCAAGAGGAAGTAAACTATTACAACCAGTGAGAGAAGCACGTAGTTTCCATGACTCACCTCATGGATGAGCTAACTGTGCATAGTGGAGGTATCGATGCTGAGGCTAAGGTCGATATCATACTGAACTCTCTACCCAAATCCTTTGAGAGTTTCAGACTGATTGTTGTCATAAACTAGAAGGAGTATACTCTTAACGAGTTGCTCAATGACTTGATGGCAACAGAATCAGTTATGAATCCTTAGAAGGTTGCCTTAGCTACTTCTGGTAATCACTCTGCTGTATCAAAAAGTATGAAGCAAAAAAGAGTGATTAAGAAGATGGCTGGAAAGGTAAATGCGAAGGACGTGGGAGCTGTTAATAAGCCTCTGGCGGAAACTTCGAGGGACAAGTGTTTTCAGGTGTGGTAAGAAAGGACATTGGAGGAAAGATTGTCAGGCCCACAAGGCTAGACAGGGTATGCCATTTGCATGTATAACTGAAGCATGATTAGAATGCGGTGTTGCTCTTCCAAGAGATGTAAGCGCTGACTTGTTGATCATGTTGTTATACTTTGCAGGGGACCGTTCCGACAAGGCTGGTGAATAATGGCAAGAAGATACCAAGCTGGATGAAGGCAACGTTTTATGATGGAGCTTCATGGAGTTTTTCTTTTCTTTATGTTTTAATGGATTAAATACATTTTGAGAATTTCTTTTGTGGGCTGTGTTTTCGACAGGACAAATGTTTTTTCAACTTCGCAATGGATATTTTGTAATTTATGATTTCTATCATTGGTAATAACGATGTTGTCCATTTTGGGATGTTGATTTATTCTCTTTATACTGCTTTATCAGATATGTCCTTTTATATTGTATGTAACTCATCCGAAATTGATAATCCTAGAAAGAGAAAACATACTTCTTCTGATGAGGATCTTACATATCTCTGGCACTTGAGACTGGGTCACATCAGCTTGAAGCGGATTCAGCGACATGCAGATGACGGTACATTGGACTTAGTCCGGGCTGTACCTTATCAAGTCTGCAAATCCTGCATCGAGGGCAAGATGTCAACCAGGCCTTTTAAGGCTAGTCAATCTCGAGCAGAGGAAGTGTTGGAATGGATCCATTCTGACTTATGTTGACTGATGTCCGCGCAGGCTCGTGGAGGGTACGAGTACTTTGTCACTTTCATTGACGATTACCCAAGGTACGGAAACGTTTACCTGCTTCGCTACAAGTCTGAATGCTTTGAGAAATTCAAAGAGTTCAAGGCTGAGGTAGAAAAGAAGGTCGAGAAAACTATCAAGTCACTGCAATCTGACCGCGGTGGCGAATACCTCGGAAACGAGTTCCTGCAATATTTGTCAGATAACGGGATTACATCCCAGTGGACTGCACCGGGTACTCCCCAACAAAATGGTGTAGCCGAAAGAAGAAATAGAACTCTTCTAGAGATGGTAAGATCAATGATGAGTTATGCAAACTTACCAATTTTTGTTTTGCGGATACGCATTGGAAACAACCGCTTACGTATTAAATGTGGTGCCTTCTAAATCAGTTCCTAAGACGCCTTCTGAGCTCTTCCTTGGTCGCAAAATGAGTTTGTGCAAGTTTAGAGTATGGGGCTGTCCGGCACACGTACTGTCGAAGGAACCTGATAAATTAGAAAGCAGGTCAAAAGTAATGCTGTTTATAGGGTATCCCATGCAAACGAAAGGTGGTTACTCTTACTGTCCTGAGAGTCAGAGAGTCGTTGTTAGCACCAATACTAGATTCTTGGAGGACGAGTATGTGAGTAATCATAAGTCATAGAGTGATATCGTTCTTCAAGAAATTGAAAACGAGAATGCGATTCCAAGGGAAGGGGAATGTGTAGACGTGGATGCACCTGTGAAAGGTTCAGCACCACAAACACATTCTTCAGTGCAAGGTGCAGAACCACAAGTTACTGCACCTACTACTGACACGGCACTGATGCCTCGTCGTAGTGGGAGAGTTATTTTCCAACCAGAAAGGTACATGCTCGTGGGTGAGTCTTCAGACTTGAGCCCGGAAGACGAACATGAGGACTCTGACCCACTGACTTAAGAAGAGGCAGTGCAAGACAAAGATGTTGACAAATGGCTTTTCGCCATGGATTCCGAAATTGAATCCATAACTGCTATGGATGTATACCAGAAAACTGATTTGCCGGATGGCTTTAGGGCCATAGGTTGCAAATGGGTATACACGAGAAAGAAAGGGGCGGATGGAGAAATCACAGCTTTTAAAGCCAGGCTGGTCGCAAAGGGTTATAGTCAGAAAGATGGTATTGACTATGAAGAAACCTTTTCACCCGTAGCCATGCTCAAATCCATCCGGATACTCCTTGCCATAGCTGTGCATATGGACCTCGAGATTTGTCAGATGGATGTCAAAACTGCTTTTCTAAACGGTTACCTTGAAGAAGGTAGGGACATCTATATGCAGCAACTTGAGTGCTACGTGTACAAGATAACCCTAACGAAGGTTCAGGGGTATGCACGTTTTGACTGTTGCTTTGACTTGCCATGGTGGAGAGCCTGCTCGTCTATTCGCATCTTGGGTAACAACAGTTTGTGTAATACTGCCTGAGACTGGGTTTAGGTAACCATATCCGAGTAATAGGATGTGGACATTCCCTGAGGAGCTCAAAGACATTCATCGTGCCAAACTCCTGCAGGCTGATTAAGTTCAGGCACGAGTGATAAGGATTGAGTGGTACTACTCAGGAATAATAAGATATTAATTAATTGTAGATAGAGCTTGTCAGATGCTCCGATTAATTAATGAATGTCCGGTAACATTAAATATGGGGATTCTCAATTAATGCAGCCCGTTCTCATAACGTGGTAATAAAGGGGTAGGTCAGTATTAATTCTGTGGTGAAAAAAATTAATATTAATTAATTAATCATGTCTTGGGTTGTGGACATGGGAATTAATTAAATTATAGGCTCACTTTATTATTTGCATTAGGTCCCAAGTCTGGCCCAAGTAATATATGCTGATTTGAGCCCAATAGCCCATTAGGGATAAAACCATGTGTCTGTAAATAGAACTCTCACTCTCTGAAACCTTAGCCACTTTTGTGATTATTCAAAAATCAGTCAAAACCCTAGATCAGAGAGAGAGAGGGCGGAGGATAGCAGTAGAGGGAGAAGAAGGATTTTCGACTCTGGCCTACTGATACAGATCTGTGGAATCCTCACTAGTAGCAGATCTGAACAACATTGGGATACAGTCCTGAAGACCCGATTTGGAGAACAAGATTTTTCTTTCTTTTCCTTTCTTTGTTTTTCGATTGAATCTAGAAATTAGTATTCTAATTTCGTCTTCTGCAGATTTAATTGAATCGCGTGGTTGAATTGAAAGTTGGATATTCAAACGCAAAAGATCGGATCAGACTCTACGGAATAACTGTAATCCCTTTATCCATGAATTAAATTCATAGGAGCATGCTAGGTTTTGTGAATTTTTATTATGAGCAATAACCATAAATCGATCCGATTTATTTGGATTTTGTGATTCGGTTCACGATAAATCCCTATAGTTGTCACTTCTCCAGTGGCAACTATCACGGGTGTATACCAACAACTGACTTTCTTGAGAGGAACTCAAACTCCCATGTCCAATTTGAAGGCCAGGTGGTGCGCCCATGCTTCAAGCCTGAAGAAACTCTTGATTGCGAAGGACTTGGCGAGTGCGCTAGTGAACTAGTGGACGGGGCGTTCATCAGCTAGCAATACATCGTTGGCATCTTATTAACTGACAACTTAGTGTTTCCAGACTGCCGTCTTAAGAGAGGATGTAGGACGGTTTGATCCGAACCTCTATAAATCCTTGTGTTATTTACTGATTTCGGCACTGAATTTAAAACCTAACACATCAAATGCTGGAGTATTACTTGCAAACTGACTAATTAATATCTCGACCTATCAAACGACTATTTTTCTGAACCTAAGCTAGTATAGAACAACCGGTCTGGAGGGCCCACCGCAGAGTAAAATGTTCCTATCTTTTGTTGCACAAACTAACTCTGAACTCGAAGGGGCCAACATACCCCCTATAAATCAATATCATTTTTATTCTCTCTTGTGATGCAACCTCATTTCTTTCTTACTTTTATTCGATTTATAATTGATGACATATGAAATATATTTATTTAATTTTATTGTTTGTTGTTGTGTGCTATAGTGTACCTATAGAACCATGCGCAAGTATACGCAATCTACAAGTAGTAAGGTCAAGTGAGACCAGATATCGAATCCAAGGGAGTGAGTTTTTTTAAACCGTGCACTAAGAATTGCTTGCAATTGAAGGGATGTTTGTCACTAACTTCTACTCAAAACATAAATATGCATAAATTATAATTCCAAATAAAACTAAAATCAATAACACTTCCCCGTTCCACAGAATAAACATATATTAGTTAAACTGATTCAGAATGATAAAAGGCACACTTGGGTTATGGAGTACAATTCAGTTTTGCTATCTTATATGCTAGAGCTTTTGTCTCGAATTTATCTGAACCTTAGAACTTTCCTAAATCTACCTAGTAAGCTGTCGTTCTACTAGATCTACGTTATTCTACCATGCATCATAGGCCTATGCTTACCACAGTATTCCAGCGATGAAATCATAAAATCTAGTTCTCTTAAGTTGCATTATCTCATACGCCTATGAGATGAACACAATTGTCTAGGATCTCCTCGGTCTATTTTACCTTCCGGTCTCCATAGATGATGTGTTTCTTTCCACTTTCGTGCTCAAGAAACGAGATTTAACAAGATCAAAGACAAGCTCAGACATACAAAACATCATTCTAACATATAATCAAGCGTAAGTGATTTTATTCCACAACCCAAGTGTTAAATGGAGTTAGCTCATACTTGCGAAGAGAATAAAATAAAATAGAAAATCATTCACCATCTTGTACAACTCGAAATTTAAAAAAAACAAACTATCGATGATGATCTCTCCTATCTTCAATGGCTTCTCCTCCAAGCTTGTTACTCAATCTCCTTCTGCTCGTGTGCTACCTCTCCGTGTGTGTTCTATCAGAAAATTGTCCTTTTCTTTGTTGATATTTTCGCCTCTCTTTCCAACACCATTGATCCTTCTCCTCTTCCTAGGATTCATCCACGTGCAAAAAGTTTCATTGTTCCACCCAGACAAGGATTCAGCTTCCATTGCGACACATGTCCTTCCAACAGACAAGGTGAAAAAGGAACTTTATCTTTGTCTTCAAGTGGTCCCGGAGAGAGAAGATCCTCTTCTTTCTGTCCATTTTGCATTTCCCATGCTCAAGCATAGCTACTGACTATCATGCGAGACAGAGGCTCTAGCATCCCGAACCTGATCAAAACTTCACAAAAACTTGCAAAAACTTATTAAAACTTGCAAAAGTTAAGATAACATGCCATAATCACAAAGATGTAAAAACAACCATAAAGGACTCTGATTACGAACAATCTTATTCAAAACAACACCTAAAATTTATAAGAGATTAAAAGATAACTCTTTATGAGAGTTATTATTTGTATTATTCATTGAATCAATATTCAAATCGGTCAAAAATTTCTAAACATTTAAACTCGTCGAATCAAACTATTCTAATATGATTTAAATCGTATAATTTTCAAAACATATTTATTAGTTTAACCGTTATTAAACCTTTCAAATCGAAAATCAAACTTATGGGATGCTTTATAACTTAATAAAATAAAATCAACATCAAAATGACACCAGGACCACCACCAAATCCTCATATTATAGTGGGTCAATTATCAAAAAATTAGTAATACAGTCTGGGCCACCCAGCTAGACCAGACTTTTCCACTATTAGCATTTATTAAATGTTCTTATTTAACCTATAATAATTTTCTTTTTATTAATAATCAACAATAACAATATATATAGGGAGTTGATATTTGGTGTTAAAAGATAAAGTGCATGTTAAATAAAAATACATATGAATTTTTAGATCGATCATTATTGGTTGAAATAAAAACTATTAATTATTAAAAACATAATATATATAACAATTAATTAAAATATAAGTTAAGCATAGCATATAAAAAAACATAAGATTGTGAACAATTTTAATGTGGATCATTAATTTATTTTGAGATGAAATATATAGAAATTTTTTTTCTTTAATCATTTTCTAGTTATTTGAAAGACAATGGAGGAAAAAATTAATTCATTTTTCTGAGTTAAGACCAAAAAAAAAATGATAAAATTAACATGAAAATTATGATTAGAAGATTTTTATATAGCAAAAAATGGTTTGATTTGAAGATTCAATTTGGTCTTAGGATTCCTTGGTGGAGCGTGGCGCATTAACCCAAAAACTGTCTATAAAGAAAAGGGCGAAAAGTCTATTTTGACTACAAATTTAACTTTTTGTAATATGAAATAAAGAGTGCATGTTTGACATCTAATCTTCCAATTTCAATTTAATTCAAACTAGTCGTTTTTTTATTTAAAATATTATATATTTGCTAGTATCAATCCCAACCAATTTGAAAATTTCTAAATTCTTGCGGAAACTTGGAACATTTCACACTAAATTAGATTTAGTATAGATTGTTGGTCTCGAGATCGAGGTTTTGATATACACAGTGGAAACTTTACAAGAAAACTTGTACTTACAAACTGGTTATTACTCACTAGTTTGTGTCTTTGAAAACTTGTTAGTGAGTTTGAGATTAGGTTTATGTTCGAGATATACTTCAACACTTAGGTAATGCTGAGTTTTAAATCCTTACAAAATATAAATAAAACAATAAATACAAAAGGATTTATAGAAGTTCATACACAAAAGTTCTACGTCCTCTCTTCAAATTTAAGTGTAGAATACACTAAGCTTCAGAATACAAGGTTCTCACGATCTATCGCAAGCTGATGAATGCCAGTATCCACCAGTCCACTTGCTCACTCGCCCAAGCCGTTGCTTCCTTCGCTTTGCAGATTCAAAGTGTGGGCACACCACACAACCTTCGTCTCTAGAACTTGGGTACTTTAAGGTTCTTCCCTGAACTGTCGATCCTTTTGGCTATACGCTTGTAAGAATCACAGCTTGGAGAAAGATTGTGACTGTTGTGTTCTTACTTGGAGAGTAAGAACACCAAGATCTAAATCAACAAAATTTGTGTCCAAAGATGGCACACAGTAAGCTATAGAATAGCCTCGAATGTTTAAAAGCTTTGAGCTTAAAATCTTTACAATACTTTAAATGTTCGGTGTTTCAGCAATCTCTCTTCTGGGGACACTTCGTCTATTTATAGACGAAGTGTGAGAGGCTTAAACAAAATGTAGCAGTTGAGAGACATTTTGGATGAAGTCCAATCAGGCGCCTATCTTCTGCAAAGGACGTGATGCATTTCAAGAAAGTCTGCGGCTACTTCTGCTTTTCTGACGAGGGATGTTGACATCGTACGATGTGTCAGAATGACTCTTCTAGTCAGTCCGAGGAATCAAAATTGGTCCAACACTAGGGTCTTCAGACTTTAAGTAATCTCCATTCTTAAAGTCTGGCCTTTAAGAGGATTCCTCTGACTTGTTCTCTTTATCTCTATGCCCGAGAGTGATAGGTTTGAGTTGAATTTGATTAGTTTCATGCTGGTGATGTCAGCCAATTTTCTTCATGTGGGTTCTCCAAACTAGTACTTAGGATTGTAACCATTTTCTTCTATCACCTTGCGAAGCCCAAACTGGAGGAAACCAGTTTGTCTTGACCTGTCCTATTACAACTCAATAGACATCCTAAACATGACTTTACAAGTTTGAGCAGACTAGAGACACTTCTAATCTAGTGTTTTTTTTTTTACAGTTTTGACACATCAAAACATACAATAAGGTAGGAATACTTCCTAAAAATCTCCCCTCTTTGATGTCGTCAAAACCACCACTAAGCTGGTGAAGAATCATTTTTCGAGTTTACAAAGCATATTCTAACGAGATTTAATACTCACAAATTGACATTCTTAATCACATAGTTTGCCATATAAATCTTCCCCTTCAACAAGAGAGATGTTTCTCAATTAAAATTTTAGGGCAAAAATAACTGATTACAATAGAATGTGTAAGATTAGTTAAAGTGAGATAAGTTTGGACAATAAGTAATTGTCATCAAACATTGCCAATTTCTATTCAGCTCCACGTATCCTCTCCCAATAACTCTTCCTTTATAGTTGTCACCAAACATGACCGGTGATCCTCTGACCATTATGAGATCTGAGAGAAAATCTCTTTCTCTACTCATCTTCTTGCCTACTACAGTTACTGCCAGTTCATCAGTCAAGATATCTATAGGGATCACAACAAGAGTTTCCAAGATCAATCATTCTCCACATCTAGAAAACACCAAATCATGGATGCCAGCACTTCTGATAATCCAGAACAACTCGTCGTCTCTGAGGAGACCTCCCAGGACGAAATATTTTAGTTAGCTGAAGACTCCAAGATAATCGATCGACAACTTCTAATATCACAGGTCGTGAAGGAGAAAATTCTGAACTGGATGAACTTTCTCTCAATCACCACCGACGATCTGATTGCCCAAGAAATTGCGGGAAAGCTTCTAAGTGAGAACTTAATGAAGTTCCTAACTGGATGTCCTCGAAGATTCAATCTAAATCGAGTCGTTGAGTTATATGAAAATGCTACATTCGTCGACAATGATCAATTTTTTGGTTGACAAGAAGAAGATAACTGTCGATCCTGCTCTTGTTTCTCAACATCTACATCTACCAAAGACTGGAGCTGATATCTCCAGGTATCTTCAGAATAACAAGGATGAATTGACGGCTCACTGGCTAAAATGGAAAAAGCCAAAAGCACCCGAAAAATTCAAAGTTGCCACAAAGGTATCCGAACTGAACCCATCTGCTAAGATACTCAGCGAGATAGCACTGAGAATGATCTATTGTGGGATTGGATCCTTATCAGAGCTAAGCAGTCCCAAATATTCTCCAATGATGGTTCTTGATGACTGCCCTGGAGGAAATTGGGCGACATACATATTTGGTAGATTACTGGAGAATGCAAAGAAGAACAGAGATATTCCAACCAAAGGAAAATTCTCTTCGAGCGTCGGTTTAGGTCTGAAGTTCAGCTACCTTCTTAAAAGTATTCTAGGAATACAAGATGAAGGAGAAGAACTCATATCATCCGACTTCATTCCGCCAAAAGTTCCAGTTTGTCGTGCAACTCAAAAGGATGTAGTAGATGACAGTTTGGATGATATGGAAATAGATACTGAGGCCTCTGAGGATCTTAAAAATATTCCGACAGTTCGAACTACTGAAGAATCCAAGAAATCAAAAAAGACAGATACTTCCATTCAAAAGCCTGCACAAAGACGAAATAGAAGGCAAAGAAAGCAAACAGATAACATCTCTAAAGACGTCTCACAGCAAGATAACCAACCTATTGCTGAACAGCTTCGTCGTCAGAAGAAAAGGAAGACAAATCATGATAAACCAATCAAAACGGTTGCCAAGAAGCTGGATTTTGATGCTAATCTTGTGAGGGAAGGTCAATCCTCTAAACCATTGGACACAACTCCAAACTCCGAAACAGATCATTCTGCTGAGAAAAGATGCTCCTCATCCTCCAGTTCTGAGCAAACCATGTCTCATAGACAAGTACCGCTAGAGGGAGATGAAATCGTAACCCTCTTGAGTCTAGGGGGAACTATTTATTTTGACTCTCAGAAGACGACGCCAAAAGCAACAACATCAACCTTGGAAATAATCAGAAGAAAGATAGCTGAATACTACACAACTATTGAGCAATTGGACACCCAGCGACAAATACTTGACTCCCAGCAGCAAGAACTAGATGTTCAACGATGACAATTGGACAACAGTGAGCATATGTTCAAGAGTCGTCTATCTCAACTTCAAATCCAAGAAGAGGCTGCAGCTGCTGAGCTCAAGAGACAGCAAGAAGCAGAAGCAGCTGTTGAGCTGAGAAGGCAGCAGGAACAAGAAGCGGCAGCTGCTGAACTTAAACGACAGCAAGAGGAAGCTGCAGCTGCTCAGCTGAAAAAGAAGCAAGAAGAAAAGGCAGCAGCAGAGCTAAAGCGCAAAAAGGAAGAAGCTGCTGAACTCCAGCGACAGAAAGAAGCAGAAGCAGCTGTTGGGCTGAAATGTCAGCAAGAGGCAGAAGTTGCTGAGCTTAAGCGAAAAGATGAAGAAACTACTGAACTCCAGTGACTAAGGTAAGAAGTTGCAAGTGCTGAAGCACATCAAAAGGCAGCAGGAGACGCTGCTGAACAGGCTAAACATGAAGCACATGCAGCTACAGCCAAACAGAAGGAGGAAGAGACAGCAACAAGCCGAAACCCTCCTCAACCTGAACATTCCACTGTTACCTCTCAGAGTCAAACCAATGAAGACTCTAGAGTATTAGCCACAGTTGAAGGAATTCTATCTCCTAATCCTTTTTCAGTAGTTGTGAACCCTCTATCCTATGACGTTCTGAGATAAGAGATAGATCATCGAGTGGAACAGCAGATGGCTTTTGTTCTTGATATTGTCAAAAAGGGGGAAGAGAGAAAGGATGAGTCACTAAAGCTGCAGTTGATCTTAATTGATCAAAAGCGAGAAGAGGAACAAAAAAAGCGAGATGAGGAATACAGAAAGCAGGAAGAAGAGCGCAGAAAGCGGGATGAGGATATTACAATGAAGCTGAATCTACTAATGGCTGCCAGAGAGGAAGATAAGAAACACTTCTCAGATGTAACCTCAGTCCTCAAGGCAAAAGCTGGTTTGCTTCCCATAACTGCCGCAACTTTCTCAAAGCCAAAAGACGCAGATTCCTCCAATCAAGAAAGGGAGAAGGACAAGAGTCAAGATAAGTGAGCAAGGTCATGAATTTATTTTTGCTTTGTTTTACATTTTGAATGTTTTTATTACTGCAGTTTTAAAACTTTTCATGTACCTATAAACGATCATATCTATTGAAAAGTGAAAAATTGTTGGCTTGAAGACAACTGCTCATTGTCTCTTACCTTGATTCTTGTCTAGCTGAATTCACATTTTCCAGTGTGATCAGCAATCCTTCCTCTCTTATTGCTCTAAATTGATTGATTTTATTTGATAAGTATTATCCCATTAAGGGGGAAGATCATTTAGAGTAGGTCGAGTGTAGAAGAGGCACAGTTCGAAGCAGTGTTAGATAGAAAAATTTGTAAACTCAGATCAAATGCATCTTCTCATTGACTGAGATACACTTAGAGGTATGGTTTTGACTACATCAGAAAGGGGAAAATTTTAGGTATTGATATAGAAATCCTACCTTAATTTGATGTTTTGATGTGTCAAAAATATATACCAAAGTCTAGGTCTTAGAGTTATTACCTCATGTAATCCTTGTATAGGATAATCGAGTTGTAATAGTCTAGGAAGAAGGAAGTCAACAAAACTGTGGAACAGTTTTGAAAAAGACACCATTCAGACGAGATAACTGTCATATCTAGAAGACGAAGACGAATAGAGCAAGGTCATGAAACTGTGGACACAGTCTTCACATAGAAACTGTCGAGTGGTACTCACAATTTGAGACCTAGACAGTTTTGCGTTAAGGAATGCGTGCGTAACAAGATGTCGAACAAGTTGCGAGAGAACTTCAAAGAAGTCAATGATAAAAGACAGACAGATACTCAGTTGCGACTGGCGTACATTGTTGTTTGACGTCTGACACAACAAGTACGAACTGCTCAGAAAAGTATAACATTGTAGCAGAAAAAACCGAAAGACAAGCAACTTTTCAGAAGAGTATGGATTGTGATTGGACATCCTTTCCAATGTCTCTACCGGCTATTTTCTGGTGTCTCACCTATAAATAGCAGGACCAACAGAGACATAAAAACCTTTGCCTCTCTGCTCATCTGAATACCCTCGCAGATTTGAATCTCCAACATATTTATCGTCTCTCAGCTGAAACTAAAGCTCAAGCATTAAAAGCTATCAAGCGAGAAGACATTATCATCGTGGTTCATTTATTGAACACGAAGCATTCATTGCTAACATAATCTCTGGAGATTCACCGTGTGACTTTGAGTACACGAGGATTAAGTCAGCTGACTTAATCTACTATCTTGGTGTTCTTACTTTCAGAGTAAGAACATAGCAGCCTGATCTTGCAAAGGAAGACCAAGTTATCACGGACAATTGTCTACTAGTCAACATTCTGGGATGAACACAACTATCCAACCTATCGAAGAAGGAAAAGGGAGGTTTGTCCTCAATCCAACTTCGAGCCGATCCACAGAGAAGACGCAGAGCCTTCGACGGATTGAAGAAGGAGTGAGGTACAACTGCCTGGGTGAGTGATCCATTGTGCTGTGGACAAGGTCTCTACAGCAACTGGCTATAGATCGTGAGGATTGTATCTTCATAACTTAGTGAATTACCGGATATGATATCCAAAGTGTGGACATAGGACTTTAGGCTCCGAACCACTATAAATATCCTGTGTCGTTTACAGTTTTATTTACTTTACGCACTTTACAGTTTTCAACTATCTTGATACCTTCAACACTTAGCGTGTAAGTGTTGAAGCGTATAATCTGTTGACTGAGCATAACTGTAAAACTGATAACCTAATCTACTGGGTAACTTAAACTGTGTTTCTAAAAACCGTTAAGCAAAAACTGCATACTACAAACTGAACTGCTCATAGTTAGAGTGTCTTTAACTATTTTATTACTTCCGCTGCACATTACTCGTACTCTGATCGGACCAACAAGATCCTATAGGGTTAGTGTGTTGGATCAACCCTTTGGGAATCCAAACTTGGGTTACCCTCATGGCAGGTAGCTTATCATTGCTTTTGCCTGCTACATTTCCCTTCCTTCTAAAGTAATGCATGCTTTTAGTTTGAGAAGGAGTGGTGGTATGTTTAGTCTTTTCGAAAGCAGACTTCCTAGTAGGACCTCAGAACACTCGTTCTGGATGTGTGATCTTTCCATGTGGTTTCTCAAACGAAATCTTTGACCAACATGGTAAGCCTTCCTAGCCATTTAAAACAAAATATGATTGGGCTCAAGCCTCAAGTAGGTGTTCCCCCTACTTGGTATGTTCCTCCTCTCATATTTAGAGTGAGATTTGGGGTCTCTGGTTATAAACATAACCAGGGTGGTTGTTTGCCTTTCCAACACTTAGCCTTTCTAGTATGAACTGGAATATTCTTGTCTAATTCCATACTTTTCAACCTACACTGATCACTGCAGTTTTCTATTAGAAAACATATTTTCTTATTTCCAGTGTCAGTTCCTGAAGAAGATGCATGATTGCTCAAATCATTTCAATTAAACCTAGACCCATTTATTCAATGAGTCTCTTTGAGCCAAAAACACTCCTTCTAACTCTCTTGAGCTTTTTCTAAAAGAACATATTCATTGTTCTTGCTTAAGGTTTATCTCTTTCAAAGATTCACACTCCTTTCTAAGATGTTCAAAATCGTTTAAAATGGTAGAGTATTCTTTCCTAAATTTTTTCAGTTCCTCACTGGTAGACCTATATTTTGCAATCTCATCGATCAAAACTAAAACTTGGACTTTCAGCGAGGAGTCTTCACCAACTAGGACATTTTAAGCTTGTAAAATATTGAAAACTATTTGGAAATAATATCGAGGGAAACATCTTTCAAATAAGAACAATACGATTCAGAATCCTCTATTATGCGTGCACAATGAATAGAAACTAGTAAGGAGTCTATTACCTCATTGTTTGTTGCATCAAGTCCTAGTTCAGATTCTGGAGTATCTTCATTCTTCTCTCCCACTGCTGCTATGAAAACGAGCAATGCTTCTTTCTCCGACTCATCATCCGATGTATAATAACCATCATTGTTATTGGGAATGTCTGGAACCTTAGTCCTTGATAGCATCGCCGTGGAAACAACCTTTGATGCTCTACGCTCGAACATCTTCTTGAGTATTTCTCTCTCCTCCTTATCCAATCTCAAGTAGTCGAACTTGAGGTGGTCTGGAGAATTGCACTCAAATTAGGACCTGGGATTCCTTTTGATGAATCTTTTTCCTCGAGCTGAGGAGTCTCCTTCTTGCCCTTTGCTTTCTCCAAGAGCTTGGCAAGTTTCCTCATTTTTTCTTCAAGCTCTTCCACAGAGCTCTCTCCTTCTTTCTTGTAGGAGGTTGAGGTTGTAGGTGTCTCATTTTTCAAACTTCACTGACCCGCTGGTCTATCGTATAGAATGGTTTTACGGCCTCCATTTTGTATCTTTCTTGATGAAATAAGCAATATCTTTGGTATGCTTGCTTGGTGGGTTGCAACACGAACAACTTAATTTTTGTTTACGATATAGATATCCTATTCGTGTGTCTGGAGTTGAGCAAACAAATCCTTGGTGGAGATCTTTGAAAGATCTTTCTTCTTCAAACTGGCTGTCTTGACAAACCAGTCCTCCTTCAGCTTTCTGGACAGAATCTTGGCATTTAGATTCATGGTTGAGTAAACTCTATCCAATGCCTTCAGCTAACTCACGGTTGTGCTAAATCTTACTTCCATGACTTTAACGCTTTCTCCTGGAAGCATCAGGAATAATTCATACTTGTCAACACAAACTTGAAGCTTATTCCACTTCATTTGCTCGGTCTCTTGGCATAGACTACCAATGTAGTCCTAGACTTCTTTAGCGTTGTTGAACTGCATCACTTCTTCCTCCAATGCCTTTGCAAATGCTTACATGATCAACTCGTGAGCTACGCAATCCAGTTGTGCATGCATTTTCTCTTCTTGTGTCCATTCAGCGTATTACTTCTCGACCATCTCTGATCTATCATCCCCATCGAGATGCTTGTTAGCCTTTAGGATCTTGATCGGTCCACTTTTTGGTCCCGAGATAAGGATTTTGATATACGCAACAAAAATTTTACAAGAAAACTTGCATTCACAAACTAGTTGTTACTCACCAGTTTATGTATTTGAAAACTTGTTGTTAGCGATTTTGAGACTAGGTTCATGTTCGAGATATACTTCAACACTTAGGTAGATGAGAAAGAAGGTGAATGAGAAAGAAGAGTTGTTTGAAAAATGACTGGAATTAAGAGTGTGAACAACCTTGTTGATCCGATTGAGGAGCCCATGGCCATGGGAAATCAATTGGATGGCTTGCCGAATAGTTCCTACATGCCAAGAGCGGTACAAGCAAAGAAAGCTCGCTTAGGTGAAGGAAATGTGAGGAATTTTGCTAACTAATTGTTTTCGGGTGAGTCGAGTGCACAAGGACAATGTATGTTCCCGGCCTCTAAAACTCTTGACAATGGTTGAAGATGTGAAGGTTTGTGCGTTGAGCTACCGACGTTAACCAAAGTTGTTGTTGGGCGGCAACCCGAATTATCATTTTCGGTGTTACAATTCTTGTCTAGATAAAATTGTAATTTAGTTGTGTAGGTTATTAGTGGTAGATTGATGATTTCTCATGTTTGATTAGGGAGTGATATGCTTGTTTAGTTGAGTGAGTGATGGAAATTCTTAGTAATATATGTTAGAGTGGGGGATGAATTGATATTTCTTGATGTCATGTGCAAGAAATATGAAGTTTGGTGATGAAAAGTGAGAGCCAGAGAGGTCCATTTCGCCCGAAATGGAGTTCATTTCTATCAAAATTGTAGAACAAAGTAGGTTCAAAAGACAAATTTGCCCGAGACGGCCAAAAATTCGGTAGAAATTTGCCTATTTCGATTGAAATGGGTCAAGCACAATAGACCATTTCGATCAAAATGGACCGGAAATTTGAACCAGCGAACAGAGGTGGATTTCAACCGAAATGCTCCTCATTTCAGTCGAAATTGCACGCAGATTTAAAAGGGAATCAGGGCTCATTCCGCCCCAAACTTAATTCTATCAAAATTTTCTCCCCCCAAATTTTAGTTCCCATCTTACCCATCCATTTCGTGCAAGATTTCACTCGAAATTGTGATCATGTCTAACAGTAAAGTAAGAGGGATGCAACAAATCACTAGACCACGCTGTCCGTTGAACTTTGATGATGAGGAATTTGCTAGATACAAGGTGGTGGTCGAGAAGAGTGTGGTTGGATCACGGTATCCCTGTGAAAAGACATTGGAGAGTCTTGATTTGAAGGAAGATGTGTGGGAGATTGATATGTGTGTAAAATGACCTATTATTCGATGTGTGTGCATGCTTGTTTGTGTGTATTTTACACCCATATCATATGTATTTCTTGTGTGTTTGCCTTGTTTTTGTGTTGTTTGTGTTGTGTAAGGTCGTGATTGAGCATATTTCATCAATTTTGTCAAAGTTTTGGAGGAAAATCGACCGATCTGAAATTCTTGTGTTGGAAAGATCAACCCGGATGAAGCAGAGGTACAACAGGGGGGATTCAGAGGTCCCGATCGACCAACCCTCATTTGGGTTCGATCAATTTTCACCTCTGTAGGGTAGTAATCGACCAAACCTTACAACAATCGACCGGTATCTGCTCTACAGAACCAAATACCGGTCGATCCCAAACAAGACCGGGCGAACCCTATCAAGCTGTTTTGGCAGTTATTAAGTTTTAAACCATCCCATGCGATCCAATCTCAGATGGGGCGATCTTTGGTGCGGACAACTTACTATAAAAGGGGAGAAAACGGATTTGGAAAGAACTTTTGGCAGATTTTAGATAGATTTAAGAGGGAAAAATACAGATACTCACTCCAATTCACTTCCAAACATCAGATCAAGGGAGAATCAATGCTACATCACTCCAATTAGAAGCAAATTGAAGATCCAACCACGAAGATCAACATTTGTGGGAAAATCTTTTTTCTACCTTATATTGTAATGGATTCATTTTCTCTTGTAATTGAATTGCAATCAACAAAAGGTATGAGTAGCTAAACCTTCTAGGATATTGGTTGGGAAACATTTTGAATCTATTGCTATGATTAGATGAATGTTTACTTTCTCCTAGTCAATTGCATCACACTAGAGCTTGTTCCTAATCAAGTAGTGTAGGCACTAACAAATTCCTTGATTGTTGACATCAAAATTGCAGCCAATACGCGGGTCTAGATATCGTGATTAGTGCGTTTGCATACAAGTTTTGACCCAATCCATGTGCGGGGATAGCTTGTAGGTCCATAATCCACGAGCCGTTGGGAGTGAGATTTGATTTGATAACGTAACAACTTTAGAGTCCTATCTCATATACTTCTAATTCATTGGTACTAAGGGGTTAGATAATGTAGGGTGGATGGATTAAAGTTGGTTTACATCATTCTACCATTTAATTGGTTCATTGCAATGTTCATACCAATGTTCTCTTCTCTCATTTGTGCATTCTATCAATTTGTGTTTTTCAAGTATTTTTTGTGAGTTTGTTTGGATACATTGCGTGAATTGATATTTCTACCATGGTGATTGTGTAGGGTTTTACCGTGAACCGAATCACCAAAACCAAATGAACCGGACCATTTATGGTTATTGTTCATAAAACATTCATAAACCCTAAGCATGCTCCTATTGAATTTAATACGTGGATAAAGAATTATTTACCTTAATTCCGTAGTCTCAGAAACGATCTTTCGCGTTTGTATTCCCAGATTTAGAATCAACCACGCGAAATAATTAAATCTGCGGAACAAGAAATTAGAAATCTAATTTCTAGATTTAATAATGATCGAAAAAGACAGAGAGAAAGAATTAGGAGTTGTTCTCCAGATTAGATCTTCAGATCTGTTTCCCGGTGCGTTCAGATCTGCTACTGGTGAGGATTCCACTGATCGGTATTTGAGCAGGACCAGAATTCGAAAATTCTCCTCCTCTCTCCTAGAAGTCGACGCCCACCACTCACCCTCACTAGGGTTTCAAATTTTCAATTGTGTTACAACTTGTGAGGGAGAGCTGTCTATTTATAAACCTAGGGTTGTAAACCCCAATGGGCTCCTGGGCTCAATTCAGAACACTTTCCTTGGGCCAGACCTGGGACCTAATGCAAATAATAAAGTGGACCTATAAATTAATTAATTCTCATGTCCACAACCCAGGACACAATTAATTAATTAATTAATATTAATTCTTTTTCACCACAGAATTAATACTGACCTACCCCTTTATTACCACGTTGTGAGAACGGGCTGCATTAATTGAGAATCCCCATATTTAAGGTTACCGAACATTCATTAATTAATCGGAGCCTCTGACAAGCTCAAACTACAATTAATTAATATCTTATTATTCCTGAGTAGTACCACTCAAACCTTATCACTCGTGCCTGAACTTAATCAGCCTGTAGGACTTTGGCACGATGAATGCTATTGAGCTCCTCAGGGAATGTCCCCATCCTATTACTCGGATATGGTTACCTAAACCCAGTCTCAGGCGGTACTACATGAACTGTTGTTACCCAAGATGCGGATATACGAGCATGTTACTTAGGCTCTCCACCATGGCAAGTCAAAGCAACAGACAACCCGTGCAAACCCCTGAACCTTCGTTAGGGTTTGGACTCGATCAATATTACGAGATCTTGTATTCGTTGATGTCAGACAGATAAATACATCTCACCGCGGTCCATAAATACACCACCTCTGCGTACCAGCATGTCAACTAACCAAGACAGACTACTTATTCCGACAATGCTGCAGCCATTCGGACAGACGTATCCTCATACGCTGTCTCGGCTGTGATCAGGTTTATGTCTCACTAGGTCAAGTGATCATACTATCTTCTGCGATCTACAACACGCCGTATGATCGTCCCTATCGGTGAGACAAGAGGATACCATTGTTCATACATGTAAGATTGTTAACAGATAGGAGATATAAACCGTTGTATACTCATTATAATAAATGCTTTCAGTATACAAAACCCATCAATCTCCCACTTATACTAAAAGCATAACTAAGCTATTACAGACTATACAGTCTATGTATCTAGCCTGCTATCTCTTTAACCACTGTCAGTGGTCGGCATCCACCTCAGACCCAGCTCACGAATATGTCTTTAGTAAACTTTCTGCGGCAAGCACTTTGTCAAAATGGATCAGCAAAGTTGTCCATAGTGTCAATCTTCTTGATCAGCACATCACCTCTCGATACGATTTCTCGTATGATATGGTACTTTCTCTCTATGTGTTTGCTTGCCCTGTGAGACCGCGGTTCTTTTGAGTTTGCCACTGCACCAGAGTTATCACAATAAATTGTAATGCTCCTCGCCAAACTTGGGATCACGCCCAACTCTGAAAGGTAGTTTCTGAGCCATACCCCCTCTTTCGAGGCGTCGGAGGCGGCGACATATTCCGCCTCCATGGTGGAGTCAGCAATGCATTTCTGCTTTGAGCTCCTCCAAGATACAGCTCCACCTCCCAGGGTAAACACATATCCTGAGGTCGATTTCTTCTCATCCTGGTCCCCTTGGAAATCCGATTCTGTATAACCCACAGGGCACAAATCCTCACTTTGATGAACTAGGCAGAAATTCCTAGTTCTTTTCAAGTACTTGAGGATGTACTTTGCAGCAGTCCAGTGCGCCTGTCCAGGGTTAGACTAATATCTTGCTACCATGCCAACGGCATAACAGATATCTGGTCAGGTAGACAGCATCGCATACATGAGACTACCTACCGCCGAAGTGCATGGTACAAGACTCATCTCGTCTTTCTCCCGCTGTGTCTGAAGACACTGCCCAATAGAAAGATGAGCGCCATGATGGAAAGGCAATAAACCTTTCTTGGTGAGTTGCATGTTGAACCGGTCTATCACAGTATCCACATAGGATGCCTGGGATAAGCTCAACATTCTTCTCTTACGATCTCGTAAGACCTTAATCCCAAGAATGTAGCCAGCTTCTCCCAGATCCTTCATTTGGAACTGTTCGGATAACCAAACCTTGATTTATGACATCACTCCCTCGTTGTTTCCAAATAAGAGTATGTCATCAACGTATAGTGCAAGGAAAACCACGCTCCCACTGACACAAAGTCGGTAAACATAACTTTCGTTTTCCAACTGTGCAAATCCATAGGATTTAATCACATCGTTGAAACGTAAGTTCCACGACCTTGAAGCTTTCTTAAGTCCATACAAGGACTTCCTAAGCTTCCAGAAAAGATGTTCTTCACCTTTGCGTATGTAGACCTCGGGTTGCTTCATATAGATGTCCCTACCTTCTTCAAGGTAACCGTTTAGAAAAGCGGTTTTAACATCCATCTGCCAGATCTCCAGGTCCATATGCTCAGCTATGACAAGGATTATCCGGATGGATTTGAGCATGGCTACGGGTGAAAAGGTTTTGTCATAGTCAATGCCCTCTTTCTGACTATAACCCTTTGCCACCAGCCTGGCTTTAAAAGCCGTAATCTTTCCATCCGCTCCTTTCTTTCTCTTGTATACCCATTTGCACCCTATGGCCCTAAAGCCATCCGGCAAATCAGTTTTCTGGTATACATCCATAGCGGTTATGGATTCAATTTTGGAATCCATGGCGACACGCTATTTGGCAACATCTTTGTCCTGCACTGCCTCTTCGTAAGTCAGTTGGTCAGAGTCCTCATGTCCGTCTTCCGGGCTCAAGTTCGAAGACTCACCTACGAACATGTACCTTTCTGGCTGGAAAATAACTCTCCCACTACGAAGAGGCATCGGTGCCGTGTCAGTAGTAGGTGCAGTAACTCGTGGTTCTGCACCTTGCACTGAAGAACGTGTCTGTGGTGTTGTACCTTTCACAAGTGCACCCACATCTACACGTTCTCTTTCCCTTGGAATCGCATTCTCATTTTCAATTTCTTGAAGAACGATATCACTCCTTGACTTGTGATTACTCACATACTCGTCCTCTAAGAATCTAGCGTTGGTGCTAACAATGACTTTTTGACTCTCAGGACAGTAAAAGTAACCACCTTTCGTTTGCCTGGGATACCCTATGAACAACATTACTTTTGACCTGCTTTTTAACTTATCAGGTTCCTTCGACAGTACGTGTGCCGGACAGCCCCATACTCTAAACTTGCACAAACTAGGTTTGCGACCAAGGAAGAGCTCAGAAGGCGTCTTAGGAACTGATTTAGAAGGCGCCACATTTAGAACGTAAGCTGCTATTTCCAATGCGTAGCCCCAAAATGAAATTGGTAAGTTTGCATAACTCATCATTGATCTTACCATCTCTAGAAGAGTCCTATTTCTTCTTTCAGCTACACCATTTTGCTGGGGAGTAGCCAGTGCAGTCCACTGGGATGTAATCCTATTTTCTGACAAATACTGTAGGAACTCGTTACCGAGGTATTCGCCACCGCGGTCAGATTGCAGTGACTTGATAGTTTTCCTGACCTTCTTTTCTACCTCAGCCTTGAACTCTTTGAATTTTTCAAAGCATTCAGACTTGTAGCGAAGCAGGTAAGCGTATCCGTACCTTGAGTAATTGTCAATGAAAGTGACGAAGTACTCGTGCCCTCCACGAGCCTGTGTGGACATCGGTCCACATAAATAAGAATGGATCAATTACAACACTTCCTCTGCTCGAGAGTGACTAGCCTTAAAAGGCCTAGTTGACATCTTGCCCTTGATGCAGGATTCGCAGACTTGATAAGGTACAGCCCGGACTAAGTCCAATGTACCGTCATCTGCATGTCTCTGAATCAGCTTCAAGTTGATGTGACCCAGTCTCAAGTGCCAGAGATATGTAAGATCCTCATTAGAAGAAGTAAGTTTTCTCTTTCTAAGATTATCAATAACGGATAAATTACATGAAATACTTGCGGAAGACTTATGATTACAGTTAACAACATAGAGAGAATTATTCAGCATCCTACGAAAGATAACACCGTTATTACTAATGATAGAAACACCACTCTAAAACATAACTGAATATCCATCAACATAAAGTTTGGAAACTGAAATAAGGTTTCACCGAAAATCCGGCACGTACAAAACATTTCTCAACGTTAAAACAGAATCATCAAAGTACAAGGTGAAATCTCCAATGGCAGCTGCACTCACTTGTGCTGCGTTCCCCATTGAGATGATAACCTCGTCATTCTTCAGCACCCTCCTCGGTGTGAACCCCTGCAAAATGTAACAAACATGATCAGTAGCTCCAGTATCCAATACCCACAAATGAGTAGAAACCGATGCTAAACATGTTTCCGTCACAAATGCAAATGACGTACCTTGTCCCTTGCTTCCGCATACGCTCTTACTTAAAGTGACACCAACCCTCTTCATCTCATTTGACCTCCTCTCACGCGATCTACGATCAATCATATTCTTGCACACAGTATGAACCACATCTTTCAATGTGCTCAAGCTATGCACAAGATATGATAACTCAGTATCCCATGAAGGTACGAAAGACTGTCCTGCTATGAGATCAGTGAGCAACTCCTTGAAAGAGTACTCACTTCTCTTAGCTACATCCTTCTTAATGTTATAGAATGAAAGTGGTAAAGAGTTCAGGATTATATCGATCTTAGCCCGATCACTGATACATCAACCTCCACGTGTGAATCGTTTCATGGTGTTATCCATGATCATCACATGCAGTGTCACCGAACTGCCATCAACCATTCTCTTACAGACAAGGTCTTTCACGAGATCACAGTTGGTAGTTCATTCCACTTCGCCATACGTAGCCACTAAGTCCATCCAGATCATAACAGAGCTACAATAGCCCATGTACTTGAGCTTAAGATCTCTAGACAGGTTATCTGAGATTAACTTGTAAGTAAAATCCAAAGATGCCACCCATCTGTCATAGAACTCCTTCTCAAGTCTAGAGACTTTATGGTAACGGGGGGCAAGTGGCATCATAGTAAGAACAAACATGTGTTGCTTAGTCAGGAGAATATACTCAATGCAGTATCTCCACTCATGGAAGTTTGGACCAGTTAGAGGATTGAGAGCAAGTAAATGATCGACAGTAGACATAAACATATCTGAAACAATAAAGAATCTTAAATAAGAACATACATGTAGAACTTCGAAAAAAAATGCATTGAAAACATTTTAATAAATCAAATACAAATGTTTTCCACTAATTGCCCAAGAGTTCCCACCACAAGCTACACTCGTAGACGTTTACGATGTCACCCTCAACCAGAACTGCGGGTTATAAGCCCCAATCCATTTAATTTCACTACCATGTCAGGATGCTTTTGACACTAGAAATTAATAATTAGTGAAAACCTTAGACCAAGCCATCTCTCAAGAACAGGGATGCAATTCTTGCATTATATTCTAAGATGCTTCTAAGTGATTAACCACAAATTTAACTTCGGCCAAAAGAGACAGTTTAGCATAGCACGTAACCATACCGCACAACCCTTAAAGCTTTTGTTATCTATAATTTAAATCGATCCTAGAATACTTGTGAAAGAGATCTACGCAAGCTACACTCGTAGACGTTTACGCAAAACCCTCCCACTATTCACATGATTTAAATTGTTTGTCTAGAAATCCCAACAACCGTACCCATGCACCTCTAGGAACTAGCAAGCTACACTCGTAGACGTTTACTACAACGAGAGATACACTTATAGCCTAGGACCGCTTTGTGGAGGTCTATTGATTTTAATTAAAAAAATTGCTTAGTATTTTTCTTTTAAAAGGTTTCTTATATGCGCACATATAATTTCTTTGTTATTATATTTTTCAAATTTTTGCATGTAATTAAATAAGCCCAAAAATTCCCAAAATATAATCCAACAAAAGAAATTAATCACATAAGCATGCTTGGAAAGCTGTAAATAATAAAAGCGATAAAACATGCTTTTCCTATTATCTACACATGCTTAATAGCGCACATAAATTAAACATATATCATACGAGGACAATTAAGTCAAACAAAAATTCCTCGTGGCCCCACAAAATAGAAAAAACAAATTCTATCTATTACAATTTGAATTTTGAATTATTTGGATAAGTCCAAATCTTTTCAAATCTTCAATCACCAAATCTTTTGGGATTTAGGCCTTTGTGATCTGATGATTTGCCCTAACCCTAATGCAAACCCTTGGGTTTACACAGGATTGTACAAACCACCAAAACACGAGCCAACACCCCAGGGATAGTAGCCGCCGGCGCCGGCGCCGCAACCGATCGCCGCCCGCGTGCGCAGTGCATTTCCGCGCGCGCCGCCCCGCCGGTCCCTGTCTGCGCTCGCTGCCGCCACTGCGGACCGCCTGCGCCCGCTGCCGTCGTGTCCGTCTTTGTTCTTCGTCCTCGACCCGTCCAATTACAGATTTTAAAAAAAATAAAATTTCTATTATATTACAACTTTCAAATCTATACTAATCACAGATTTTCTCGTGATTTTAAAAAATTAATTCAGCCCTACAAAGATAAACTACCGCGGGCTGAATTACACGGGTTGCCACGAGGAAAAAAAACCATCCACGACATTCATAATATTCAAACATGCATAATGAATCCATTATGAACAATAGAGCCATAAAACAAAACCTGGCTCTGATACCAATTGTAGGGTTTTACCGTGAACCGAATCACCAAAACCAAATGAACCGGACCGTTTATGGTTATTGTTCATAAAACATTCATAAACCCCAAGCATGGTCCTATTGAATTTAATGTGTGGATAAAGAATTATTTACCTTAATTCCGTAGTCTTAGAAACGATCTTTCGCGTTTGTATTCCCAGATTCAGAATCAACCACGTGATATAATTAAATCTGCGGAACAAGAAATTAGAAATCTAATTCTAGATTTAATAATGATCGAAAAAGACAGAGAGAAAGAATTAGGAGTTGTTCTCCAGATTAGATCTTCAGATCTATTTCCCGGTGCGTTCAGATCTGCTACTGGTGAGGATTCCACAAATCTGTATTTGAGCAGGACCAGAATTCGAAAATTCTCCTCCTCTCTCCTGGAAGTCGGTGCCCACCACTCACCCTCACTAGGGTTTCAATTTTTCAATTGTGTTACAGCTTGTGAGGGAGAGTTGTCTATTTATAGACCTAGGCTTGTAAACCCTAATGGGCTCCTGGGCTCAATTCAGCACACTTTCCTTGGGCCAGACCTGGGACCTAATGCAAATAATAAAGTGGGCCTATAAATTAATTAATTCCCATGTCTAGGGGTGGGAATAGGCTGGGCTAGGCTGGGCTTTAGTCCCGAAGGCCTGGGCCTGCTATAATTTGAAGAGGCCCGAGTCTGGCCTGTTATCTACAGTAGGCCTTTTTGTAGGCCTAAGCCTGGCCTTTTTAATGAAATAGGCCTCATTTTTAGCCTATATAAAGCCTATCGGAGCCTACTTAAAATTTATAATGTATATTTTATTTTTAAATTATAAATATATTATGTTATTTCAATAGCAAATACGTTTAATAATTTAGACAAATACATTATTTAGTAACCAATAATTTATTTAACTTATTTTTAATTCATAAATCATAAATAAATTTTTAAGTCCAAATAATAAATATATTTAATTAATTATATAATATATGATTATTTTAATGGGCCGGCCTGTTAGGCTTAGTTGGCTTGTTTTCGAGCCTGAGCCCGGGTCTGCTTAGCTAAATAGGCTTTTTAGATAGCCTAAGTCTGGCCTATTTACGAAATTTGTCTGGCCTGGCCTGGCCTGTGGTAAGCTAGGCCGTAGGCCTCTGTCAGGTAGCCCGGCCTATTCCCACCCCTACCCATGTCCACAACCCAGGACACAATTAATTAATTAATATTAATTCTTTTTCACCACATAATTAATACTGACCTACCCCTTTATTACCACGTTGTGAGAACGGGCTGCATTAATTGAAAATCCCCATATTTAAGGTTACCGGACATTCATTAATTAATCGGAGCATCTGACAAGCTCTAACTACAATTAATTAATATCTTATTATTCCTGAGTAGTACCACTCAAACCTTATCACTTGTGCTTGAACTTAATTAGCCTGCAGGACTTTGGCACGATGAATGTTATTGAGCTCCTCAGGGAATGTCCCCATCCTATGACTCGGATATGGTTACCTAAACCGAGTCTCAGGCGGTACTACACGAACTGTTGTTACCCAAGATGCGGATATACGAGCACGTTACTTAGGCTCTCCACCATGGCAAGTCAAAGCAACAGACAACCCGTGCAAACCCCTGAACCTTCGTTAGGATTTGGACTCAATCAATATAACGAGATCTTGTATTCGCTGATGTCAGACAGACGAATACATCTCACTGCGGTCCATCAATATGCCACCCCTGCGTACCATCATGTCAAGTAACCAAGACAGACTACTTATTCTGACAATGCCGCAACCATCCAGACAGACGTATCCTCATACGCTGTCTCGGTTGTGATCAGGTTTATGTCTCACTAGGTCAATTGATCATATTGTCTTCTGCGATCTACAACACGACGTATAATCGTCCCTATCGGTGAGACAAGAGGTTACCATTGTTCATACATGTAAGATTGTTAACAGATAGGAGAAATAAACCGTTGTATACTCATTATAATAAATGCTTTCAGTATACAAAAACCATCAGATTGAAGAATTTAGTTTTATTTATTATTATTAGCTAGTGTAGATTCAATATTTGCCTAGAATAGAAACCACTCAATGATTTGATTTACCTAGGTATAATCTCAACACGAAAGTATCCAATATTCTAGTGGGCGAAATAAGAAGATCGCGGATTGATATTATTCTTGAAACGTTAGGAGTTTGAGTGATTGAACTTTTAGCGCATCAAGTTTTGGCGCCATTGTCGGGGACTTGATTTAGTAGGCTACTAGATATTGGAGAAAGTTTGAAGCTTGTGGTCTAGGTGTTTGTTCTTTTGTTTGATTGATTGATTTCTATTATTTTGTTTGATTGATTTAAGTTGTTGGTTTGTGATTGGAGCGTTTGGATCTTTGTAGGTGTGGTAAGATCACGTGGTCCAAAGCTTGGTTGTTCGAAGTGGAAGCTAAAATGGAGAATCGAAGAGGAGTAAAAGTAGTAGTCATCTCTCTTGTTTGGACTTCAACTTTTATACTTGGAGATTCAACCTTTGAATATCTATACCCGTTAGACACAACAGCTTCTTCGTCCAAAAGGAGTTCAACTTTATCCGTCCTTTCTGGAGTCGTACAGTACTTTCCGACCTACTTCGGAAAAGCTTTTGTCCTTTGCTTGTAATTTTGTAAGAACGGTAGTATTATCGATCGTTGCTAGATATAATCATTGCTTAGCATTCTCGGAGAATGTTGGAACGATCTGCTAAGCCTTTTGATTGCTACGCTCTGCTCTCCGATCTGCTGACTCCTTCAGCAGATGCGTATTTCAGCACTAAAGTCTTGACTGCTGATTGCTATTACTTAGCAATCTTCTTGAATGCTAGCGAGTGCTATCTCCTTTAGTATTCTGCTACCCTTGCTTCTTTGATTTAACAAAACCTTTTACAATTTGATCATAAGGGAGGAATTCACGAATAATTCCCAACAATTTCCCCCTTTTTGGTGCGATCAAAGCATACTATCACTTGCTGAATCTAAGAGGAAAAATTTCTGAGTTTACAAAAAAATTCTAAGTATCAGAACATGTTCTAGCAATCTAACTCAGAGGTTATCCAACTTAGTTCTAGCAGGATTGATTTTAATTAAATTCTCCCTCACAAAGTGCTGGGAAATATTTCTTGATTAAACACAAGTAAAAAATGCTTATTTCGGAATATGCTAGAATCTAGCACCCAAATAAATTAGAAAGCATTTTACCAACCAATCAAAAGACATAATACTCATCATCCACATTCAAATTTCGTTGAATACACAAAAAGTGTGTATTAACTAAGATAGAAGAAAATATCAGAGGTGGACAATGAGAAATAGTCTAAATCTGATCCCGTTTCATATATATGATTGATCATTACAAGTACAATGAAACCAGAAAAGATCAAAAAGAAATGTTACAGAAGATTTGCTAAGATAAGAAATTTAGGCTTAAGAATCAGGAGCAGGCTTCTTCCCTTTGTCATTCTCATCAAATTTGTTCATTGTCAGCTGCATGAACTTCTCAAGATAGGCCTTGCTAGCTTCCCTTTCCTTAACCTCTCTTTCCAGCTGTTTAGCAACCTTCTCATTCTCCATTTCCAGCATTTTGATCTTAAGCTCCATCTCTTTCTTCTGCAGATCTTCCAGAGCAAGTATGCGCTCTTCCTTAGTCGTAGCAAGTGCCTCTTCTTCCTTCTTGCTCTGCTCCGCTTCAGCAAGTCTCCTCTCTTCCCTCTCTTTGATAGCAGCCAAAAAGGTGGTGGAGAAGGAGTTCACAGTATGCACAATCTGTTGTTGGGACTCAGAAACCTCATCTTTCATCACTTCCATATTTGTCTTCACTTCAGAAACACTTCCTTTGACTTCAGAAACTTCGGCTTGTTCCTCAGACACTTCGCTCCTAACCTCCTCAACTTCCCTCCTCATTTCAGCCACCTCCACCGCCACTCGTTCATTTATGGTGGATATAGCATTTTGCACGGGCAAATTGAACAACAGAATTCAAGAAGGAGTGAAACTCGTGAGAACTTACTGGAGTAGCATCAAATGAAGAAGTTGTAGCTATCACAAGTTCCCGACTTCTAGCAGTGGCATCTTCATCCATCACAACATCTTCATCACCATAGGCAGCTAAGTAGATAGATTCCTCTTCGACTAAGCGCTCTGCTGCCTCCATGGATTTGATAATCTCTCCTTGAGCCTAGCGAGTTTCTTTGGCAATTAGGAACATGGCTGCTCTCTTGGCTTTACCTATTTCAGCTTGGGCATCCAAGTAGCGAGCCTCCTCATCTATTATTCGCTTGGTCACATCCATGATTTGAGCCGCCTCAGCAGCTTGAGCCTCCTCTGCTTGAGCCGCTTGTATTACGTCAACGATGTCAAGTTCTAGAAACAGGACAAGCCTTTTATCTTTAGCGCTCAACTCTGCGACCTCACGCTCAGTAGCTATAGTAGCCATCCTGGCCAGCAGTCGTTCTTTCTTTATGGCTTCAGATTCTGCTTGGCGCCTATGGCATTTAGCAGCTGCTCGTGCTTGGCGCTTTGATAGCTCAATCCTGGCATCAGAGTAGCCATCTGGAGCAAATGTAGACTTCGGCAAGGATGTGGAGGTGTTGAACAGCCTGTGAGCACGAATAGCTTGCAGCCTTGCCATAACTTGTTTATCAGAAAATTGTTTAGACACTGGCACTTGGTCTATCCAGTCATTGGCCCACTTTTCTTCCTTCCTCCAAAAATTCAAACCTTTAGTTGTGAACACCAACATCCTCTACTCGAAACAGAGTTGGTGCATCATATAATCAAACTTTTTCCATCTCTTGAACTCCTCACCCAATGACTTGCCTTCTGGAGTGGTTTTATCAAGCTCAGCATAGAAAACGTTGGCAATGTCTCTTTCAACTTCAGCCAACACAAACTCCTCTATCTCTGAGAGCATGGAAAGTAGATCAGAATTTACCTTTTCTTCGAGGAAGACAGGGGCACACCATTGAGCGATCCGTCGTAAATTAAATCGGCGCCTTGACAATCCTTTTAAAGGAACTCGGAGTACCTCATTGTTGCCGGTTAGGATCTTCCTCAGGAAGCGAGCATCATATACATCCTCAAATTCTCCATCAGAATCGGAGTTAGAAAAATAAGAAGCTAAAAATGCTTGATCTTGTTCAACATACCCTTAATTCCTCGCTTCAGCACGTGTATCGGTGCTAGGCCTCGCCTCAGCAGGTATCTCCGTGCTAGGTCTCTCCTCAGCAGGAACCTTGATGCGGCTAAAAGTTCAATCAAATTAAATTCATAGCTACACAAGAATAAAATTTGTCAAATCCAGGTCCTTCTTCCATTCGCCCGCTAGATTACCGAGATACTATAGCAAAGTCTTATAGCTAGGCAAAATAGAATCGTTGAGTAGTTTCTATCAACTAGGCAATCAATTTCAATCTATGCTAGAATCATATAACAAACAATTAATTAAACCAACAATCAACATTCAATCAATTCTCTCCACAAATCGGTAAACCAAGACAAGCAAATACTCAAATTAGGTAGATAAGATGTTGAAATGAACGTAAATGCAATCCAATTAGGTTAATCATTGATGTAAACACATTTTAATCCCTAGGAGATTGAGCAATCGACCCTACACTCGTTAACCCCTTGTCACGGCGAGCTAACGGTTGATGATGCTAAGACTTGCAAACAGTCACGTTATTAAGCCCTAGACCACTCCAAATAGATCGTCAATTATTGCCCTACGACCTAGCACCGCACATGGATTGGAACTAAAATCGTATGAATCTACACTATTCACGATGATTCCGCCCGCGTGTTGGCTGCAGCGTTCACGTCAACTACCTCTTAAGTTGGCTATTACCTACACCTTAGAGGTAAGGAACAAGTTCTAGTGCAATTCAAGCTCTCATAGGAAAGTAAACAAAGAATTATCAAACCTAATCTTCATGCATCCTTGTTCAAATCAACATCCAAATTGAATTAGAACATCATACCTCTCAATTGTAACAATACAAAGTTGAAATCAAATACATCCATTACAATTGACAAGTAGTGAGTGGAATCTTCCCCAATTGGATTTGTTAGGTCTTGATCTACCCCCTTGGATCTTCAATTCTCCTCCAAGGATTGATGAATTTAGCTCCTTGATACTCTAGGATTGAGATGAAATCGTGATGGAAAATTGGAATCTAGGGGAACTCCTAACTAGATCTAATGTAAAAATGATAAAAAGTTCTTTGAATAACTGAGTTTCCCCCTTTTATAGACAAGCAAACAGGGCCTCGGATCGCCCGGTCGAAGTACGGCTCGCCCGGTCGAAGCTGGAAACTGCCAAATTGCTGGAAAATCTCGGTCTGGCTCGCCCGGTCGAAGTGGCTCGACCGAGCCACTTCTCTGTTGGCTTGCTCGACCGGTCTTGCTTGGCTCGGCCGATCGAGCTCTCTGTCCGGCATCGCTCGGCCAGTCCTGTTTCGCTCGGCTGATCGAGCTCTCTGTCCAGCTTGGCTCTGCCGGTCCTGCCCCGCTCGGCCGGTCGACGCCTCCAAACTCCAACTCGTGCGATTTTCCTCCAAAACTCCACCAAAAATGCTAATTTATGCCCAAAACCTATCCCACAACATTCAAAACACAAAAACACTACAAAAGAACAACAAAAACATATGATATGAGAGTAAAATGGCCGCAAACATGCACGCTCACACATCGAAAAATAGGTCATTTTACACACATATCATAATCCCCCAAACTTGAACCTTTGATTGTCCTCAATCAAAACAAAGTAAAGCCATTAATCTACCTCATGCAATACCTCATAGCTCATCAAAGTTATCTTAGCATGTTCAAGTAAAACGAGATTATCACCTAACTTTGTAACAAGGTTAATGCTAAGGACATGCACCACTCATAAAAAATGGATACAAGAAATGAAAGCACTCCCTCACGTGTTTAGGGACGATGAGATTCACACTATCACAAGATATCGAGCTTGATTTCCATAGGCTTGCATCCATTTTCACCACTATACTACAACGAGTTAGTTTCTAGAATCAAAAAGGTCTTTTCACCGGTTGTAACGTGGCTAACTAAAAGGTGGGTGGTTTTGGGCCAAAGTGACTAAACTTCTCAATTTCCCAAAACCCCCAAACTTGTTCTTTTCGAACCACTACAAACCCCCGAGGATTTTCATTTTACAACACACTTTTTTTCTTTTTTTTTTCCTTTTCTTTTCTTTTTCATCATTTTTCAAATGCACCATCATTCGTTCATTTTGTCGGTGCCTCTTTTCCCAAACACTTGACCCAAAATTTTGTAGGTGCTCATTTTTCTAGGATTTAAACCAATCCTTTATTCCAAATCTTTCATGCCTCAACATTTCCCATCAATACAAATCCAATCAATTCCCAACCCAACTCTCATCACCGTATTCACCCTCATACTCTCTTTCCCCCTAACTTGGTCCTAATCATATCAAAGAAGATTCACCAATAAAGCTCAATCACGGGGGTCAAAGATACGAAAGGCAAATTAATGATAACAACCACCTTATACTCCCGGTGTGAAATGTAGGACTAAGAATCGATGGCCTAAGATCATTTTCTAGTTACACACTCATGCCAATAGATAGAGAACGGATGCAAGTTCTAGATCTCGTACTCTACATCTTGCCACTCACAAACAATATAGATATGACAATATCATGGCTCAAACCTCACAACTTTTTGTCAAGTCATATGCATTAACCACATACAAAACTCGGCAATTCAAAAGTTAAACTTAAAACATGCTTCGAAAACCAGATTCCGCCCTATCATTAGTTGAGGTAAACATCAGACTCCACTAAGTAAATCATGATTAAATCTCAAGCCTCATTTGGGTTCATCACACACACACAAGCACACAAGAATCCTAACAACAATTTACATGCCATAAAACAAATGTAATGAAACTAAATGGTAGGAAGAACGATAGAAAACGTTACCCATCAGTAGGCACAATCACCACTCTCCAGTCCTTATTGGCACCTACTACAAATCAACACAAACACCACCAAACTATTGAGTATAAACAAGCCAATTAAGTTCTCATTTCCACCGACTTCCACAAACCAATCATCAACAAAAATAAAGCAATATCCCCTATCTCCACCATTCATACCAAATCATAACACATCCACATACCAAAACCAGATAGAAAGGATTAAACACATGCAAGCTCGCCAAAATATTCCATCAACACATCATATTAAACCATTAAAACCATCATCCAAATCCACATCCAACACCAAAGTAAAGGTAAATCAATATCCTTATACAACCCAATCGAATATCCAAATTATTGTTCAATACTAAACTAAACTAACACTCTAGAAAGCATAGTAAAGATAAAGAGATAGAGGAGAGAATGAACCAGAGCACCGACTACCGGCACTTCCCCCCAAACTTAGTCAAGTTAGACTAAGTTTGTCAAAAAGATAGACGGTGCGTCATTGCTCATCCCTATCCTGCTGCTGCTGGCGTTCCCGGCGAGATTGGTATGGAATGGGAACTCGACACTGAAGCTCACGGACATCCTACTGAATCGAATCCACTCTCCGATCAAGGCTGTTAAAGCGAGAAGCCAAAGAAGTATCAAGACCCTGCAAAGATGAAGACAAAGAATCCATAGAGGCATTAGTCTGCTGCAACATCGAAAACATTTGCTGCCGCCAATCCGCCATCGGAGTCTGCCGAGGCTTTCGAGGAGCTCGAGTGCTTGGACCGGCATCCGACAACTGTTGATGCTCTGCCTCAGAAAGATGCCGGAGGCTCGTGAAATATCCATCAGGAGATAACACTCCGACCACATCCTTGTGCTCCTCGGTATCCAGCAACCAATTGGATCTATCAGACAGATCCGACACTGTTGTCCACTCCGGTCGGGGCATCTTCATAGCCAAATTCCCAAATTTATAATAGATCATACCCCTATGCCCGGGAACCACAAATCGTCCGGCTAACAAGGAATTTGAATCCAAGAATAAAGCTGGAGCAGAAGCACCTGACAGGTCTACACCAATATTCTCAAACATAGGGGTTAACATTCCATAACTAAAGGTCCGGGTGTTGGTATTAGCAGCCCGACTCCATGCATCCATCAACATCGCCCCCAAAGAAAACTTAATACCATTCATCAGGGCATACAACATATGAAGTTCAGAAGTAATCACGTTACTCGACTCATACCGCCCGCACACAGAACCACCAACAAACTTATAAATATAACGTATAACTGGATTCCTAATTGCAGTAGCTCTACACTCCTTAATTTTGAATTTCCTATCAAGTGAAATACCAATAATCTCCTCCGAAAATTCCCCCAAGTTAACATTCTCATGCAGAAATATCGAATCAGGATCACAACAAAAAATTTCGTCAATCTTGGCCTGTTGAAAGAAATATTCCGTACCTTGGAGTTCAAATTTCATGGATAACGGTATTCTTCCCGCCCCTTTCATGACAGTTACTGAGGCAAGGAATTCCCTTGACAACTCCATGTATCTGGGCCACTTAGCATTGAGCATCTTCTTCCAGCTGATGCCTGTGAGGAGACTCCAAAGATCATCCTTCAACTTCAAAGCTTTCAACGTTTTGCGACACAAATATTTAGTGCCAACGACTTGCCGGTTCGCCAAATTCTTGTATTTAGCAAATTCCTCATCGTCAAATTTCTTTGGGCGCCCCTACGAAGAAGAAGACTCACCCCTCGCACGTTTGCTTGCCATAACAGAAATTGAAGGGTGAGATATGAACAATTCAATGCACTAAAGTATGGGAAAAACTTTTGGAAGAGAAATATCGACCGAGATGCAAATGGGTCGAGCAATTGCTCGGCCGACCTTTAAAACTTGCGCGCGGCTCGGTCGAGCGCCAGATGGCTCGGCCGAGCGAAGGGTCTGTCCGCGTGAGATTTTTCTGGCATGCAATGGCTCGGTCGAGCTTGTTGCGCTCGACCGAGCGAGGCCTCTGTCCAAGCTAACAACCCAGCTCGGCCGAGCCTGCGCTGCCCGGCTGAGCTACCCCTATTTCAGCCAATACCAACCCTCTTTCCGACATTTTCCCGATCATGTTGTCTTCCATCCTTTCTATTCTTCATACACAAATTGTCAAATGAAAGTAGAGCACCATAAACAATTAAGAACCCTACATTAAGAACACTAAACAACATTATTCAACCAAAATCAATAACACACCATTATTCAAAAATGTGAAAATAACAAAATTTATACATTGAGTTGCCTCCCAATAAGCGCTTGTTTAACGTCGAAAGCTCGACGACCATACCTCCCAATCAATCATGATCAAACGGGGCTGATCCCGAACTTATACCTCGACTTATCACCACGTGATCCTCCGGGAAGAACAACTTTCTTCTTGCACTTCGGGGCGGATCCGTATCCACTCGAGCCTTCTTTGTCCGAACTTGTTCGTATTCATCTAAGTCTCTTGGATCATCCTTTTCTTCGTTGTCGTCCACCATGAGGTCTAATCCCGGATCGAGCACGTCCTTCAACCTTTTTTTATCAACTTTCTCTTCTTCAAACTCATGCAAACTCTTTGGAGGTAAGGAAAAGACAACTTCTTTTCCACCACAACGGAAAGTGAGCTCCCCTTGTTTCATGTCGAAGAGTGCATCGGTTGTATGCAAGAAAGGCCTTCCAAAGATCAATTGAATACCACCTTTGTTCTTCATGTCCACCACGAGAAAATCTCCGGGAAATGTGAATGTCAAGACCTCCACATGCACATCTTCAACTACTCCACGAGGACAAAAGAGAGCTTGATTTGCCAATTGTAAAACTTGATTTGTAGGTTTAAGATGTCCAACCTCCAACTCTTTGTGCAAGTCCCATGACATTATATTCACACTAGCACCAGAGTCACACAAGGCTTTCTCTATTATCACATCTCCAATTTCGCAACCAATGACAAAACCGCCCGGATCCTCCTTCTTGCTAGCTATGCTCTTCTCTTCATATTCATTACTTCCCAGTTCATTTGGTTCACCATCCGAGATTACCTCAACTCCAACGAGTTCATCCAACATGGGTACACGTTCAATCTCTTCCGGAAGTAGCATCTCTATATCTCCTTTCTTCACATAATCAAAGAAATGCACATCTTTAGGATATTTTTCTTCCTTTTCTTCCACATTCTCCACTTCTAACTCCTTTCCATTTTCCTTAACTATACTCCCTTCTTCTTCGATCTCCACTCTTTCCATTTTTGGAGTCATGACCTCCAATTTCTCATTCATTCTATCTTCACCATCAATCATATTGCAACTTTTCTTTTGTACAATTTCCGTGTCGCTTGGAAATTTCCCAGCTTGGTGTTTGCCACTTAACTGTTTGGCGATTGAGGAAATTTGCAGCTGGATCTCCGCGAACATCCCGTCATACTTCTCAAAGTGCTTATCAATCTCTTCACTTTGATTTATCCTCACCTCTTGGTTCATATATCTACTACCTCCCCCAACATATCCTCCTTGGCTACTACTCCCTCCTCCTTCTAATTGCATTTGAGGATTGAGAGCGTTGTTCGGATTTGCATAAGAGAAATTGGGGTGGAACCGGTTGGATGGATGATAGTACATATTTCCTTGAGGATTGTATTGAGGTCGATTGTTGTACCCCATTCTTTGATTGACGAAATTCACATTCTCCGAGATAAGCATTCTCATGCTTAAGTATCATCATATCCTCTTTTCCACTCCCCGAAGTAGATAACTTGTCAAGCTTCCTTTGCATGGCAGCGATTTGTTCTTTGAAATCCTCCTTCTCATTAGCATCATTTACCAACTTCACCGGTCTATAATCTTTTCGTTCCTTTGGCCATTGGAAACTATTTTCGGCCATCTTCTCAATTGTCTTCCAAGCATCTTCCTCCTCTTGATCGAGAAATGCACCTCCCGACGAAGCATCCTTCATGACTTTTGTATCATAAATCAATCCACCATAGAATTGGCAAATTTGTTGACTCCTAGAAAGACCATGTTGAGGACACTTGCGTAGAAGCTCTCGGAACCGATCCCAAGCTTCATAGAGAGGTTCATCATACCTTTGCCCAAATGATGTTATATCCGCCCTTCTCTTCAAAGTCAAACTTGGTGGAAAAAACTTGAATAGGAACTTTTCTCTTAATTCTTCCCAAGTGGCAATATTTGACTTGTCTAAACCTTCGAACCAATTTCTCGCCGAGTCCCTCAAAGAAAATGAGAATAACCGCAGTCGTATTTGATCTTGGGGGACTTGGTTGATCTTTATGGTATCTGTAATTTCCAAAATTGAGATATATCAACATTCGGATCCTCGGTCGCATGTCCCACAAACTGATTATTTTGTATCATTTGGACCAACTGTGGCTTTATCTCAAATTGCGTGGCATTTACTCCTAACCGGAAACCTCCAATCATCGGCTCCCCTTGAGGTCGAAAAAGGTTTTGAAGTGGTCTATGAGGACCATTCCTCTCATTTAGTATAGCCTTCATCAACTCAATCTGTCTTTCTAACTCTCCAATCCTAACCGTATCTTCTCCTGGGTTAGCCATTTCCAAATCAATCTCAATATTTCCTTGCCTTTGTTGTAATTTCCTCTCCAAAAGCTCACGAGCCTTGGACCTCGTGATCATAAACAACCTACAACTCCACAAAAGAACCCTATTACCAAACCAAAACAACTTGATCAAACAAAGGAAAACAACAATCAAACAATAAGCAAAAAGCAAAAAGTTCACACAAGCAATAACACAAACACCTAGCCTACAAGCTTCACTTTTCCCCCAATATCTAGCAACCTATTAAATGAAGTCCCCGGCAACGGCTCCAAAACTTGATGCGGCTAAAAGTTCAATCAAATTAAACTCCTAGCTACACAAGAATAAAATTTGTCAAATCCATGTCCTTCTTCCCTTCGCCCGCTAGATTACCGAGATACTATAGCAAAGTCTTATAGATAGGCAAAATAGAATCGTTGAGTAGTTTCTATCAACTAGGCAATCAATTTCAATCTATGCTAACATCATATAACAAACAATCAATTAAACCAACAATCAACATTCAATCAGTTCTCTCCACAAATCGGTAAACCAAGACAAGCAAATACTCAAATTAGGTAGATAGGATGTTGAAATGAACGTAGATGCAATCCAATTAGGTTAATCATTGATGTAAACACATTTTAATCCCTAGGAGATTGAGCAATCGACCCTACACTCGTTAACCCCTTGTCACGACGAGCTAACGGTTGATGATGCTAAGACTTGCAAACAGTCACGTTATTAAGCCCTAGACCACTCCAAATAGATCGTCAATTATTGCCCTACGACCTAGCACCGCACATGGATTGGAACTAAAATCGTATGAATCTACACTATTCACGACAATTCCGCCCGCGTGTTGGCTGCAGCGTTCACGTCAACTACCTCCTAAGTTGGCTATTACCTACACCTAAGAGGTAAGGAACAAGTTCTAGTGCAATTCAAGCTCTCAAAGGAAAGTAAAGAAACAATTATCAAACCTAATCTTCATGCATCCTTGTTCAAATAAACATCCAAATTGAATTAAAACATCATACCTCTCAATTGTAACAATACAAAGTTGAAATCAAATACATCCATTACAATTGACAAGTAGAGAGTGGAATCTTCCCCAATTGGATTTGTTAGGTCTTGATCTACCCCCTTGGATCTTCAATTCTCCTCCAAGGATTGATGAATTTAGCTCCTTGATACTCTAGGATTGAGATGAAATCGTGATGGAAAATTTGAATCTAGGGGAACTCCTAACTAGATCTAATGTAAAAATGACAAAAAGTTCTTCAAATAACTGAGTTTCCCCCTTTTATAGACGAGCAAACAGGGCCTCGGATCGCCCGGTCGAAGTACGGCTCGCCTGGTCGAAGCTGGAAACCACCAAATTGCTGGAAAATCCCGGTCTGGCTCGCCCGGTCGAAGTAGCTCGACCGAGCCACTTCTCTGTTGGCTTGCTCGGCCGGTCCTGCTTGGCTCGGCCGGTCGAGCTCTCTGTCCGGCATCGCTCGGCCGGTCCTGCTTTGCTCGGCTGATCGAGCTCTCTGTCCAGCTTGGCTCTGCCGGTCCTGCCCCGCTCGGCCGGTCGACGCCTCCAAACTCCAACTCGTGCGATTTTCCTCCAAAACTCCACCAAAAATGCTAATTTATGCCCAAAACCTATCCTACAACATTCAAAACACAAAAACACGAAAACACAACAAAAGAACAGCAAAAACATATGATATGAGAGTAAAATGGCCGCAAACATGCACGCTCACACATCGAAAAATAGGTCATTTTACACACATATCAAACCTCCATGCTAGGCCTTGCCTCAACATTTGCCTCTTCAGCTCCAGCAGATGTGCTAGCATCAGGTCCAACATTTCGTCCCGAGCCAGAAGCTTCACTAAACACAATCTCCTCATCACTGTTGTCTCCTCCTTGCGCATCAGCAGCCTCCTTTATCAAGTGTAATACCCCGAGTGTAATTAAGCTATTGTAACGCTTAATTGATTAAATAAAGAGAATTTATCCTTAATTTTCGAACAATTATTATGTGAGAGCTTTCGATTCCACTTTATCTGCGACCGAGAAATCGAATCTCCTAAACCGAGTTTGGAGCAGTTATTCAATTTGGAAGAAATTAACAAGGTTTGCTTGGAATGATTATTTAAATTGAGAATTATTTGAATTTGGAAATTTAGGAATATGTTTTATTATGAGATTGATATTGGTTGGTATTTAGATGATATATTAGGATTTAGTTGAATATAGGAAATTGTTCATTATATATTAAATTTTGAATTAATGAGGAGAGGGCACATATATGTGTTAGGTGTCATCTTGTATTTTTAAGTGTTGACACCTCATGAATAAAATTTTGGGAATATTGGATTATTATACAAAATAGAGAAAACGGAAAATTTTCACTCACTCCCTCACTCTCTCTTCCCATCACACACACCCACCCCAACCTAGAAAACCCTTCCCCAGCCGCCACCTTTACGTCCAATTTCCGGCCAGATCCATCCTCCGCCGACCAAGCCGCCACCACCATTTCGAAGCTCCCACTCCCAGCTTTCTATCGAGCTACAGTGGATGCCGTGAGGTGAAGTGTGGAGTGAGAAATTGTAGAGAGAAGTTAGTCGCCGGAGTGGGTAAGAGATTCAATTTCCACATTTTATAACTCGTTTATTTGTGATTTCCTCGGCTATTGACATATATGTTGGTGTTTCTTACCTCCTAGAGAACATTTTGGTACCGTTGGATGTGTGTTTCGTCGCCGGAAATTGCTACCGCCGCCGCTAGGAAGAGGATTCCGGTGAGCTTCACCCACATCATTTTTCGTCGTGTTTTTCGAGTCTTAATGCATGTAGTAATGTTTCTTGCAAGTCTAGGACCCTATAGATGTATTTGCATGTTGAATTGAGTGGCTAGATCAAATGTTTTTCGGAGTTGCGGGGGAGTGTCGCAAATGACCGTAGAGGACGACTCGCATCAATCGACGCAGCCTTGCCATCGATCAACGTGAGCACGTCGATAAGACGTGGGAAGCCATTGATCGACGTCAAGTTTGTCAACTCCGGGGTGCGTCGAGCTGGAAGATTGGTCGACGAGCTTCATGTCGATCAACGCATCTTGCAGTCGATTGACATGAGCTGCGTCGATCGACGTGGAATTCCCGTCGATCGATGCAGAAACCAGAGAGAGAGATTTCATGTTTTCTCATTCCGTTCTTATTCGTTTTGATTTGTATTCAATGTCTGAGTCCATTATATGATTATAGGAGCATGTTAGGTGTAAAAGCATGCGTGGTTATGTGGTTTGGGACATTGATATTGTTGGTTTGGATCAAAGGGAAATCATAGGAAATATGTGGAGTTTGAGTTCAATTATGAATTGGTTCTTGGATTAGTTGAGTTCGCCGTTGTCCTAGATCGTCCGTCCTAATTGGTTTACCCCTGATTATTGTAGGAGGTTGAAAGTTGAGGAAATTAAGCTCATACACACATTTAGCGGGAAAGCATCTGAGTTGAAAAAGCCTAACACCAGGTGGGAAACTATTTGATTATAAAAGCAAAATGTGTGAAAATATTTTATTTTTAAATGAGATGCTATGCTTGTTTTGTGCTATTATATCTGTCCTCTGTCGATTTCTATCGGCATAGAGTTATATTAATGAATTTGGAACCAGGTTCTTATTGTGCTAGAATTCATTAAATAAAGTGGGGTGAAAAGCCCCCACAAATTGTGAAGTGGGGTGTACAGCCCCCACATATTTATGAAGTGGGGTGAAAAGCCCCCCATGTTTTGGATCCAGGTGTGGTTTTAAATGATCGGGTCTCAAAGGTAAATTCTGATACTATTGCACTTAGATGACAGTAGGTTGAATGTGTATTCATTCCTAACTGATCATCATAACTTGGAAGTCGACCAACTTCCAGTTACAACACTGTAAACAGATATAATATCATGTAAAATAGCACGCGTGCAAATGAAAATGTTTTGGATAACACGGTTTCTTTCAAAAAAACCCTGTGTTTATCTGTGTGAGTTGCATAACATTCTTATATATTGTATTTTTTCGGGCATGTTTTCCATTGGGTACATTAGTTCTCAGCCCTTCGTATTGTTTCTAAAACACGCAGGTTGAGCAGCGAGGATTGGAGTACAAGGGGTGTAAACAGGCGAGGTGAAGATTGTCAAATTTTAAAGATCCTGAGATATGCATCTTCATATGCATATCTCCACTACGCTGCACACACCGCTACTACACGCTCTGTTCTTTCCTTCCCGTTTTTGAAGTGTTTTATGGGTCAAATATTATTCCTTTAAAACTTTGGACTCGAAGTATGATTTCATTTTGTTATTTAAATATCTCTTTCAAATTATTGAAGTCTTTCGCTGATTTAAATGGAGAAAATGTTTAGAAAACGTGATCATCAATGTAACGCGTCTCCAAATTAGGGAAGGTCAGTTGGGGGCGTTATAGAGGTGGTATCAGAGCTTGAGTTTTTGGTTTTAAACGATTCAAAATTGTTTTTGAAAAACTTTGAGTCTTAGAAGTGTTTTGATCTTGGTGTTGATTGAAGTGTTCGCTCGTGTTTACACTCTACTCCATCCTGCGCAATCTGAGGTCCGTTTTTAAGATTTTTGGAAATTTCCTTCTTGCAATTTGAGTTTGGTTTGGATATTTTGAAAATATATGTGTATTGGGTGAATGTGATTTGAAAAGTTGAAAAAGGAGGATATTTATGTTGAACAGGGAAGTTTGAAATGAATTGATATGTGTTGTTTTCGTGTTAAGCAAGAGTGCTAACGCTGATTGTTTGATGAAATTGGGTTGAAAGATGAAATGTTGAGAATGAAGGTTGGGAATTTGTTGTGTTTTGAGAAAGTCTTGAGAATTTGAAAGTTTTAGAAATTGTTTTACTTTGGCACCGATGGGGTGAACCCTTTTGGAAGTGTGATCTGAAAATGATTTGATTTGATTCTTTGAAAGTATTGCAAGCAGTGTGAAAATTTGTGTTATGACTATGGATGTGCTAATTGTGTATTGATCTGTAATTGTGGTATTGATTTAAGGGTTAATCAGGATGAACCAGGACTAACTAGTTAACTGTAGGCCTTAAAAAGGCATTGATTTTGGGTTGGTTGGTTGTTGTGAGTTTTACGTTGTAAGGGTGGAGTGAAACGACACCCATGGTTATTTGAACTTAGAACCTTGACTTGGGTGTCGTGAAATTGAAAATTTCGTGTGAACTGGAAAATCCAGTAGTTGGGTTGAGTGTGCAGAATGCACAGGGATTGTCGATGTCGAGTGTGCAGAATGCACAGAAAGCCTGGCAGATATAGTCGAGACTCGAGTGAGTGTGTTAGCGCAAGGATCAGTTGGACCCTCGGCATAGTGTGTCGGAGGACGAGTCGCCACCGAGACACAGAGTTGTCTATGTTGATGTTGTTTTGAGTTTGGGACTGACAATTTGTTGTTGTTGTGGCAGATGGATCCTTATCGGAGGTTAGTTACACAGTTCAGGGAGCGACTTCCATTTTCCGAGGAGAACCTCATTGCTGCCCTTGCAGAGTACCTGGAGCTTTGGGAGAGAGTTAGATATCATGGTGTGACTGACCGAGAGGCGATGGAGAAGGTTCTCAACCTTATGCCAGATCGATTGACCAACTGGGTGATGATGTTAGTTGATTTGCATTGTGACCGTGTCACAGGTACCGCGGGGAGTTTCTAACTTTTCATGGCAGATCTGATACGGAAGATTATTGTTGATGGAGATCCTTCACCAGCTTCTTCCAGAGGTACTCAGGTATCTAGGACCAGAGCTTCATCGCCGCAGTGGACTCCATCTTTACCACCTGCGCCTTTCGATGCTCATATTCTACCTTCACCTAAGCCAGCCTATGATCCGTATGCTTGGTGCAATTTTTCCACGTCATTAGTTCAGGGTGCACCTCGGCACCAGGACTCCACGAGACCTCTAGGATTTTTGGGATCAGGCTGTATCTTCTTTTCGTCTATGGAGCCTAAAGCCGCCGCAACAGGATGTCAGGGAGCCCAGTCGGGCTAAGCCAGCACAGGACTCAGGATAGGATAGTGCAGAGATGTGGCCGAGACCGACCGAGAGTGGTTGAGAGGATATGTTTGGAGGCTACGGGACTATCCATGGCTATGGGACTGCTCATGCGCCGATTCGCATATCCAGTGATATCGAGGGTAGCAGGGGGAGGAGGACAGCGACTCAGGACAAGGGAAAAGGAAAAATGAAGGAGGCAGAAGAGAAGGAGGAGGAGGAGGATCCATCTGAGGGTTCCTATTGAGATGTGTTATTGCTGTTATTCCATGGTTTAGTGGTTGTATTTGGATTTGATATCTTTATGATGTTATTGTTGTACCTTTGTTATGTTTTGTGGATCTTTTAAGTGGTGTATTGAGAGTGGATGATTGTAGTTCGGTTTTATTTGGATATTGATGGATTATCTTGGTTATGCTATTGATAATGGTTGTTTTAAAGCTTTGATTAGGTGATGGATGGATGATATTGTTGATTATTAAAGTGGATGTTATCTTATGAGGTTATTGTGAAGTTACTAATTGGTGTTGTTTTACAGAGAAAGATAATGGAGTTTTTAGACCAAGGAACAGGTAGAGGACGCGGCCGAGGAAGAGGCCGAGGCCGAGGTCGGGGAAGAGGCCAAAGAGGTAGAGGTCGCGGAAGAGTTAATCCTCAGTATGAGAATGAAAATCAGAATTGGGAGGAGGTACCCATCAATCAGGGATATGAAGAGTATGAAATACTGTCAGATGATGACAGTGCAGCAGCACAAGGCGGACATTTTCCACCACCGCCAGGAGGAGCACCCACGATTCCCTCAGTCAAGTGGGTGGAAACGTTCAGAAAGCAGCAGCCTCCCATTTTGATGGGACAGGAGGTCCAGTGGCTGCAGAAGATTGGGTCCGGGAGCTCGAGAAGATTTTCACGCACATGCGGTGCTCAGAATCGGAGAAAATCAACTGCATGACTTATCAGTTGAAAGGGAAAGCAGACAGATGGTGGGAAACATATGTAAAGTCAGTGGCACCTGAGGAAAGAGCCCAGCTGAACTTGGAGAAGTTTAAAGAAGCTTTATATGAGAAGTACATTCCGAAGCAGTATAGACGAGAGAGAGAAGTGGAGTTCTTCCTGTTCGAGCAAGGGAAGATGTCTGTGGAGGATTATGATACCAGATTTGGGGAATTGTTGCAGATGGCACTGCACTTGGCAGATACGCCACATAAGATGGCAGATAAGTTCAGAGAGGGCTTGCGTGAGGAGATCCGCACCCAACTAGCAACTATGAAGGGCTTGAACTACCAGGAACTGCTGAGCCATGCACTGGACATAGAGGCGTCCAAGAACAAAAAGAAGATGCCAGAGTGGGAAGTGCAGGAGGTACAAGCACAAGCCCCAATCCAGAAGACGAAATGGGAAGAGCCGCCAAGGCAGTTCGTGCAAGGGCAGGGCAGTCAGAAGCACAGGATAAGGGCCAGCATTAGAACTTTCAGGGGAGGAATGATAATCAGTACAACTAGAGAAACAACCCCCAGATGGCCCCAAGGCGTGATCAGAGGGATGCAGGCTAGCAGAATTGTCAGAGGTGTGGTAGAAGACACACCGGGGACCGCCAGCAGAATGTGGTCAGATGCTTTAACTGCGGAGGCCAAGGGCATTATGACAGCCACTGTCCAACCCCACAGGTGGTGGGAATTGCCAGAACTTCTAGAGGCCTGCAAATCAATAGCTGAGAGCGATCAGAGGCAACCGCCAACCTTGGAAAGGCAATGCTGGAAATCGAGGAGGAGGCAGGCAGGGCAACCAAGAGCCATCGAGAAACCAGGAAGGGAACCAACAAGGTGGAGATGAGCAGCCAAGGAGGGCTAGAGCGTATGCCTTGGATGACAATCGTGATGAATGAAATCTTGTAGGTATGGGATCCATTAATGATATACCTGTTATGGTATTGTTTGATACTGGAGCATCACATACATTCATTTCTTCTGCATGTGTTGAAGCATTAGAACTTAAGGTAGAAAGGAATAGCCAAGACTTGAACATAGCAATACCTTCAGGAGAAACCACTATTTCTACCTTAGTTTGCTGGGACTTAGGAATCAAATTGAATGAGAACGAAATTCAAGTGGCAGAATTGAATGTGCTGGATATTCAAGATGTGGATGTAATCCTAGGGATGGATTGGCTGTCAGAGAATAAGGCGACGATCTTATGTCGCGAGAGGAGGGTGATTATCCCGCAGCAAGGGGATGAAGGGTTGTTTGTGTATGGGTTCAGAAGAAGGCAGAGAGTGCCCGTGATTTTAGCAATTCAAGCAGCGAAGTTGTTGCGTAAGGCAGAGAATCAATCATTTTTAGTGTATTTGGAAGGAGAGGAGAAGCCAGAACTAATAGTTCAAGATGTGCCTATAGTGAGGGAGTTCGAAGATGTATTTTCGAAGGAACTACCAGGGTTGCCGCCAGATAGGCAGGTGGAATTCACCATTGATGTGGAACCGGGAGCGGCACCAATTTCCAAGGTGCCGTACTGTATGGCCCTGAAAGAATTGCAAGAGTTGAAGGCCCAACTACAGGAGCTGTTGGACATGGGTTATATTCGGCCGAGCGTGTCACCGTGGGGAGCACCGGTTCCTTTTGTAAAGAAGAAGGATGGGTCGATGCGTATGTGCATTGATTACCGGGAGCTGAATAAGTTGATGCTGAAGAACCGATACCCGTTACCTAGGATCGATGATCTATTTGATCACCTCAAAGGAGCAAAAGTATTTTCTAAGATTGATCTTCGATCGGGGTATCATTAGTTAAAGATCAGGAAGGAGGACATTCCGAAGACAGTATTTAGAACTAGATATGGTCATTATGAGTTTATAGTAATGTCGTTTGGACTCACAAATGCTCCGACAGTGTTCATGGACTTGATGAATCGAGTATTCCATCCGTATCTTGATAACTTTGTTTTGGTATTCATCGATGACATTCTAATATACTCAAAGAGCAAAGTAGAACACGGACAACATCTGAGAACGGTGTTACAGACCTTAAGGGATGAGAAGCTGTATGCAAAGTTCAGCAAGTGCGAATTCTAGCTGAGAGAAGTGACATTCTTGGGTCACATTATTTCGGCTGATGGGATCAAAGTGGATTCAGCCAAGATTCAGACGGTGATAGACTGGAAATCACCGACGACGCCGAATGAGATTCGTAGTTTCCTTGGTTTGGCAGGTTGTTACAGAAGGTTCATCGAGGGCTTCTCAAAGATTGCAAAGCCTATGACGCAGTTGCTTCAGAAGGTTCATATGCATATCTCCACTACGCTGCACACACCGCTGCTACACGCTCTATTCTTTCCTTCCCATTTTTGAAGTATTTTATGGGTCAAATGTTATTCCTTTAAAACTTTGGACTCGAAGTATGACTTCCTTTTGTTATTTAAATATCTCTTTCAAATTAATGAAGTCTTCCGCTGATTTAAATGGAGAAAATGTTTAGAAAACCTGATCATCAATGTAACGCGTCCCCAAATTAGGGAAGTTCAGTTAGGGGCGTTACATCAAGACTCCTCTTTGAGGGCGGTCTGGATCATCAAAAGCTCCGGTTTCCAGTAACCTCTCGAAGTCCTGATCAGTCATATCCTCCTGCTCAAGCACTATTTCTTTTGCTACTATGGGTGTGGGAATAGGAACCTCATGTACCAACTTTTCCTTCCCTTTCTTAGCAGCAGCAGCTGCTATCTTCTTGGCCTCTTCAGCAACTTCCCTGGCTGCTTGCTGGTCAGCAGTCTTCTTAGCAGCACGCTCATCAGCAGTCTACTTAACTTGTTCAAAATTGCGATCTCTCGCTTCAATAGTGAGTCTTTCCATCTCCGTCTTATGCTTGTTTTTCTCTTGCTCCTTCTTCTCGGCCTTCCTTTTCAAGTTCGATTTCCTTACAGCTCGTAATCTCTCTTCAAAAGGTTTAGAAGAGAGAGGAGCATCCTGCGCTTGCTTCTCAGCAGCCTCTTTCTCTGCTGCTTCTTTCTCTGCCTTCCTTTTCTCAGCAGACTTGACAAGCCTTCTGTGTGTCCTCTTCTTTTCAGGTGAAGCCACATATGTGAGCTTCCTCTTAGGTATGGCAACCGCAAGATGACCCAAAGCTTGAGCCGGTTGCTCAGTTTGCTTCTTGGCAAAAATTTCCTCAATTTGTTCAGTAGGAAGATTGCCCAGCTTCTCGATCTCATCAAGATCCTAGAAGCATTTCTCCATCTCAGCAGCTTTCTGGGCTGCTGCTATCTCCTCAGGAGTTATAGTAATCGCATGCTCCAATTTCTGGAAAGCCAACTCACCTGGATGGGGCTCTTCCGGAGAAGTAGGAATCTTCTTGTTAATGTTTGTTTTACCCTTCAGAATGATTGGTCGGGTAGGATCGGTAGGGGTTGGTGTCTTCTTTGTCATCGGAATGAAGTCTGTAGGAAGCAGCTTCTCTCCTCTGTCAAGTCTCTTCTTTTGGAAGAACATCTCGATAAATTTGCTAATCTTCAATCCAAAATTCACATTGGATGTGAATTCCTCCTTCCTCCTTGATCTTCAGGTTCTTCTTGGCATGCTCCAACCATCGCCCATAGAAGAATTCCGCCCAATTACCTTCCACTTTATCCACCAACACCATCATTACTGCATACTTCTTCGCCGACAATTCAGAGTATGAACCAGCATCACACTGGAACATCTTGATTACCAGCTTAGCAAGAATCTTGAACTCATCCTTGAATTGGTTGATTGGAGTAGCAACCTTGAAGGTGATCGGCATCCCTTTCTGATCCTTCACGAATTCTGGCTTCTTCCAGGCTTTCCATATCTTCTCCATTTCTTCTAGGTCATTGACCTTGTATGTAGCAAAATGCTCGCCATTGTTGGGAAGCTCAAACATAGCAGCAAGAATATCAGCATTCACCTCCAAAATTATGCCAAAAATCGAAATCTTGAAGGACTTCTGGTTGTCCTCTGCTACGACGGCACGCGCGTAGAACTCAGAAACCATGTGTGGGTGGAACCACAATGGTTCTGCTAACCAGTAGTGAAGGACCCCTGCCTTGGCTAGAGGAGTGTACAAGATGCGGTCCTTCATAATTTGCGCCGCCCTCCTCTAATTATTGGATAAGCCAGCCATCTCCTTCTTCCTGGCTAGAGTCACCAGTTGACCATATGGGATATCATCTTCTACATCCTCGTTCTTGACTATCCCTGTATATTCTGGTGCCCACCGCTCGTGTAGGGTCACATTGATAGTGCGGGAATGGATGGGGATTCCGGATTCCGTTGAGGAATCGGATGTATCAGTGTGTGTATAAGATTCAGATTGTTGAGGAGATTCAGGATTAGCAGACATATTGAAAGATTTTCTAAGTTGGGAGAATTTGGGAGAGATTGGAAGACTTAGTAATTCTAGGGATTCAGATACTCAGAGTGTAGAAGGTTTTAATTTTGAACGAAGTGAGATGTTTATACCTTCTGAGTAATGATCCAACGGATGGGGAAACACCTTTTCAAATTCAATCGACGGTTCAGGATTGGCAAGACCTTTCGTATAGTAGCCCACGCCCTTATAAACTCTAGTGCGGTTGACGTGTCGCTTCCTGGTTTGACGCAGCCAGTTGCATGCATTAAATGCACCATGTCGGACACATCATTTCAAATTCCAAAACTTCCTGCTTGACTTTCAGAGATTGCTGAGAGCTAGGACTCAGCAATCTGCTAGCCTTGGGAATCCTTAGCAACCATATGAACTGCTGAGAGCTTGGACTCAGCATTCAATTGCTAGCAACCGTCTGTCCCACTTGTTGAATATTATACCATAGTAGTCAGCCGAAATTCTAAGAGCTTGGACTCATCATTCCACCTCTAGCAAACGTCTGAGCCAACTGTTAGTATAATACTGTTGGGAGAAGATCAATTAGGATATGCTGAGAGCTAGGACTCAGCATCCAATTACTTAGCAACAATATCTCAGCAACAAGAATCAGTAACAACACAAACGTAAGCTAGGATACATTTATCTCTATCTTCTCCAAAAATCCAAGAAATACATAAAGAATGAGAATTAGAACTCATTCATCCACAACATCTTCTAGCTCCAGGAGGCCTAACTTCAGACATAACTCTTTGAATCGGGCCTCAGTAAGCGGCTTCGTGAAGATATCTGCTAGCTGATCTTCAGTGCACGTGTATTGGATATCAATATCCTTCTTCTCCTGATGATCTCGAATAAAATGGTGTCGGATATCAATATGCTTTGTCCTTGAATGATGAACAGGGTTCTTCGTTATGCACATAGCACTATTGTTGTTGCAGTAGATCGGCACACATTCAGGAGGAATGTCATAATCTTGCAATTGCTGCCGAATCAACAAGACTTGCGCACAACAACTTGCGGCTGCTACATATTCTGCTTCGGTTGTAGACGTAGCCACAGAGTGCTGCTTCTTGCTAAACCAACTAATCAGCTTATGTCCAAGGAATTGGCATGTCCTGCTGGTGCTCTTCTGATCAATCTTGCACCCTCCAAAGTCTGAGTCTGAATAACCACTGAGTGCTAGCCCATTAGACCTTGGGTACCAAATTCCTAGACCCTTGGTACACTTGAGGTATCAGATAATCCTCTTAGCAACATCCAAATGTGACTTCTTCGGATTTGCTTGATATCTCGCGCATACACCGACAAAATACAAAATATTTGGTCTGCTAGTTGTTAAGTGAAGTAAAATCCGATGATACCTCTATATAATGTAGGATTCACAGGTTCTCCTCCTTCATCGAGGCTTATCTGGCAGCTTGTGCTTATTGGAATCCTTAAGCTTTTCATCTTCTCAGGACAATACTTAACAATCAGATCGCGAGTGTACTTCCTCTGGTGAATGAAGATTCCATCACTTGATTACTGGACTTGCAATCCGAGAAAGTAGAACATCTTTCCCATCATACTCATTTCGAAGTTACTTTGCATCAGCTCTGAAAACTTATCACATAAGCTTTGATTCTTAGAGCCAAAGATAATGCCATCGACACATATCTGCATGAGTAAGATACTTCGTTCATCCTTGATGCGAAAGAGAGTCTAATCGATTTTCCCTTTCTTGTAACCATTGTGTAGCAAGAACTTTGAAAATGTTCCATTCCATGCTCTCGATGCTTGCTTCAAACCATATAAGGCTTTTCTTAGCCTGTAAACTTGGTTTCCTTGTTCGAAGCCTGGTGGTTGCTCAACGTACACCTCTTCTTTGAGCTCACCATTTAGAAAGGCACTCTTCACGTCCATCTGCATCATAGAGAACTCATGGAGTGCAGCATATGCAAGGAATAACCTTGTTGCTTCCAATCGGGCGACCGGAGCAAACGTCTCATCGTAATCAATTCCTTCACATTGTCTATAGCCCTTTGCTACTAGACGAGCTTTATTTCAAACGACATGTCCTAACTCATCTTTCTTGTTTTTTAAAACCAATTTCGTCCCAATGACGCTTTGATGTTCGGGTCTATCCACTAAATCCCAAACATGATTGCGCGTGAATTCAACAAGCTCCTCTTGCATAGCATTCACCCAATCTGGAGATTGTAAAGCTTCTTCAACCTTCGTAGGCTCTTCATGGGAAATATTGCATGTTAACATAGCATTGCCTTGTCGCGTTCTTATTGGATCATTGATGTCATTAATCACAGCATCAAGGGGGTGATCACGTAACCATCTCGGTCTTGGATTGCTGGTTGCTGGGGTTGTATTGCTAGCTTCGCCTGCTGAATTGTTTTATGCTAGAACATTCTCCTCAGCAATCACCTGGGGTTCAGCATCCTGCACCTCAGCATTTGGCATCTCAGCAAGAGGAATCTCAGCATTCGGGACTTCAGCATCTGGAATCTCAGCAACAGGGTCCTCAGCAGTTGGATTCTCAGCAGCGGGAACTTCAGCATCCAAATGCTCAACATCTTCTTTGGTAACGTCTTCAGCAATGCCTAAATCTCCTTTGGCGTCTCCTGCTGGATCTGGGATTTCTTCATCTTCTCCATCAATGGATCCCAAAATATCCAAATTATCATTAAGATAAATTTGGTTGGTGGCCTCAGCATGATCATTAACATCATCGGCCTGGTCAGCAGTCTGGTCACCTGCTGAGTGCCTCTGGATTGGATTACAATCACTCATAGAGCTAGTCGGGTCAAACTTCAGACTTTCGAAAGAATTCAAGATCGATTGACCATGGACATCAGTAGCCTCATGATTGCTATCCTCTTTCTCTCTTATAACTCTGCGCACTAAGGTAGACTCATAAAAAACATTGCATGTTATTCCCACAACTTGAGTCATCTTGTTTGACAATCTATAGCCTTTGTAAGATGGGTGTCCATATCCCAGGAACACACCTTCATCAGACTTAGGCGAAAAAGTGTTAAGCTTCGACTTCCCATTGTTATGAATATAACATGTCGAACCAAAAGCACGAAGATGAGTAATAGAAGGCTTACGACCATTGTACACTTCATAAGGAGTCTTATTGAATCTGTCATTGATTGCGCTCCTATTCTGTGTATAGCAAGTTGTTATGACTGCTTCGCCCCAGTACTTTCCACTTAGACCGGAATCGGCTAGCATTGATCGCACTGCTTCCTTCAAGGTCCTGTTCCTTCTCTCTGCTAGACCATTCTGCTGGGGGGTCCTAGCAGTGGATTTCTCATGCCCGATACCAGCTTCGGCACAAAAATCCATCAAAATCCCATTGCAGAACTCGGTCTCATTGTCAGATCTAATCCTCTTAACGGTAACCTCCTTGCTATTCTGCTCCTTGAGGATTAGCTCTGGTAGAATGAGCTTGAGTTTGTCTTTGGTTCTCAGCAAACGAATCCATGTATACCTGGAAAAATCATCAACAACCACAAGTGTATAAACCTTTTTACTTACAGTGGCTGGAGTGACAGGGCCAAATAAATCCATGTGCAAGAGCTCTAGGATTCTCTCTGAAGTGGCCTTCTCCGGGTTTGATCAAATGGATGCCTTGGTTTGCTTCCCTTGCTGGCAAGCTTTGCGCACACCTTCCTTTCGGAAAGTCTCAGCAGGCAATCCCTCAACAAGCTTGTGCTTGGCTACGTGGTTGATGGTCTTGAAATTCAGGTGAGTCAACCTCTTATGCCATAGCCAATTGGTTTCTTCCCTGTTTAATGCTACAAAACAAGAATGTCACTGGCCACTTTGCCAATCAACAATATATAGGCCACCCTAGTGGATGCCTCTAATCTTTACGTCACCTGTAGCATTATCAGCAATTGAACAACCAGTATTAACGAAAGAAACCGTGTACCCATTTTCGCATAGCTAGCTTATGCTTAGCAGGTTGTGTTTGAGATTGGATACGAGCGCAACATTGATAATCCTTAGTCGATTTCGCTCTATGCATCCTCTCCCAATCACTCTACCTTTGTTGTTGTCACCAAACATGACTGTGGGGCCATAAATTCTTTTAATGCCTGAGAACAACTCTTCATCCCCCATCATGTGCGATGAACAGCCGCTATCTAGGATCCATTCGTTTGACATACTTGATGTCTTAGCTCTTGGATCCTGTTCCTGCAAAATAATCAACAAGTTGATTTAGGTACCCGCTTAGTATCGGGTCCTGCAGGATTAGCGTGGATCATGGTTCCTTTTGTAACCCACATCTTGGTGCTTTTTAATATTGTCTTCTTGATATCACCCTTCTCAACCTTTGGGTAAGCATGCTTTGCATAATTAGATCAAGGTGGAGTAGTGTGCTCAGCCTTCCTAGTCCTTTGAAATGGAAATTGATTGGACTCAGGCCTCACATAGGTGTACTTCCTATGTGGTGTGTACATAGAGTACTGTGGTCTTAGAGCATGGTATGCTACCTGCTTGCCCTTAGTAAATGAAGGATATGCTATCCTAGTATTTGAAATATAACGCTCAACATTCCTCCTTGGCACTTCTGAGTGTGATCTAGCAGACATCTTCTGGGTACTATGCTGAGATCTAGCAGATGATGCTTAGCAGGCACTCTCGGGGTATTCTGCTGAGATCTAACAATAGCATGCCTAGCAGGCAGCCTCTGTGTATTCTGCTGAGGTCCAGCAGAAGCATGTTTGATACGCCAATTTGTCTGCTTAGCATTTGATGACTCAGCAATTACCTTTCCTTTTCCTTTGTCAGCATTGACTTTTCCAGCAGAGACGAATAAAATCTTTCTCTGCTTAAAAAATTCAGCATTCTTATTCAAAGCTTCCTTAGAGGATTTTGCTTCAACACAACCAAGCCCTAATCCTGATTTATCAGAATGTTTCCTTTGTTGGCTCACAATGGCACTAAGAACTACCTTGCTGGACGTGTAAGCACAAATACATTCCTATTTAGGTTTACTCTTCAAAGCTAGATTCTCTTTTTCAATAATTTGAAAATTTTCAGAAAGCTTAGAGTAATCTTCTTTGAGTTTCAAAAACTCCTCGCTATCAGACCTTAGTCTTTCGACTTCCTCGGTCAAAGTAGTAACTTTAAGTTTCAACGAGGTGTTTTCTCCTACAATAACATTCTTTATCTCATACATCTTTGAAAACTCAATAGAAATCTTAGTGATATAATCATCCTCAGAATCTAAAAAACAATCCTCCGATTCATGCACGACTGCTGAACTAGAAATGCTAGTAGATTGTACCTCATTCGCATCGACTACTAGAGCCGACTCAGCATTCTGCTCAGCATCTTCAACAATATCTGCCATCAGGACCAGCATGGCTTCCTCATCATCTTCCTCTGAGGAATATTACTCCTCTTCATTATCAGGGATGTCTAGCACTTCGGTCCTGGTCAGCAATGCTCTGGTGACCGCTCGAACAGCTCTTCTCTCAAACCTTTGTTTGAGGCGCTCTCTTTCTTCCTGACTTACCCTTGAACATTCATGCTTAAGGTGATCTGGAGAATTACATTCAAAGCATGTCCTTGGCTTTCTCTCTGTGGAACGAGAGGATGATGAAGTGAGCTTGGCTTCCTTTGCTTCTTTCTTAACTTTGGCTTCCAGCATCATCTTCTGAAGCTTTCGCATTTTCTCTTCTAGCTCACTTATCTTCAGATCTTCAGGCTGTGAGCTAGAGGATGGAACTACCTCCTTTGCTGGAGAAGTTGGAGCATATCTCTCATGAGTAGGGAAGGGCTTCTTTGCCTTCCATTTTCTAGCATCTCTTTTCACAAAGAATGCTAGATCCTTCGGGTGTACAGCATTTGATGATGAAGTTTTCGCAGCAGCGGCTTCGTTCTTCTTTGATTGCTGTATAATAAATTCATGAGTTTGAGTTGAGCAAATACCTCGGATGTGGACATTTGGCTAAGGTCTTTCTCGCTCAAGCTCGTCATCTTCACGAACCAGTCCTCCCGTGGAAAGAGCTTGAAATGATCTTGTTATTCATCTCTCCATTATCATATGTCTTGCCCAGATTTCGGAGCTCTCCGACAATGGTGATGAATCTTTCTTCCATAGCTTGGATAGTTTCTCCTGCATGCATAGAGAAAGATTCATACTTATCAACAGCTACCTGAAGCTTGTTGCGCTTCATCTGGTAAGTCTCCTGGGAAGATTCACAGACATAATCCCACATTTGCTTGGCCGTATCAAAGTCAAATGCTTTGTCTGCCATTAACGGCGGCAAATAATCAAGGATCAGCTTCTTTGCTAGGTGCTCCAACTGAGCTCTCTTTTTGTCCTCCGTTGTATATTCATCAAACTTCTTCTCGATCATCTGCGGGGGTCTCGGTTGACCTTCAGCGACTGGACCAATGAAGGGGTTGACCTTTATAATCCTTATAGGACCTTTGGTGAGAACATCCACCATCTCTGGATGTATGGTCTGAAGCTAGATAGTGGCCATCTTCTGCCATGAATTGAACTTCTCCTTGGTATACTTTGGCAAAGTATGATTCATCTTGACAATTTTAGAGTTCCTGAGCTAGAGCAACAAAAGAACAAAATACCAGTGCAAGGAAATAACACAGATCCGGTCTTAGAGCGACTCAGCAGCAGTCGGTCGTTCGACCTACCGCTCGGATACCACTTGTGGGTCCCAGATCAGAGTCGTCGTGGTAAATAGCAAACAGCTAACACACGAATGCAGCGGAAGATTAATGATTATATTGCACTTAAGTTCTTGTCAAAATGTTTAGCTCAAGGTAGAAGTTAGGGTTTCTTACAGGTAAATACTCTAGCAACCGTCGTTGCTAGTTTTCAAATCACCACAATCAAACAGTCAGTAATAAAACAGTAAAGAACACACAAGATTTATAGTGGTTCGATCTTAAAGATCTACGTCCACTCCTCAATCGTATCACTGAGAATTTCACTAAAAAGATGTTTGAAGTACAAGGAGTCGCCTATCTCTTGTAGCAGGTAGTGAGCTTTCGACCTAGCCACTACAAAGTTATCCTCCGATGCTTCAATCTCTTCGGTCTGCAGCTACGGCCAAGTCAAGGGCGCACCTTCGTAAAATTTGTCCTTCGCTGTAATGGAGGTTTTATAGTTCTCTTCTGAACTTTGTCTGATTTTGGCAATAGCCCGTCGGAGTCAATCTCTTTTCAGAGATGTGATATCTCCTTTAGCATTCTGCTACCCTTGCTTCTGACTGATGAGTAAGACTCCTAGCAGTCTCTTCCTTAGCATATGATTGCTAACGCCTTATCAATCAATCTTCTTTGCACTTGACCACTAACATATCTAGCAGCCATTCTTGTCTGCTGATTTCTCTAGCAGCTACCGTCTGCTGAGAACTCTTCTAGCATCCTGAAGTTAATTGAATTGATTTTCTTCGTTCCATTTGCTGAATCCTTCAGCAATCTTCTCAAGTACTTCCTAATCTATTACAACTTTATATTTTTCCTAAACAGGACATTACATAAGAGTTGCTAGACTATGCTAGAATTCAGCAGTGATCGACCAATCTAGCTAAGGCTTTGATTCAACAAAACCATTACAATTTGATCCTAAGGGAGGAATTCGCGAATAATTCCCAACAAAAATATCTTACAAGGAAAAGAGGAACCTTGAAAGTCTGTAAAAACTCCAATGCTATAATATTCTAAGTGTCAAAAGTGATAATAAAGATGATTTTGTGCCCTAAAGGAGATAGTATTTATAGAGGAGTGAAAACATCTAAACAGGGTACTGGGCTAAACTATCAAAAACATCCAATTTGAGAAATTTTTCCTTCTCGGGCTTCTGTGTCGATCGACACAGTGCGTGTCGATCGACATGGATCCAAGTCGGCATCCCCTTTAACTTCCTTGTTAATCCACCCCTCTTCGCTCTCCATGTCGATCGACACAGTGGGTGTCGATCGACATGGAACTCCTATGTCGAACCTTCTCTTCTTGCTTGCCTTTGATAGACATCCGACCTCGGTGTCGATCGACATGCTCCCTGTCGGTCAATACAGAGGTAATGCTTTGGGTTTTTGGCACGTCTCCCAACTCGATCGACTTACCGTGTGCAATCAAAGCAGCAACTCTATCAAACTCGGCTCTTCTCATCTTTTGCTCACTTTTAGCCTCAAATACCTACAAAACTTAGCATCACAAGCATAACATCTCTATAATGCACTCATGCACAAAAATAACTAAAAACTAATCCTAATTGCACTAAAATAAATGAGAAAAACATGGATAAGTGAGTATAAATATGAGCTTATCAGAGAGCCGCTAGCTCACTGAGCCATCGAGTAGAAGATGCGGCCTACTTCGTCAAGAGGGATTCCAAGTGGAAACCGAAGAAACCCTTCCACACTAATCGTACAACTAGTCAATCAAGCTTAGTTCAAGAGAAGAACAACGACATCTGGAACTCAATCTAAGGAAGAAGAGATCTCTATTGCCGAGCTTGAATAACAGATGAGGAAGCTTTCCGAACTCCTCGAAAAGGCCAAAGGAAAGAAGGAAGCAATCGACACTGATGAAAAAAGGTTCATCAAGAGAACACTCAGAACATCTCAAGTTTGATTGTCCTTTTGTAGACAAGGATGAAAGGGAGAGACTAAGAAAAGTCTTCAAGCATCGAAGGCCGTAGCACAAGCCATGCTAATCAGAATAGAGATGTCGGACATCCCCGACCATGATGATGACTACTCATCTGAAGAAGAAGCTGATAAGGAAGCACTTCTAGCATTCCTAGTCGCAATAAGAGAAGAAGCTGAGGATGATCTTGAAGTTAAAGCGGAGACAACCCTCGCTGCTTCAAGTGAACAAGTAAACACCTCACCTGTTATCATTCAGTCAACATATATTTCTACTGAATCTAAGTCACATTGTCCTGATTTAGAGGAGATCACTTTAGACACTTTATCGCATGAATTTCGAAAAATTTATGAAATTAAAAATGTCTTAGCTACTTAAAACATCTCACTAAGATCTAAAGTCTCTGTTTTGACCGAGGAAATTGACAATCTAGGCATGTTAGTGAGGAGTTAGAAAAGTTGAAGATAGAATACTCACCAGTGCTCATGAATTTTAAAGATCTAGAATCTGACTGTAAATCTTTAAACATAACCATCATTGAGCAAGATGAAAAACTATTTTTTTAAGAGAGTCTCAAGAGTGCTTGATGAAGTCATACAAAGCATGAGAGAGCCTTCAGATAAGTCAGGTTTAGGATATGAAGAAAATTTGAGCAGTGATAAACCTGCACCTTCTGATACTAAGAGACATAGTTTTTTGTTAAAGAAAACTTTAGTACACAGCCTGAGTCAAGCGATCAAGGGGTAGCAACTCAAATCTCCAGGTCATACTGGTAGTGCCAAAAGTTGGTTAGCCAACAACCCCAAGCTGACAAAACAGAATGAGAAAAGTAAGTCCAAGGAAAAAGGTAAGTTGATCATACAGCAAAAACCTAAGCTGAAAAAATCTCATACTGACAGGAAGTCAGTACGACCTCAGAAGTTGACCAAGCAGTATGTTCCCACTTGTTGGAAGACAACTCACTTGACCAGTTCAGCCAAGTAGACAGTACACTCTGTGAAAAAGTTGAACACCCAACCCGGTCAGTAGACTATCCGGGGAACCAAATCTCAAGTACATCTTGAGAGGAGGAATATTCCAATGACGGGGAACACCTACTTGAGGCCAGATCCAAATCACAATTCTTTTTTAAAATCTATGAAGGCTAACCAAGGTGGCTCACACTTGTGCAACAAGTTGCCTACTAGGTATTCACATCTGGAACACAATATCCAAGGTTCTCAAAATAAAAGCAATCACAAGAGAACATCACACACAACCACACCATCCCAATTCGAAAACATGCATTATTTCAGAAGGCAGGGAAAGGCTGTTGCTAATGACAACAATAGACGCACATCTGTTGTCAAGATCACAAAAGTGTGGATTCTAAAAGGGATGATTACACGAGCTAATTCTACAGGACCCGTAGAGAAACGGGGATCTAAATGTTAAATTTATGTGAATGCAGGAAGAGGTACCAAAGGAGAGAAGTGAATCGATCCTCGACAGCGGATGCTAAGCTCACATGACAGGAATCAGAGAATTCTTTTCAGAGCTAAAAATGATTCAAGGACCACCAGTGTCGTTTGGTGACAACTCCAAAGGAATAGTAATTGGAAGAAGATGCATTGAGCAGAATGGGTTGAGAATCATAAATGTATCACTCGTCACCAATCTGAAGCATAATTTACTCAGCATCAGTTAACTCAGCAAGAGTGGATATGTTGTCTCCTTAGAGGAATCTTAGTTTCAGATCAAAGATAAGGATACTGGAGACATCAAGCTTAGGGGAGTTCACAAGGGTGGACTCTATGTAGTAGCCTAGCTGAGTGGGTAGACTCGTTCATGTTTTATTGCCACCAGCACATCAGAGTCAAATTGGTTGTGGCACAAGAGACTAAGTCATCTGAATTTCAAAACAATCAACTATTTGGCTCAGAATGACTTAGTAAATGGATTACCAAGCAGAGTGTTCAAGAAAGAAGGAGTATGTAAGGCTTGTCAGCAAGGGAAGCAAACAAAGGCATCCTTCAAGAACAATGCAGTCGGCTCAAGCACTACCCGAGTGCTGGAGTTACTTCACACGAATTTGTTTAGTCCTGTAACTCCCCCAACCATTGCAGGAAAAAGGTTCTCACTTGTAGTGAAGTATGATTACTCGCACTATACATGGATCAAGCTTCTCAAAACTAAAGATGAAGTGAAGATCTTGCTGCCAGAATTGATCATGCGAGTACAGAATCAACAAGAGACTATAGTCAAGAGAATCAGATCAGACAATGGGATAGAGATTTGCAATGGGCCTCTGATGGATTTCTGTGCAGAAGCTAGTATCGGGCATGAGCATTCTACTCCAAGAACTCCGTAATAGAATGGCCTAGCAGAACGAAATAATCGAATGGTAAAGGAAGCAGTTTGAACCATGATGGTCGAGACTAGTCTGGGTGAGAGATTTTGCGGCGAAGCATTGATAACAGCGTGCTACACTCAAAACAAAAGTGCCATCAATGACAGATTACAAAACACCCCATACGAACTATATCATCGTCGTAAGCCTTTCTTAGCTCATCTTTGTGCTTTTGGTTTACCATGTTATATTCATAATAATGGTAAGTCAAAGTTGAATACTTTCTCTCCCAAGGTTGATGCAGGTGTGTTACTTGGATAAGGGCACCCATCTCACACGGAATATCGAGTATTCAATAAGACTACTAAACTTGTGGAAATAAAATGCAATGTTATTTTTTATGAAGCTACTTTAGTGTGCAGGACCATGAGAGAGTTGGAAGAGAGTCTTCCTGAGATCAATGATGTCAATAAACAGTCAAACATGAATGTTTCCAATACTAAGCTAACTGTTACGACTAGGTCTATGAATGGTGGAATCTCTCAACCAACACCCTCGATTGACAATCATACAATCACGAGGGTCGATGATTCTAACGATCATGTTGAGACCTCGAATTCCACAACCCTAAGAGAATGCACAAATCAAGGGGGAGTTCACACTGGTGTTTCCAAGCTGACAATGTTGAAGAAGAAAATGAAGACCTAGGGAATCAGATTGGTAATACTGAAGACCAGTCTGAAGATCAGGGAGCAAGGATTGAGGATACACAAGCTTAGACTGAAGACGAAGCGCACACAGAAGATGACGCTTAGAATCAGTCTACCGTCTAATCTGACCCAGGCACCAATGATGAAACATTAGAAGATGAAATCATTCTTGAAGATCAATCTCTTTCAGAAGTGTCGGTCATAGAAGTACACGTCGAAGAACCGTTCACTCAATTCATTGAGGTCGAAGAACTTCAACGACCCAAGTGGCTTTGCAATCATCCAGAGGAAGCTGTACTGGATTATATTGCCAATCTAGTTCAAACAAGACAATGTAGTGCATTTCTTACATGCTACATATATCAGGTCAAGCCAACAAAAGTGGCAGATGCACTTTAATAAGCCGATTGGATTAATGCTATGCAAGAGGAGCTTGTAGAATTCACTCGCAATCATGTTTGGGACTTGGTTGATCATCCTTCACATTAGTCTGTGATTGGAACCAAGTGGGTTTTCAAGAGCAAGCAAGATGGAGCTGGTAACATAGTCAGGAACACGGCTAGACTAGTTGCAAAATGATATGCACAATGCGAAGGGATCAATTTTGATGAAACCTTTGCCCCCGTAGCCAGACTGGAGGCTATAAGGCTATTTCTAGCCTATGTTCCATTTCATGGCTTCATGGTCTATCAAATGGACGTGAAGAGCGCCTTTCTCAATGGTGAATTAAAGAAGGAAATATACGTAGAGCAACCTCCCGAATTTGAAGAAGGCAAGCAAGTCTACAAACTGCGGAAAGTACTATATGGATTGAAGCAAGCACCGTGAGCTTGCTATGAGACCCTATCTCAATTCCCAGTGAAGAATGGATTTAGGAAAGGGAAAATTGACAGGACTCTATTTAGAATCAAGGATCAGAAAGACATCCTACTGGTCCAGGTCTATGTCGATTATATTATTTTTGGGTCAAGGAATCTGAACCTTTGTGAGCAATTTTCCCAGCTTATGCAGAGTATCTTTCAGATGAGTATGATAGGAAAAATTGTGTACTTCTTAGGACTTCAAGTTCACCAGTCTAGCGAAGGAATATTTATCAATTAGAAGTATACCAGAGATCTTATCAACAAGTTTCTTCCAGAAAAGACTAAGTCTCTGAGGATTCCTATGAGTACAAGCGTACAAATCACATTGGATGAAGAGGAATCATAGGCTCACTCCTATACTTGACAACCAGTCGACCTGATATTTCTTATGTTGTCAGGTTATGCGCAAGATTTCAAGCTAATCCAAAGCAATCGCATATGGATGGTGCCTAGAGAATTGTGAGATATCTGAAGTGTAATGAGTCACTCGGAATATGGTACCCAAGATGCGACGAGCTTATCCTCAATGGGTGCTCAAACTCAAACTTCGGAGGATATCGTATTAATAGCAAGAGCACGAGTGGAACTTGTCAGTTTCTTAGACATAAGCTGATAAGCTGGTTAAGCAAGAAACATCACTCCGTTGCAACGTCTACTACTGAAATGGAGTACGTTGCTGCTGCTAGCAACTGTGCTCAGATACTATGGATCAAATACCAGTTGCTCGAATGATGTGGACTCAGGATGTGTTCCCATCTATTGGGACAATAATAGTGCAAAGTGCATCATGAAGAATCCAGTTCATCACTCTAGAACCAAACACATTGACATACGACATCACTTTATTCATGATCATGTCGAAAAGAAGGATATAAGAGTAGAGTACATTCGTAATGAAGATCAAATTGTTAACATCTTCACGAAAATGCTTCCAGAAGCTTGTTTTAAGGAGCTACTTATCAAACTCGATCTTATGGAGTTTGATGAGATAGAAGACGGAGAAGAATGAGTCCGAGCTCTCATTCATTTCATTAGATTTCTGTAAAATGTAGATATTATATTGAGTTCAAGCTATCAACATACCATTTTTTGGTATTCATTCAAAGAGCACCGTACATCTACATTTGAAGTATGTGAAAACTAAGTCCAAGCTCTTAGTTATTCACTTTAATAGGGTACTGAGTTCAAGCTCTCAGTATATATTTTGGATGACGGTCATGGATATATCGAGTATGTGATTACCATGATTTACATCAAGTGGTTGAAGATGCTGTAGTGGACTAAGATTGAGTTCAAGCTCTCATTATGTAAAGATAATTGAAGACGGAGAGATGCAAATTAAAGTTGATTCCAAACTCTCACTTTATCTTTGAAGAATGAAACATAAGCTGACGGAGATCCGTGCTGAACATATTTTTGGTCCGAGCATACTGAGCAAAAATCATTATGAGCTTACAATATATGTTGATGACTACATTTAAAGTGAGGCCATTGATCTACCAAATCACATATGCGATAGGCTACATTTAATGCAATTAAATACGAAGGATTCTCAACAGACATCTAAATCTTCCTTCGAAGTTTGTGGTCCAACAGCAACCTGCCAGATCAGCACTTTCGGGACTCGATAAGGAATGCCACATCACATCCCACGATGCACGTCCCAGACATAGGGCTGATAGGTTTTGTATACTGAAAGCATTTATTATAATGAGTATACGACGGTTTATTTCTCCTATCTGTTAACAATCTTACATGTATGAACAATGGTATCCTCTTGTCTCACCGATAGGGACGATCACACGGCGTGTTGTAGATCGCAGAAGACAGTATGATCACTTGACCTAGTGAGACATAAACCTGATCACAACCGAGACAGCGTATGAAGATACGTCTGTCCGGATGGCTGCGGCATTGTCAGAATAAGTAGTCTGTCTTGGTTACTTGACATGCTGGTACGCAGAGGTGGCGTATTGATGGACTACAGTGAGATATATTCATCTGTCTAACATCAGCAAATATAAAATCTCGTTATATTGATTAAGTCCAAACCCTAACGAAGGTTCAGGGGTTTGCACGAGTTGATTGTTGCTTTGACTTGCCATGGTGGAGAGCCTAAGTAATGTGCTCGTATATCCGCATCTTGGGTAACAGCAGTTCGTGTAGTACCGCCTGAGACTGGGTTTAGGTAACCATATCCGAGTAATAGGATGGGGACATTCCCTGAGGAGCTCAATAACATTCATCGTGCCAAAGTCCTGCAGGCTGATTAAGTTCAGGCATGAGTGATAAGGATTGAGTGGTACTACTCAGGAATAATAAGATATTAATTAATTGTAGTTAGAGCTTATCAGAGGCTCCGATTAATTAATGGATGTCCGGTAACCTTAAATATGGGGATTCTCAATCAATGCAGCCCGTTCTCATAACGTGGTAATAAAGGGGTAGGTCAGTATTAATTCTGTGGTGAAAAAGAATTAATATTAATTAATTAATTGTGTCCTAGGTTGTGGACATGGGAATTAATTAATTTATAGGCCCACTTTACTATTTGCATTTGGTCCCAGGTCTGGCCCAAATAAATATGCTGAATTGAGCCCAGGAGCCCATTAGGGTTTACAACTCTAGGTCTATAAATAGACAGCTCTCTCTCATAAGTTGTAACACAGTTGAAAAACTCTAAACCTAGAGAGAGAGATAGTGGGCGCCGGTTTTGAGGGAAAGGGAGGAGAATTTCGATTCTGATCCTGCTCAAGCTACAGATCTACGAAGTCCTCACCAGTAGTAGATCTGAACAACATTGGGACACAGCCCTGAAGATCTGATCTGGAAAACAAGATTTTCTTTTCTTCTTCTTTGTGTTTTCGATTTTATCTTAGAAATTAGATCTCTAATTTTTGTTTCCGTAGATAAAATTCGATTGCGTGGTTGAATTAAAGTCAGAAATTCAAACGCAAAATATCGGTACAGACACTACAGAGTTACGGTAATCTCTCAATCCACAAATCTGAGTATTAAATTTATAGGAGCATGCTAGGGTTTATCATGTATTTAATTGTGCACAATATCCATAAATCGATCCTGTTCAGTTTGGATTTGGTGATTCAGTTCACGGGAAAACCCTAGAATTGGTATCAGAGCGAGGTTTCTGATTTATGGCTCTTTTGTGCATAATTGAATTATGTATGCATGTATGGATTTACTGTTTGTGGATGTTGGTTTTTGTTCCTCGTGGCAACCCGTATAATTCAGCCCGCGGTGGTTTATCCGTGTAGGGCTGAATTAATTTTGTAAAATCAGGAGAAAATCTGTGATTAGTGTAGATTTGAAAATTGTAATAGAATAGTTGTTCTGTAATTTTTCAAATTTATGTAATTGGACGGGTCGAGGACGAAGAACGAAGACGGAGCCAACGCAGGGCCGGTGGAGGACACGACGGGCGACGACGGCGGTGCGACTGGGGCGTGCAGCGCGCGCACGGGCAGCGGTCCGGCGACGGTCGACCAACAGTGGCGGTGGTCGTCGTCGGCTGATGTTGTCTCGTCGCGATGGGCCGTGTTTTGGTGGTTTGCGCAATCCTGGGTAAACCCTAGGGTTTGCATTAGGGTTAGGGCAAATCATCAGATCACAAAGGCCGAAATCCCAAAAGGTTTGGTGAATCAAATTTTGATGGCCCTGGAAGATTTGAAAAGATTTGGACTTATCCAAATAAGATTCAAATTCAAATTTGTAATAGATAGAATTTATTTTTCTATTTTTGTGGGGCCACGAACCTTAATTGTCCTCGTATGATATGTGATTTATTATGTGCACTATTTAAGCATGTGTAGATAATAGAAAAAGCATGATTCATCGCTTTTATTATTTACAGTTTTCCAAGCATGCTTATGTGATTAATTTCTTTTTTTGGATTATATTTTGGGAATTTTTTGGCTTGTTTAATTACATGAAAAATTTGGAAAATATAATGACGAAGAAATTATGTGTGCGCATATAAGAAACCTTTTAAAAGAAAAATAATAAGCAGATTTTTTAATTAAAATCAATAGACCTCCACAAAGCGGTCCTAGGCTGTTAGTGTATCTCTCGTTCTAGTAAACGTCTACGAGTGTAGCTTGCTAGTTCCTAGAGGTGCATGGGTACGGTTGTTGGGATTTCTAGACAAACAATTTAAATCATGTGAATAGTGGGAGGGTTTTGCGTAAACGTCTACGAGTGTAGCTTGCGTAGATCTCTTTCACAAGTATTCTAGGATTGATTTAAATTATAGATAACAAAAGCTTTAAGGGTTGTGCGGTATGGTTACGTGCCATGCTAAACTCTCTCTTTTGGCCGCAGTTAAATTTGTGGTTAATCGCTTAGAAGCATCTTAGAATATAATGCAAGAATTGCATCCCTGTTCTTAAGAGATGGCTTGGTCTAAGGTTTTCACTAATTATTAATTTCTAATGTCAAAAGGTTCCTGAAATGGTAGTGAAATTAAATGGATTGGGGCTTAAAACCCGCAGTCCTGGTTGAGGGTGACATCGTAAACGTCTACGAGTGTAGCTTGCGGTGGGAACTCTTGGGCAATTAGTGGAAAACATTTGTATTTGATTTCTTAAAAGGTTTTCAATGCATTTGTTTTCGATGTTCTACATGTATATTCTTATTTAAGATTTTTATTGTTTCGGATATGTCTATGTCTAGTGTTATCAATATTCTCGCACAAAATTCTCTAACTAGTCCAAACTTCCTGGAATGGAAACGCAACCTTGAATACATCCTGATTGCAGAAGAACTTTTCTTCCGGTGAGGATCAAACATATCTCTGGCACTTGAGACTAGGTCACATCAATCTAAAGAGGATTAAAAGATTAGCCTGCGATGGGCTCTTGGATTCTTTCCAAGTGGTACCGCATCAAATCTGTGAGTCCTGTATAGAGGGAAAGATGACGACCAGGCCTTTTAAGGCAAGTTAGTCTCGAGCAGAGAATGTGTTGGAGCTGATCCACTCTAACTTATGTGGACCAATGTCCACGCAAGCTCGTGGAGGTTATGAGTACTTCGCCACATTCTTTGACAATTACTCAAGATTCGAATATGTCTATTTGCTTTGCCACAAGTCTAAATGCTTTGAGAAATTCAAAGAGTTTAGGACTGAGGTAGAAAACAAGCTAGGAAAGACTATCAAGACACTACGATCAGATCGTGGTGGTGAATACCTCAGTAACGAGTTCTTGCAGTACTTATCAGATAACGGGATTACATCCCAGTGGACTGCACCAGGAACCCCTCAACAAAATGGCGTAGCAGAAAGAAGAAATAGAACTCTCTTGGAAATGGTCAGGTCGATGATGAGTTATGCAAGCTTGCCTATTTCGTTTTGGGGATATGCCTTGGAGACAGCGGCCTACTTGCTTAACCTGGTACCTTCTAAATCAGTTCCTAAAACACCTCTGGAACTCTGGTATGGGCGAAAGCCAAGTTTGAACAGAGTGAGGGTTTGGGGTTGTCCAGCATATGTGCTGACAAAGGAACCTGATAAATTAGAAAGTAGGTGTAAGCTGATGTTGTTTGTAGGATATCCCAGGCAAACAAAAGGTGGTTATTTCTATTGTCCTGAGAATCAGAAAGAAGTTGTCAGTACCAACGCAAGATTCTTGGAGGACGAATATGTAAGAAACCACAGATCCAAGAGTGAAATTGTCCTCCACGAGCTTGAGGACAAGGAAGCAATTCCATCAGGAAACCCAGTGTAATGGTAAATCCACCTACAACAGGTGAGGCTAAACCAACACTGGCACTAATGCAAGGTATGGGACCAACGCGTAGTGTGCCAACTACTGACACGGTTCAGATGCCTCGTCACAGTGGAAGGGTTATCCACCAACCCGAAAGGTATATGTTCGTGGGAGAGTCTTCTGACTTGATCCCGGAAAACGGACTGGATGATACCGATCCCCGGACATATGACGAGGCGGTATCTGATAAAGATGCAGACAAATAGCTGATCGCCATGGATTCAGAAATAGAATCCATTACGGCTATGGATGTATACTAGAAAACTGATTTGCCAGATGGCTGTCGAGCCATAGGGTGCAAATGGGTATACAAAAGAAAGAAAGAAGCGAATGGTGAAATTACAGCTTTCAAAGCAAGGCTGGTGGCAAAGGCTTATAGTTAGAAAGAAGGTGTAGACTATGATGAGACCTTCTCACCGGTAGCCATGCTTAAGTCCATTCGTATACTCCTAGCCATAGCAGCACATAAGGACCTAGAAATCTGGCAGATGGATGTCAAAACCGCATTTCTAAACGGGTACCTTGAAGAAGCTAGGGACATCTATATGCAACAGCCAGAAGGTTATGTGCAGAAGGGCGAAGAACATTTGGTCTGGAAGCTAAGGAAGTCGCTGTATGGACTTAAACAAGCTTCACGGTTATGGAATCTGCATTTTGATGAAGTGATTAAATCCTATGGATTTTCACAATGCTCAAACGAGAGTTGCATGTACCGTCTATGTGTCAGTGGAAGCGTGGTGTTCCTTGCACTTTATGTAGATGATATTCTCCTATTTGGCGACAATGTGGAAGTATTGTCGGGCATAAAGGGGTGGTTATCCAAGCAGTTTCATATGAAGGACCTTGGGGAGGCAGGATACATCCTAGGGGTAAAAGTATTGCGGGAGCGCAATAAGAGGATGCTGACCTTGTCTCAAGGATCATATGTGGATACCGTGATTGCCCATTTCTGCATGCAAACTGCCAAGAAAGGTATGTTACCCTTCAGACATGGCATATATCTTTCCAAGGATCAGTGTCCGGTGATACAAAAGGAGAAAGATGAAATGAGGAACGTGCCATATGCATCGGCCGTGGGGAGCCTCATGTATGCAATGTTATGTACGAGGCCAGATATCTGCTTTGCTGTAGGCATGGTAGCGAGATACCAGTCTAACCCTGGACAGGCGCATTGGACCGCGGTAAAGCACATACTCAAATACCTGAAAAGGACTAGAGACTATTGTCTAGTCTATCAGTGTGAGGAGTTGTGCCCTGTGGGTTATACTGATTCGGATTTCCAGGCAGATCGAGACGAAAAGAAGTCCACCTCTGGCTATGTGTTTACATTGGGAGGTGGGGCCATATCATGGAGGAGTGCAAAGCAGAAGTGCATTGCGGACTCCACCATGGAAGCAGAATATGTGGCAGCTTCTGAAGCTTCGAAAGAAGCAGTATGGTTTTGAAACTTCCTACTGGAGTTGGACGTGATTCCTAAGCTGCCCAAGACAATCACGATATATTGTGATAATTCGGGATCTGTGGCTAATTCAAAGGAACTACGAACTCACAGAGCAATAAAACACATTGAAAGGAAGTACCATATTATACAAGAAATTGTAGCAAGGGGTGATGTGCTAGTAGAGAAGATTGATACAAGAAATAATCTAGCGGATCCATTCACAAAGGCTCTGCCTCAGAAGGTCTACGAGATGCATGTACGTAACCTCGGGTTGAGGGCAAAGCTATCCACGTAGAATGTTTGATGTAATAGCTGGAAAGCACCTGTATAATGCTTTGAGTATAAGTGGGAGATTGATGGATTTATATACTTAAAGCATTATGATTGGTATATTATGTACAAGGTCGATTGGTTAATATACTGGGAATCATAAATGTTGTATGTTCATCTCCTATCTGAATTAACAAACATGTGTCGCAAATGCAATTATCCTCTTATCTCGTCGATAGGGAGATCATACGGTGTGTAGAAGATCACAGATGATCGTATGGATCATTTGACCTAGCGAGATATAAATGGTTATCACAGATGAGACAGTTCCAGGATAAACTGTCGGTGTAGGCTGCAGCATATGCAATAATAAGCATCTTATCTTGGATGGCTTGGTATGCTGGTGTGGGGCACACATTGATAAGGACCTAAGTCGAGATCGATTCTTTTATCTGACATTAAAAGAATCTAGATCTCTATGGCTTGATGAGATCCTAAGCCTACATGAAGGTACAGAAGTATATGCAGATTGTGTATTACTTTGAGTTGCAGTGAAAGGCTCTAGTTGAGCTTGTATATCTGTATCTTAGGTAATAAAAGTTTGTGTATGACTGTCTGGTACTAGAACTAGGTAACCACATCCAGTATAGGATGGTGACATTCCCTGAACAGCTCAAAAGGTTCGTTATGCTAAAGTCCTGCAGGCTGATTAAGTTCAAGCATAAGTGAAAAGGTTTGAGTGGATTGATTCAGGAATATAAGATGTTAATTAATTAAATAGCTTGTCAGAGCTTAAATTAATTAACGAATGTTTGTAACCTTAAATGTAGGGATATACCGAGCCCATGCAACCCGTACCTCAAAACGTGGTAGCAAATAGGTAGGACAGTATTGATTCTCTGGTGGAATGAATCAATATTAATTAATTAATTATATTCTGGGTTGAATATGGGAATTAATTAATTGATAGTCCTTATTTGCTATTTTCATTCTGGTCCCTGGTCTGGCCCACGAAACTCAAGCCCAATAGAAGTCCAGTATTTTCCTATAAATAGGCCTCAGTTCCTCAGATCTCAACACACCACAAGATCATAAGTTGCACACAGCAAACCAGGTTTTGGGAGCTGTGGTGATCGACTAGATCTGAGAACGAGGAGGAAATTCTGCTTCTCAACCGGGCAAGGAATCTGAAGGGAATCTTCACCAGATATTCAGATTGAGTTGGGATACAGATCAGAAGATCAGATTAGGAGGATTTTTCTTCTCTCTCTCTCCTTGTTTTTTTTGAAAATAATTAGTTTATTTTCATAAGATTTATTTCCTCAATCTGTTAGGAATTAAATCTTTGTGCGTGGGAAAGATCAAGAGGAATCTCCACGCACTCGTTCTTCAGGGTTTCGCAATCCAGGTATTCCGCATAAACGCCCTTATGCATATTTAATAGGAGCATGCTAGGATTAATCATAGGCATAGCAATTTATTTTTGATATTCCAATTAACGATCCTTGGCAAATGGACTTCGTGATTCAGTTCACGAATCCCTTCAGAGTTGTGATAGGACCTCTTAGTCTTCAGTTGAAACAATGGCCAGCTTTTGAAAGAAGTTTCTGACTATACTCACGAAGAATCTGACGAATATCCAAACTGAAAGAAGACATGAAGTAAAGTCAACCTTGACATTAAAAGCGATTGACTAAGATGAAAGGGACAAAATTTGGGAAAAAGTGAATGATAAGTTCGAAGAAGTTTAAGGAATCAACAAGTTGTTCAATTCCTAAGACGTTTGTAAAAGAGTCGTTCTAATCTAAAAGGAAGAAAGTAGACATGCTTTACAGACCCGCTCTACCATACGCAGTGATGTGACAAAGATTTTTCAGAAATAGCATGGCTAGCTAATCACTTCTTCAACTGCACTTCAACTTCTCTCTAATTATAAATAGTCAAGGAACGCTTCGGACAAAAGATTATGGAACATGAATTACGAACCATGAAAGATGAAAAATGAAGAATATATTACATAATTCAAATTGCAAGAAAGCATCACGAGAATAGAATATCGTATTGCAGGATTTCAAGAACAGGTCTAGGAACCTTCAAACACATCAAAAAGATCTGTTTCTTTTCCATATCAGAGAACACGAGACATTTCACACTCTTTGCTAGAGTTATTTTTCGGAGTTCACTTTGTTTAAGAGGTGAATTCGAATACCAGTTTCTGAACTCCTTTCAAAAACTGACTCACATAAACTATTGTAATGTTTTGTGAGGAACTCAGACTTACATCATCCATTCCAGAGAGAGGCCTAGCGACGTGCTTGTGATAAAGCCAATCGACTTGAAGAGAGCAGAAGTAAGCAGACTTGTTGATGGAGATCGAGTTGGCAAGATTTATAAAGATATTTCAAGAAGATTTGTTGAAAATATGATAAAAGATTTTATATATCTTGATAAGATTTGATTTAGTTTTAATTTGATTAGATTTGATTTCTAGAATTGTTAGGATTTAGATTTTGTTTTATTACAAAGATGTCAAGATATATTTGTTGTATATCTTGATAGATTTGATATGGTTTTCAGATTTATTTTTCTAGTTAGATTAGGTTTAGAGATTTGATTTTATCCCTATAAATAAGGCTTCATATTTTCATTATAATTTAGTTTTCAGTTTAATAATAATTTTGTGACTTATTTCACCAATCCTGAGAACTGATATGTGCGTAAAATGACCTTTATTTCGGTGTGTGAATGTGCATGTTTGTGGCCATTTTACTCTCATATCATATGTTTTCGTTGTTCTTTTGTTGTGTTTTCGTGATTTTGTGTTTGGAAAGGTGTAGGTTGAGTTTTGAGCATAAAATGTCACTTTTGGTAGAGTTTTGGAGGCAAATCGTCCAAATTTGGAGTCAATGGAGGATAGGCTCGCCCGAGCGGAGCAGAAAGGGAATTTTCTGGAGTTCAGAGACAGCGCTCAGTCGAGCGGAGCCAGGATCGGTCAAGCCATGTGGACAGAGGGCTCGCTCGGCCGAGCTGTGCAAGGTCGGTCAAGCCCTGCCAACAGAGGGCAGGCTCAGTCGAGCCAATTTGGCTCGGTCAAGCTAAATCACAAATTTTGGTATTTTTTACGGTTATTGAGCCATCCCGGGCGAGCCGTCTGAGGCTCGGGTGAGCCAAAGCACTGTTTGCTCGCCTATAAAAAGGGGATTTTCGAGATTGAAGAGAACTTTTGCCCATTTTTCAAATAAACACTAGAGAAATTCTCTCCCAATCCATCTTCCATCCACTTCTCATCCACATTCAAGGTGATCATGGCCACATTCCTACACATTTAGAGAAGATCAAGGAAGACCAAGGGGTAGATTGAGGACAAGGAAGACAATTGAGGAAGATCAACATTTTTACCTTCAATTTGTAATAGATTCTCTTACTCTTTCTATTGTATTGAGCAAAATTGAAGGTATGAGGAGCTAAACCTTTATGTGAGTGTTGTTTGAATGGATGATTTGTGATATTGAGATTGAATGTTGATTGTTTACTTTCCTTTTAGAGCTTGAATTGCACTAGATCTTAATCCTTACCACCTAGGTGTAGGTATTAGCCAACCTAGGAGGTATTTTTGTGAACACTGCAGCCAACATGCGGGTGGAATCATCGTGAATAGTGTAGATTCATACGATTCTAGATCCAATCCCTGTGCGGAGATAGGTCGTAGGGCAATAATCCACGTTCTAGAATGAGTGGTCTAGGATTTGATAACGTGACTGTTTGATAGTTCTAGTATCATCAACGGTTGGCTCACCGTGACAAGGGACTGACTAATTGAGGGTGGATTGCTCAATCTTCTAGGGATTAAATAGGTTTACAACACGATTTGATCTCAATTGAACACTTTAGACATTCTTACAACACTCACACTTGTCTCATTGTTGCACTTGATACTCTTTCTACCTAAGTTGAGAGAATTAATTGATTTAGTTATTGAATTAGTTTGAACATGATTAGAAATGTGTTTTATTTCATGTATGTTTAGTTTAGTTATGATTTTGCCTAGATAGTTGACAAACAACGACAAAAGCTTTGCCTAGCTATAAACTCCTAAGCAAGTAAATGGTAGTCTATAGGGCGAATCGAAAGAACCTTGGATTGAAAGTTTAACTTGGTTTGTGTGTTGAGTTACACGTGCATCAAGTTTTTGGTGTCGTTGCCGGGGAATTCTTTTGAGTAGGCTTATAGATATTTTTGAAATTTTGGAGAGTTGTATGCTAGGTGTTTGATTAATTGCTTGTGTGAATATTGTTTTTAGTTCTTGTTTGAATATTGCTCTTGTTTTGTTTGTTTGATTTGTGTTGGTTTGGTTTGGTTTGGTAATTGGTTCTTGTGAAAGTTGTAGGTTGTTTATGATCACTAGGTCTAAAGCTCGGGATATTGAAGAAAGGAAGTTTCGTCAAAGAAGAGATAATATTGAAGTTGATTTTGAGATGGATCACCGTGGTGAGGATACGGTTAGAATAGAAGAGTTGGAGAGGTAGCTTGAATTAATAAAAGCAATGATGAATGAGAGGAACGGACCACAGAGACCGTTACTAAACTTGTTTAGACCGCAAGGGGGATCGACAGCCGAAGGATTCCGGTTGGGAGTGAATGCTACGCAGTTTGAAATCAAGCCACAATTGGTACAAATGATTCAAAATAACCAATTCGGGGAGCATATGACCGAGGATCCTAATATCCACATCTCTAGGTTCTTGGAGATCACGGATACGATCAAAATCAATCAAGTGCCCCAAGATCAAATTAGATTGCGGTTATTTTCATTTTCCTTGCGAGATGGAGCTCGAAGTTGGTTTGAAGGGTTAGATAAATCCAACATTGCTACATGGGAGGAACTTCGAGAGAAGTTCTTGTTCAAGTTCTTTCCACCTAGTTTGACGTTGAAGAGGAGAGCCGATATAACGTCTTTTGGGCAAAGATATGATGAACCGATCTATGAAGCTTCTTCGAAAATGACCTAGGCATGGTCTCTCCCGTAGTCAACAAATTTGCCAATTTTATGGAGGATTGAATTATGATACAAAAGTGATGATGGATGCCTCATCGGGGGTGCTTTCCTCGATCAAGAGGAAGAAGAAGCATGGTGGACAATTGAAAAAATGGCAGAAAACAGTTTCCAATGTCCAAAGGAAAGGAAATATCATAGACCGGTGAAGTCGGTAAATGATGCCAAGGAAAGCGAGGACTTCAAAGAGCAAATAGCTGCTATGCAAAGAAAGCTCAACGCGTTATCTACTTCGGGGAGTAGAAGGAGGATATGATGGTGATTAAGCATGAGGATGCTCATTCGGAGAATGTTAACATTGTCAACCAAAGAATGGGGTACAATAATCGGCCTCAATACAACCCTTCGAAAAACATGTATTACCATCCCTCCAACCAGTTTCACCCGAACTTCTCCTATGCGAATCCCAACAATCCTCTCAATCCTGAAATGCAATTGGAAAGAGGAGGGAGTAGTGGTCAAGGGGGATATGCTGGGGGAAGTGGAAGATACGCCAACCAAGAGATGAGGAGAAACTCGAATGAAGAAATTGATAAAAGATTTGAGAAGTATGATGGAATGTTCACGGAAATTCAACTGCAAATTTCCTCAATTTCCAAACAACTAAGTGGAAAACATCAAGCTGGGAAATTTCCAAGTGACACCGAAATTATACAAAGAAATGGTGTAATATGGTTGACGGTGAAAATAGAATGGATGAGAAATTGGAGGTTATGACTCCAAAAGTTGAGAGTGTGGAAGAAGAAGAAGAAGTGAGTGTAGTGAAGGAAGAAGGAAAGGAGGTTGAAGTCGAGAAGAAGGAAGAGAAGAATGAAGATCAAACCAAAGAGGTGCATTTCTTTGATTATGTGCGGAAAAAAGATATCGAGATGCCACTTCCGGAAGAAATTGAACGTGTGCCAATGTTAGATGAACTTGTTGGAGTTGAGCTAGTTCCGAATGGTGAGATATATGATTTGAGGAATAATGAACAAGAAGGAAAGAGCATAACTAGCAAGAAGGATGATCCAGGGGGATTTGTTATTGGTTGTACAATTGGAGATGTAAATGTAGAGAAAGTCTTGTCTGACTCTGGTGCTAGTGTGAACATAATGTCATGGGACTTATATAAGGAATTGGATATTGGAGAACTTAAACCTACGAGTCAAGTCCTACAATTGGCAAATCATCTCTATTTTGCCCAAGAGGAATTGTTGAAGACGTACATGTGGAGGTTTTAACATTTACATTCCCAGGTGGTTCTCTTGTAGTGGATATGAAAAATAAAGGTGGAATACAATTGATTTTTGGAAGGCCATTCTTGCATACGGTCGATGCACTCTTTGACATGAAACATGGTGAGCTCACTTTCCATTATTGTGGAAAAGAAGTTGCCTTTTCTTTACCTCCAAGGAGTGTTAATGAGAATGAAGCTGAAAAAGTTAGCAAAAAGAAGAGATTGAAGGATGTGCTTGACCCGGGGTTGGACCTTGTGGTGGAAGAGAATGATGAGAAGGATGATCTGGGGGGATGATATTGAGTTTGATCAAGGTAGAACAAAGAAAGCTCGTGTTGATGGTAATACACCCCGGAGTGCTCGGAGAAATTTGTTCTTCCTGATGATCATGTGATAATAGAATGAGGTATGAGTTCCGGGTCCGCACCTTTTGATCACGATTAAAATTTAGGTATGGTCATCGAGCTATCGACGTTAAGAAAGCGCTTGTTGGGAGGCAACCCAACGGTTTTATATCTTGTTAATTTTCATGTTTTGAATAAATGTTTGTTATTTGCTTGTGTTAGTTTAATGTTGTGTGGTTGTGTTGAAGGATTCTTGATTGATAGGGTTCTACGTACTTACATTGTGTTGTGATGAGAGATCGGAGAAGTGGGGAGGCCAAGTGCTCGAATGGTGAATGAAAAGTGCAGCAAAACAGAGAGGAAGCTCGTTAGGGATTGATACGGATCGTCCGATATCGGAAAAAGCTGGAAAAACTCAAATATTAGCGGGATTAGGGGGCCGCTCGGTCGAGCGGCTGAGGCTCGGCTGAGCCAGATCGTGGCCCTGCTGCCGCTGGGACAGACGCATTTCTCGGTCGAGCGGCGCACAAATTTAAAAGGGATTTTAATCCCCATTTCGCCCTAACTTCATTTCGGTCGAGATTTCCATTCCCAAATTCTCTCTGACATTTTATTGCTTAAATTTGTGCGATTCTCACCCTCTTAAATTGTCCATGGCTAGTCAGCATGAACGTGGAGCTCTCTCTTCCTCAATTTGCCGGCCGGAAGGATTTGATGATGATGAATATGCTGGGTTCATCGTTTTGGCACAAAGGCAAGTTGTTGGAACTACATACCTATGTCAGGAAACTTTGGAGGCACTGGATTTTAAGAAGGACGTGTGGAATTTGTTCATTGGCATGGGATGGAGGAAATTGCTTCACGGGAGATGGCTTGCTTATATGAAGCTGACAAGGGAATTTTTTGCCTCAGTTTGGGTTACATGGAGTGCACACGGTCTTCCGGTATTGGTAAAATTCAAACTTGAAGGTCAGGAATTTTTCTTAAGTAGGCAAGAGATTGATAAGATATTTAGTTGTTCTGAAGAATCGGAGTGTATTTTTTATGATCTGGATCCTTATGAATTTTAGGAATCAATTTCTGAAATTACACCTTCGGATGATTTTAATGTTAAGTCTTGTAGGTCGTATATGATTAAGATTCCTGTCATTCGGTATCTTCACCATATGATAGAGGGTTGGTCTTGTGGTTTCGATGGGTCTGGTGTTGTTGGTATTTTTTATTTTCAATTTCTATTTGCTTTGCTGAATGGAAGGGAATTCTCAATCGGTGGTTGGTTAATGGAGAGTTGGAACAACACCTTCAAATCGGAGAATTCAATTATTTGTGGTGGTGGTTTATTGTTGCCTATTTTTTAATTATGTGGTGTTGCTGTGTCCAGAGTTTTTGCTCCGGGGTTGAGTCTCAATACGACTGCATTGGTTACTAAGGCATTTTTGGTTCCATCTAAGCTTGGAGATTGTTATTTTTACAAATTTGGTGATGTGGGAATTGAATTGCCTAACCGTGTTTTGACTGAGGTTGATGATTTGCTGGATCATTCCAACTGGTTGATGAGTTCTAAAGCTCATCTGGATGTGACTCGATTGATTGTTGCTCGCTATTCCATGCCAGCATTGTTGCAGTGACCATCCACCACAGGATGATGAGTATTGACGCCAACCATCACAAGATAGGATGGAGTGATGCTTCACCACCTACCTTTTTACAAACTTAGTCTCACTTGACCAAGTTTGGGGGGAAGTGTCGGTAGTCGGTGGTGTGGTTTACTCTATTCCTCTATCTCTTTACCTTGCTTTCTAGTTTAGTTGTTTGAATTGAATAATGATTTGATCTTCGATTGGGTTGTATAATGATTTGATCTACTCTTTGGATTTGGATGTGGATTGGATGATTGGATTTTTATGATTATGATATGTTTTGATGGATTATTAGCAAGCTTACATGATTTAATAATTTCTATTTGGCATGGTTAGTGGATTGTTGAATGGTTTTGTATGTATGGTGAGCTAGTGGATATTGTTTTATCATTGTTGATTATGGTTTGTGGAAAGTTTGGTGGAAATGAGAGCTTAATTGGTTTGTTTTATGCTCAATTGTTTGGTGGTGTTTATGTTGATTTAGTAGGTACAAATAAGGCATGGGAGAACGGTTCGATCGTGGCTACCGATGGGTAACACATTCTATCGTTTCTCTTGCCAATTCTTCATTGCATATAGATTGTTAGGATGTTGTGTGCTTGTGTGTGTGTGTGTGTTGAACCCAAACAAGAACTTGAGATTGGACCATGATTGACTTAGTGGAGCTTGGATTTTGTCTCAACCAATGATAGGGCGGAATCTTGATATCGATGCATGTTTTAGTCTTACTTTTGAATTGCTGAGTTTTGTGTGTGGTTAATGTGTTGTACTTGACAAAAAGCTGAGAGTATTTGAGCCATGATATTGTCATATCTTGTTCGTTTGAGAGAGGCGAGATTGAGAGTGAAAAATCCAGAACTTGCATCTATTCTCTATCTATTTGGCATGAGTTTGGTGACTAGAAAATGATATTAGGCCATCAATTATTAGTCCTACCTTGCACATCGGGAGTATAAGGTGGATTAACTTGATCAATTTTTTGCCATTCATATCTTTAACCCCCGTGATTGAGCTTATTTGGAGATATTTCTTTGATCTTATTAGGACCAAATTTGGGGGGAAAAGTGTATGAGGGTGAATACGGTGTTGTGAGTTGGGTTGGGAATTGAGTGGATTCGTGATGGTTAAAAAATATTGAGACATGAATATTATGAAATAAAGGATTGATTTGAATCCTAGAAATGAGGAAAATGAGGCACCAACAAAATTTTGGTGCAAGTGTGTGAAAAAAAGGAAGAGAGACACCATGAATTACATGAATGATGGTGATAGAAAATAAAATTAAAAAAGAAAGAAAAGAGACAAAAAGGAAGAAGAAAAAAAAAGAGAAAAAGTGTTGTGAAAATAAATAAGCATCGGGTATTGAAGTGGTTCGAAGGAAACAAGTTTGGGGGTTTTGGGAGATCAAGAAGTTTAGTCACTTTGGCCCAAAACCACCTACCATTTAGTAAGCCACGTTATAACCAAAAACAAAGACCTTGATTTTAAAAGCCAACTCATTGTAGTATAATGGTGAGAATGGATGCAAGCCTATGGAAATTGAGCTCGATATCTTGTGATTGAGTGATTCTCATTACATCTAAACACGTGAGGGAGTGCTTTCATCTCTTTATCCATATTCGATTAGTGGTTCGAGTCCTTATCATTAATTGTGTCACAAAGTTAGGTGATAATCTCGTTTGATAAGGGCATGCTAAGGTAATCAAGATGAGCTGTGAGGTAGTTTCATGAGGTTAATTGATTGCTTAACTTTGTTTTGATTGAGGACAATCAAATGTTCAAGTTTGGGGGATTATGATATGTGCGTAAAATGACCTTTATTTCGGTATGTGAATGTGCATGTTTGTGGCTATTTTACTCTCATATCATATGTTTTCGTTGTTCTTTTGTTGTGTTTTCGTGTTTTTGTGTTTGGAAAGGTGTAGGTTGAGTTTTGAACATAAAACGTCACTTTTGGTTGAGTTTTGGAGGCAATCGTCCGAGTTTGTAGTCAAAGGAGGATAGGCTTGCCCGAGCGGAGCAGAAAGGGAATTTTCTGGAGTTCAGAGACAGCGCTCGGCCGAACGTAGCCAGGCTCGATCGAGCCATGTGGACAGAGGGCTCGCTCGACCGAGCTGTGCAGGGTTGGTCGAGCCCTACCAACAGAGGGCAGGCTCGGTCGAGCCAATTTGGCTCGGCCGAGCTAGATCACGATTTCTGGCAGTTTTAACGGTTATTGAGCCATCCTGGACGAGCCATTTGAGGCTCGGGCGAGCCAAGGCCCTGTTTGCTTGCCTATAAAAGGGGGATTTTCGAGATTAAAGAGAACTTTTGCCCATTTTTCAAATAAACACTAGAGAAATTCTCTCCCAATCCATCTTCCATCCACTTCTCATCCCCATTCAAAGTGTTCAAGGCCACATTCCTCCACATTTGGAAAAGATCAAGGAAGACCAAGGGGTAGATTGAGGACAAGGAAGACAATTGAGGAAGATCTACATTTTTACCTTCAATTTGTAATGGATTCTCTTACTCTTTCTATTGTATTGAACAAAATTGAAGGCATGAGGAGCTAAACCTTTATGTGAGTGTTGTTTGAATGGATGATTTGTGATATTGAGATTGAATGTTGATTGTTTACTTTCTTTTTAGAGCTTGAATTGCACTAGATCTTAATCCTTACCACCTAGGTGTAGGTAATAGCTAACCTAGGAGGTATTTGATGTGAACATTGCAGCCAACACGTGGGTGGAATCATCGTGAATAGTGTAGATTCATACAATTCTAGATCTAATCCCTGTGCGGAGATAGGTCGTAGGGCAATATTCCACGTTCTAGAAGGAGTGGTCTAGGATTTGATAATGTGATTGTTTGATACTTTTAGTATCATCAACGGTTGGCTCACCGTGACAAGGGGTTGACTAATTGAGGGTGGATTTCTCAATGTTCTAGGGATTAAATAGGTTTACAACACGATTTGATCTCAATGGAACACTTTAGACAATCTTACAACACTCACACTTGTCTCATTGTTGCACTTGATACTCTTTCTACCTAAGTTGAGAGAATTAATTGATTTGGTTATTGAATTAGGTTTAACATGATTAGAAATGTGCTTTATTTCATGTATGTTTAGTTTAGTAATGATTTTGCCAAGATAGTTGATGATAAGCTCGTTTTTCTACTCTATTATTGCATTGTTTTCTCTTTTCTTTTATGTATTTTAGTTTGTTTTCTTGAATAAATTGAGCATGAGCATATATTAGAGGGTTTTATGCTTATTATGGTAAGATTTCGCAGGTTTTAGGCCAAATCCAATGGAAACCCGTACCGAAAGCAGCAGATGTTCAAAGAAACAGTCACGACTTCTTCCACAGATGGAATCTGAGCTAATGGATCTTGGCATTTGAAAGATCTTTTATTTATATTTCCAATGCAACTGGAATCGGGTCAATCGGAGTCCGGAAACAAAAGTTATGGCCGAAACCGTGAGACTGCGCAGAAGGGTCGAAAGTGGCGAAAATGGTCTATGTTTCGATTGAGTTGAAGGCCACCTCGACCGAGGCAGCTCTATCTCGACCGGGGTATGGTTTATCTCGACCGAGGCAAAATATTTTGGCAAAATTCTGGGAGTTTTTCACATATTTTGGGCGAGAATTGCTTGGGATTCAAGTTACACATCAATTTGGAAGCAATGAAGACCCCAAAAGGGAAGTTTCAAACAAGAAAATCATTCCTTTTGAAGTCATCAATTCAATAAGGAAATTCCTAATTTCATCTATTCCTACCATCCAAGGCCTCAACCCTACTACTATATAAACTCATATTTAGCTCAGAATTAGGGTTGTTCTTTTAATTGTTGTTTTTTGGTTATTGTTTTAGTTGGAGAATTTTTTACACATTGTTCTATCATTAATTTTCTGTTTCACTTTAAGTTTTTGAGAATTCCTCTTTAGTTTTTGTTAAAACCTTTATTGATTTTAATGCAATCTTTAATTTTTCCTGCAATATTTTTCTTTAATATGTTAGGCTAGAACCCTAAACAGGTTCTAGGGTTTCTCCATCAGTGATGCATTTCTTGTAACAATAATTCAAACCTTTTAAACTGGTTTAAATCCTATGTTTTGTTTTAAGTCTATTGTCATCGAAGGATCGAGAGATGAAGATTGAGGTAGGTTACAGTTATTGATCGAAGGACCGAGAGGTGAAGGTTAGTAATAGGAAGTTAGGATTTCATACTTTTGATTTTCTGTCCGACCAAGAAGAATTCAATCGTAGGAAAAATCTAATCTTTATTGAAACTAATTAACTTTGTGTGTTTGAGAGTGAGAGGAGATAACCACTAGTTAGTAATTTAGGATTTAATTGCCCGACCAAGGAATTAATTCCACATTAATAGATATTCCACCAAAATATCTTTTCTGGGTTTGAATATTTGTTTCTTGCATGTTGATCAGATTGGTAGATTTCCCTAGAATCTGTGCTTTTTAATATTTGAATTTTCTCTCTTTAATTATTTGTCTTGAAAAATCCAAAACCCTTCAAATTGATTTGCCCAAACAAACGTTTTGCAAACTACATTCAGTACATGATTTTCCCTCGTTGCACTATCCCTGTGGGTTCGACAACCTCTGGGTTTTATAAATTTATTGGCCCTTTGCTATAATCTGTGTGCAGATTTTGCATCGATCAGTTGACAAACAACGACAAAAGCCTTGCCTAGCTATAAACTCCTAAGCAAGTAAATGGTAGTCTATAGGGCGAACCGAAAAAACCTTGGATTGAAAATTTGACTTGGTTTGTGTGTTGAATTACACGTGCATCAAGAACTCATGAATTTCTGTAGATTACCTTGAAACTCAAAATTGACTTATGAGCTGGACTTTCACATCCGTTTGTGGCATCTTCACTATATTCATCGTTGTTGAGGCGAGTTGCTTGTTGGGTCGTAGGGGTTCGTATCATCCTTGCCTACGGTTCTCTAAGGGTCGACTTCAAAGGTGTTGGATTTCCCCCATCATATCAAGTTGTCAGTTTGCTTCCGCATTGCGTCTGTGTCATTTCTTTCGAGTTCCTGGGCTGCGATCTAAACCTTCCCAACAAAGATCATATCACTTGTTTGGTGCGCATACGACCCAAGTATGTAAGAGCTTCACGCAATTGCTACAGACCAGCAACATCACTTCTAACTCCGTTCTAGTAATTTTCGATCCTTTTGGTGATCGAACAGTATGTAGGATCTTCTGGCATCCGAGCTACTATCAAGTCTTTGTGTTCTTTACTGCTTTCCATTATTTACTCCTTCGGTTTAAAGTACCTTATTTTGAAACCTAATAACTCACAAGTTGTTGGAGTATATTTCAAAACTAGTAAAGTAATTTCCTACGACTTAACAATGTTTTCAGAGTCTCAACTGACTTGAGAAGAGTTAGTTGGGACCACCTGATAAGCACATTATCTTACTCGCTTATCTATATTATTTTCTACTATTTTATGTAGTTTTATTGAGTTTATATATATATTATGTGCATGAGTCTATATTAGGTGGTATTATGCGCGTTTTGGTGTTTTTGTAGGGTTTTAGGCCTAAATTCACGAGGAATCCGTTCCGGAAGCAGTGACGTGTAAGAGTAGCAGTGACGATTTCGTCCACAAGAGGAATTCGAGCTATTGGCACATGGAAATGGATGATGCTTTGAGTTAGCTCTCCAATGCAACTGGAATCGGGTCAATCGGAGTTCGGGAGAGAAAGTTATGGCCAAAACCGTGAGACCGCGCAGGAGGGCGAAAAGCTGCGTCGACAGATGCCAACTGGCATTGATCGACGAAGACCAAGGAGGCTCGTCGATCGACGTGAATCAGAAGCGGTCGACGCGAGGTTCTCTGCTGGAGCGAAAATCTGATTAAATTCGGATTTATTCATATCTTTAGCCCTAGATTTGATAGGATACACATCCACCACTATAAATACCTATTCAATTCGATTTTTGAGTACCAATTATCATATACAATCATATTTTAGAGTTTTTAGAGTTTGGAGACTTGGGAAACACGAAACCATTTTATTTTCTTGTAAGTTCTTTATGTTTATGCAATTTAATATGTTTTATTTTGGATTTCTATCTACGATGAGTGGCTAGAAACCCTAGCGGGTTCTAGGGGTTGATATTATTATGGATGCATGTTAGGATTAATTAATTAGGTTCATGATTCCTGTGTTTATTTTCAATTCTAGATTAATTCAAGGACCGAGAGGTGACGATTAATTTAGATGTCTAGCTATTGATAGAAGGACCGAGAGGTGAATATTAATAGTGGGAATAGGAATACATGATACGATCTACACTATCCAAACAGATGTACTAGATGTAGGAATTGAACTGATTTGCTTATCGGATTGACTAATTTGGTGTACTTTGAGACCGAGCGGAGATGAGTCACTAATTAGTAATCTAGGTTATATTTGCCAAACAAGGAAATATAGCATTGTTGCAGTATTCCACCTGTTAAATTAATTGATTCCTACATGTTATCCATAATAAGAGTTCTTCCCTAGAATCTGTGCTCCTTTAAATTTGATTTCCAAAACTCCTTTAATTTTCAAGTATTGTTATCTTTATTTTCCAAACAAAACCCTGATTTTGAATTCCTCAAACAATGAATTTTAGAACCATAGCTAGTACATAGGATAATTTCCCCATACAATTCCCCTGGATCGATAACCTTAGGTTTTACAAATTTATTTGCCACTGTTATTATAATTAATCTGTTAGAAATAGCAGCGATCAAATTGGCGCCGTTCACGGGGAGTTGCTAGATTTTATCTTGTTACTAGTTCGTTCTGGGATTTGCTGGATTGAGTTTTAATTTTCTGTACGTGTGCGTGTGTGAGTTTTCGAGTCTGTGTCCCGCTTCGATCGACGGACCTGCGTCGTCTCGTCGATCGACGGCGATCATTTTTGTTGCGTCGATTGACGGGTACCTTTCGTCGATCGACGCCACCACTCTTTTGTGTCGATCGACGTGAATCCATGTCGATCGACGCTGAACTAATTTTTTACATGTTTCCTGTGCAGGTGCATGAACACGCGAGCCAAAGGAAAAACACTCGAAGCCTTTGTCCCTGAAATTGAAGCAACCTGCAGGAAAATCAAAAAGAAAGGAAAAGACAAACAACAAGAGATGGCTGAAAATCCTGAAGCACCTCTGCAAAATATGACTCCCGAGGAGCAGAGGTAATTTGTGAATGAAGTGCAGCAGCTGAGAGTACAACTTCAAGCAACCCAGGCTGCTCAGGCGGAGCAAGCTGCAAGACTGGCAGAGTTTAACAATAGGCAGATTGTGGTTCCGCAAAGGTCCATCTTGGATCGATTTCTTCCACAACAAGCAGAGGCCGGATTCAGAGTTGGCATTGATGCCAACAACTTTGAGTTACGTACAAGCCTTATTCAGATGGTGCAGCAAAACCAGTTTGGGGGAAGAGCTGTAGAAGATCCTTACACCCACCTCAACCAATTCATTGAGGTGTGTAACACTGTGAAGCAGAACGGAGTAACCCAAGATGTGATCAGAATGAGACTATTCTCGTTCTCACTTAGAGACGAGGCACGGTCTTGGTTTGCTGGACTGGATAAGAGCCAAATCGGGACATGGGAGGAGCTTCAAGCAGAGTTCCTTACCAACTACTTCCCACTGAGCCTGCTGCTGAAGAGGAAAGCTGCCATTACTACTTTCAAGCAGATGTATGATGAGTCACTTTACGAGGCCTGGAAAAGATACAAAGAGCTTCTACGACTCTGTCCTGGACATGGCATCGATCTGGAGATGCAAGTGTGTCATTTTTATAAGGGACTGAACCCTCACATGAAGGAGCTGGTTGATGCATCTGCCGGAGCTATCTGGATGGACTTAGTGGCTACGTATGGCGAAGTGGAACGAACTATCAACTGTGATCTCGTTAGAGACCTTGTCTGTAAGAGAATGGTTGATGGCAGTTTGGTGACACTGCATGTGATGATCATGGATAACACCATGAAATGATTCACACGTGGAGGTGGATGTATCAGTGATCGGGCTAAGATCGATAAAATCCTGAACTCCTTACCGATTTCATTCTATGACTTTAAGAGGGATGTAGCTAAGAGAAGTGAGTACTCTTTCAAGGAGTTGCTTACTGATCTCATAGCAGGACAGTCCTTCGTACCTTCATGGGAGTCTGAGTTATCAGATCTTGAGCACAGCTTGGGCACATTGAAAGATGTGGTTCATACTGTGTGCAAGAACATGATTGATCGCAGATCACGTGAGAGGAGGTCAAATGAAATGAAGAGGGTTGGTGTCACTTCAAGTAAGAAGGTATGCGGAAGCAAGGGACAAGGTACGTCATTTGCATTTGTAATGGAAACATGTTTAGCATCGGTTTCTACTCATTCGTGGGTAGTGGATACTGGAGCTACTGATCATGTTTGTTACATTTTGCAGGGGTTCACACCGAGGAGGGTGCTGAAGAATGACGAGGTTACCATCTCGATGGAGAACGCAGCACAAGTGAGTGCAGCTGCCATTGGAGATTTCACCTTGTACTTTGATGATTCTGTTTTAACATTGAGAGATGTTTTGTACGTGCAGATTTTCGGCGAAACCTTATTTCAGTTTCCAAACTTTATGTTGATGGATATTCAGTTATTTTTGATAGTGATGTTTCTATCATTGGTAATAACGGTGTTATCTGTCGTGAAATGCTGAATAATTCTCTCTATGTTGTTAACTGTAATCATAAGTCTTCCGCAAGTATTGCATGTAATTCATCCGTAATTGATAATCCTAGGAAAGAAAACTTACTTCTTCTGATGAGGATCTTACATATCTCTAGCACTTGAGACTAGGTCACATCAGCTTGAAGCGGATTCAGAGACTTGCAGATGACGGTACATTAAACCTAGTCCGGGCTGTACCTTATCAAGTCTGCAAATCCTGCATCGAGGGCAAGATGTCAACTAGGCTTTTCAAGGCTAGTCAGTCTCGAGCAGAGGAAGTGTTGGAATTGATCCATTATGACTTATGTGGACCGATGTCCACGCAGGCTCGTGGAGGGTACGAGTACTTCGTCACTTTCATTGACGACTACTCAAGGTAAGTCTGAATGCTTTGAGAAATTCAAAGAGTTCAAGGCTGAGGTAGAAAAGAAGGTTGGGAAAACTATCAAGTCACTGCGATCTGACCGTGGTGGCGAATACCTCGGTAACGAGTTCCTGCAATATTTGTCAGAAAATGGGATTACATCCCAGTGGACTACACCGGGTACTCCCCAACAAAATGGTGTAGCTGAAAGAAGAAATAGGACTCTTCTAGAGATGGTAAGATCAATGATGAGTTATGCAAACTTACCAATTTTGTTTTGGGGTTACGCATTGGAAACAGCAGCTTACATGCTTAATGTGGTGCCTTCTAAATCAGTTCCTAAGACACCTTCTGAGCTCTTCCTTGGTTGCAAACCTAGTTTGTGCAAGTTTAGAGTATGGGGTTGTCCGGCACACGTACTGTCAAAGGAACCTGATAAATTAGAAAGCAGGTCAAAAGTAAAGATGTTCATAGGGTATCCCGGGCAATCGAAAAGTGGTTACTTTTACTGTCCTGAGAGTCAAAGGGTCGTTGTTAGCACCAATGCTAGATTCTTGGAGGAGGAGTATGTGAGTAATCCCAAGTCAAGGAGTGATATCGTTCTTCAAGAAATTGAGAACGAGAATGCAATTCCAAGGGAAGGGGAACGTGTAGATGTGGGTGCTCCTATGAGAGGTACAGCACCACAGACACGTTCTTCAGTGCAAGGTGCAGGACCACAAGTTACTGCACCTACTACTGACACGGCACCGATGCCTCGTCGTAGTGGGAGAGTTATTTTCCAGCTGGAAAGGTACATGTTCGTGGGTGAGTCTTCGGACTTGAGCCCGAAAGACGAACATGAGGAATCTGACCCACTGACTTACGAAGAGGCAGTGCAGGACAAGGATGTTGCCAAATGGCATGTCTCCATGGATTCTGAAATTGAATTCATAACTGCTATGGATGTATACCAGAAAACTGATTTGCCGGATGGCTTTAGGGCCATAGGGTGCAAATGGGTATACAAGAGAAAGAAAGGGGCGGATGGAAATATCACGGCTTTTTAAAGCCAGGCTGGAGGCAAAGGGTTATAGTCAGAAAGAGGGCATTGACTATGACGAAACCTTTTCACCCGTAGCCATGCTCAAATCCATCCGGATACTCCTTGCCATAGCTGCGCATATGGACCTCGAGATCTGGCAAATGGATGTCAAAACCGCTTTTTTAAACGGTTACCTTGAAGAAGGTATGGTCATCTATATGCAGCAACCCGAGGGTTACATAAGCAAGGGCGAAGAACATCTTGTCTGGAAGCTTAGGAAGTCCTTGTATGGACTTAAGCAAGCTTCAAGGTCGTGGAACTTACGTTTCAACGATGTGATTAAATCCTATGGATTTGCACAGTTGGAAAACGAAAGTTGTATTTACCGACTTTGTGTCAGTGGGAGCGTGGTCTTCCTTGCACTATACGTTGATGACATACTCCTATTTGGAAACAACAAGGGAGTGATGTCCGAAATCAAAGTTTGGTTATCCGAACAGTTCCAAATGAAGGATCTGGGAGAAGCTGGCTACATTCTTGGGATTAAGGTCTTACGAGATCGTAAGAGAAGAATGTTGAGCTTATCTCAGGCATCCTATGTAGATACTGTGATTGCCCGGTTCAGCATGCAACTCGCCAAGAAAGGCTTGCTACCTTTCACACATGGCGTTCGTCTTTCTAGTGGGCAGTGTCCTCAGACACAGCGGGAGAAAGACGAGATGAGTCTTGTACCATATGCTTTGGCTGTGGGTAGTCTCATGTATGCGATGCTGTGTACTAGGCCAGATATCTGTTATGCCGTTGGCATGGTAGCAAGATATCAGTCTAACCCTGGACAGGCGCACTGGACTGCTGTAAAGCACATCCTCAAGTATTTGAAAAGAACTAGGAATTTCTGCCTAGTTTATCAAAGTGAGGATTTGTGCCCTGTGGGTTATACAGACTCGGATTTCCAAGGGGACCAGGATGAGAAGAAATCGACCTCAGGATATGTGTTTACCCTGGGAGGTGGAGCTGTATCTTGGAGGAGCTCAAAGCAGAAATGCATTGCTGACTCCACCATGGAGGCGGAATATGTCACCACCTCCGATGCCTCGAAAGAGGGGGTGTGGCTCCGGAACTACCGTTTAGAGTTGGGCGTGATCCCGAGTTTGCCGAGGAGCATCAAAATTTATTGTGATAACTCTGGTGCAGTGGCAAACTCAAAGGAACTGCGGTCTCACAGGGCAAGCAAACACATAGAGAGAAAGTACCATATCATACGAGAAATCATATCGAGGGGCGATGTGCTGATTAAGAAGATTGACACTGCTGACAATCTTGTTGATCCGTTTACAAAGAGCTTGCCGCAGAAAGTTTACGAAAGACATATTCGTGAGCTGGGTCTGAGGTGGATGCCGACCACTGACAGTGGTTAAAGTGACGGCAGACTAGATAGACGGACTGTATACTCTGTAATAGCTTAGTTATGCTTTTAGTATAAGTGGGAGATTGATGGGTTTTGTATACTGAAAGCATTTATTACAATGAGTATACAACGATTTATTTCTCCTATCTGTTAACAATCGTACATGTATGAACAATGGTATCCTCTTGTCTCACCGATAGGGACGATCATACGGCGTGTTGTAGATCGCAGAAGACTGTATGATCACTTGACCTAGTGAGACATAAACCTAATCAATGTCGAGACAGCGTATGAGGATACGTCTGTCCGGATGGCTGCGGCATTGTCGGAATAAGTAGTCTGTCTTGGTTACTTGACATGCTGGTGCGCAGAGGTGGCATATTGATGGACCGCAGTGAGATATATTCGTCTGTCTGACATCAGCGAATAAAAGATCTCGTTATATTGATTGAGTCCAAACCCTAACGAAGGTTCAGGGTTTTGCACGGGTTGACTGTTGCTTTGACTTGCCATGGTGGAGAGCCTAAGTAACGTGCTCGTATATCCGCATATTGGGTAACAGCAGTTCGTGTAGTACCGCCTGAGACTGGACTTAGGTAACCATATCCAAGTAATAGGATGGGGACATTCCCTGAGGAGCTCAATAACATTCATCGTGCCAAAGTCCTGCAGGCTGATTAAGTTCAGACACGAGTGGTAAGGTTTGAGTGGTACTACTCAGGAATTATAAGATATTAATTAATTGTAGTTAGAGCTTGTCAGAGGCTCCGATTAATTAATGGATGTCTGGTAACCTTAAATATGGGGATTCTCAATTAATGCAGTCCGTTCTCATAACGTGGTAATAAAGGGGTAGGTCAGTATTAATTATGTGGTGAAAAAGAATTAATATTAATTAATTAATTATGTCCTGGGTTGTGGACATGGGAATTAATTAATTTATAGGTCCACTTTATTATTTGCATTAGGTCCCAGGACTGGCCCAATTAAATATGCTGAATTGAGCCCAAAATGGCCCATTAGGGTTTACAACCCTAGGTCTATAAATAGACAGCTCTCTCTCATAAGTTGTATGACAGTTGAAACACACTAAACCTAGAGAGAGAGGGGCGCTGTTTTTGGGAGTGAAAGGAGGGGAATTTCGATTCTGGTCTTGCTCAGAATACAGTTCTACGGAGTCCTCACCAATAGTAGATCTGATCAGCATTGGGACACAGCCCTGAAGATCTGATCTGGAGAACAAATTTCTCTTCTCTTTTCTCTTTGTTTTTCGAATTTATTCTTAGAAATTAGATCTCTAATTTCTACTTCCGCAGATAAATTCGAATCGCGTGGTTGAATTGGGATTTGGAATTCAAACACGAAAGATCGGTTCAGACTCAACGGAGTTACGGTAAACCCTAAATCCACAAATCTTTGTATTAAATTCATAGGAGCATGCTAGGGTTTTGAGAATTTTAATTATGAGCAATATCCATAAATCGATCCGGTTCAGTTTGGTTTTGGTGATTCGGTTCACGGAAAAACCCTACAGCTCGGTCTCGACTTTGTTAATTGTGCATGAATATAGTTTAAAATTTTTTGTTTTATTCAGATCGACGTTAATTTTTACTATTATATTGTATATCTTTAGTGTTAACTTTGTGCATTTTTGTATCTTACAGGTTCATTTATTCCAAAGTGTGTTGATGAGATGAAGCATTTTAAGGGCAGAGTTTTTAGAACTGTTGATGTTGGTATTGAGTTTTATAGAGACTAAGCTCGTGTTGTTGCATTGAAGAAGAAGATGTTTAAATTTTTTTAATTCGTATTTATGTAAAAATGAAGTAAATTGAGCTAAAAATGAAGTAAATCGGGCTAAAAATGAAGTAAATCGGGCTTAAAATGCAGGTTGTTGTTTGTGTTTGAGTATTTTTACAGTTTTAGCCTTTAAAGGCTAAAACTGCAGGATATTGGGGCAAAAATGCCGCTTTTTTCAATTTAATGAGAATGAATCATGTTCGTCGATTTGATGAGATCGACGCGCGAGATCTATTCTTATTTCTCATAGTAACTCCTATTCTCACCTGATCACTACCCTATATATATATATATATATATAGTAGTGATCATATGAGAATAGTTTTTAGTATGAGAAATGAGAATAAATCTCAGCCTTTGATTTTGTGATTCTCATGATCTATTTCACTCCGTGTGCAGTTTTCCTCGATTATCCTGCAGTGTGTTGCAAAATTAAGGTTATTTTTATAATTTTAGCTTTTTTTTAAAAATCTGAAATAGTATCTCATCAGATTTTTTATTCCTTTCTTCGTGCGATTTGATTTCTTCTTCCTTCTTCATTCGATTTGATTTATATTTCTTCTGTCGATCAGATTTTTTTTCTTTGTTTCTAGATTTTGCATTCGTATTCGGTCTCGACTTTGTTAATTGTGCATGAATATAGTTTAAAAAATTTATTTTATTCAGATCGACGTTCATTTTTACTTTTATATTGTGCATCTTTAGTGTTAAATTTATGCATTTTTGTATCTTATAGTTTTTTATTCCTTTCTTCGCGCGATTTGATTTCTTTTTCCTTCTTCATTCTATTTGATTTATATTTCTTCTGTTGATCATATTTTTTTCTTTGTTTCTGGATTTTGCATTCGTGTTCGATCTCGACTTTGTTAATTGTGCATGAATATAGTTTAAAAAGTTTTATTTTATTCAGATCGACGTTCATTTTTACTTTTATATTGTGCATCTTTAGTGTTAAATTTATGCAATTTTGTATCTTCCAGGTTCATTTATTCCAAAGTGTGTTGATGAGATGAAGCGTTTTAAGGGCATAGTTTTTAGAACTGTTGATGATGGTATTGAGTTTTATAGGGACTATGCTCGTGTTGCTGCTTTGAAGAAGAAGATGTTTGAAGGTTTTATGGTCGATCGGTTCCTAAAAGTATTGAAGTGTTGCCTCCAATTATTGTGAAAATCAAAGGCAGTGGAAGTCGTATTGCTTCGAGGAATGAGAAAGCTCTAAGAATGTTGGATAAACCAATTAGAATGTGTGCAAAATGTAAAAAGTTGACATATCGTGATTCATGAAATTGTGTCAAATTCAATAAGAATGTAACAAAAAATGCATGATAGCATTCTTATAGATGCACGTAGGATGGTAAAAAATGAACTTACGACAGTTAATGCGGTGTAATTTTATTTTTTTTAATTCGTATTTATGTAAAAATGAAGTAAATTGAGCTAAAAATGAAGTAAATCGGGCTTAAAATGCAGGTTGCTGTTTGTGTTTGAGTATTTTTACAGTTTTAGCCTTTACTGCAGGATATTGGGGCAAAAATGCCGCATTTTTCAATTTGCTGAGAATGAATCATGTTCGTCGATTTGATGAGATGGACACGCGAGATCTATTCTTATTTCTCATAATAACTCTTATTCTCACCTGATCACTACCCTATATATATATATATATATATATATATATATATATATATATATATATAACATGAGAACTCTCCTTACCATGAGAATATAAGAACCAATCTCGACCATCCAAATTAGTGATCCAACGCTCTAGACTAAATAAATTTCGTCTACATTATAGTGTTGTAAAATATGCATTAAAGGTAATTTTGTAATATTTTTTCTCTCTCCTCTAAAATCATCCTAAATCTTTAAATGATTATAACTCCTTCGATTTAGATTATTTTTTTCATGTATCATATATCAAATTAAAGGTAATTTAATTATCTTTCAAACGAAATCCCATTTGCATATGTTTCGATTTAAAAACCATCGTAAAAAATAAAAATTAGTGATTATATGCATAATTCTCGTAAAAGTACACGGATTCTTATATAATGAATGAAGTTGCACAATATAATGCAGAATATGATTGATAAAATGCAATACATTTTTTTCTGCGAGGTCAACAAAAAAAAAAACAAAATTTATTATCTTTGCATACTATAGAAAATATTATAGTTGGTATAAAAGTTGATCATACATTATTTATTTTTAATTATATGTCTTTTGTTATATTATATAAATGTATATTATTATATTATATAATGCATGTTTATTAGTTATATTATGAATGTTTGTTAGGTATATAATGCATGTCGATGTCAAAATAATGTGATCCACGGAGTATCGATACAGCTTAAAAATGAAGTTCACACGATAAACATTCAAATATTCATTCTAACAATGATTTTAAATAGTGTGATGCACGAATAAAAATTTATATATGACAAGAATCTTTGAGAAAATTAATAATAGATATGTTTCAATCTTAAAGATTATAGAATTTTCCTTATTTATAATTTTCTATAATAATTAAGATATTTTCCATATCAATTTTGATATAAATATCTTATATTTAGTGCATATAGTTCAATTTTTCTCTCTCTTAAAATTATAAATATCATAATTCTCTTAATTTAAAATTATTTTTTAATGTACCAAAACAATATGATTTTATTATTTTTTAACTAAATCTCTATTGCACATGTTTAGTGGGAGTAAACTATGTAACTAATGAAAATTATTAATCTTATGTACAAATCAAATAACTTATGTATTAAAATGAAAGTAAAATAATTTTGCTCTAAAATAAAAGTAATACACTATAGTTCCGATTAAGAAATCATCGTAAAAATAAAAATTAGTGATTATATGCATAATTCTCGTAGAAGTAAATAAATTCTTATATAATTAATGCAGTTGCACAATATAATACATGAAGTTATAGTATATAATGCAGAATATGATAGATAAAATGCAACAGGTTTTTTCAGCGAAATCATCATTCATCGTTATATTCCTATATAGTAATATATGCATTATAATGAAAGTAATATATTTTTTCTAAAATAAAAATAATACCATATATAATGCAGGAACTAATACCCTATAATGATAGTAATATAAATATTGTTCTAAAATAAGAGTAATATCATATTATAATGAAGGAAGATGTTTGTTAGGTATATAATGAATGTTTTCTAGGTATATAATGCATGTTTCTTATGCATATAATGCATGTTTGTTCGATATATAATGAATGTTGAGGTTGAATCTGCAAACAGAATCTTAAATAAGTACAAAACGACACAAAATACCCTATAATGCAGGTTTTTTGAGATAAAATGACCGAAAATTCTGGTTAAGCGTACACTCAGTAAAATCAATGGCGAGGATTAGTTCTTATATTCTCCTGGTAAGAGAAGTTCTCACTGGATCGCACCCATATATATATATATATATATATATATATATATATATATATATAGAGAGAGAGAGAGAGAGAGAGAGAGAGTGGTGATCATATGAGAAATATTTTTAGTATGAGATATGAGAATAAATCTCAGTCATCTATCTTTTCATATCAACACTCAAGATGTAAATATTTCCACGTTCATTTTTTGTAGTATATTGAGCATTATTCGATTTTAAGGATAATTTTGTAAAATGTAATATATTTTCTCTATCCTCCAATTAAAATTCTAAAAATTTTAAATGATCATAACTCACTCAATTTAAATTCATATGTCATGTATTATATATCAAATTAAAGATAATTTAATTATCTTTCAAACGAAATTCTTATTGCATAAATTTAGAGGACGAAAACCTTAACGAAAAAATTAATGATTCTATACATAAATCTCGTAACAGCACATTGATTTTTGTAAAATGCATGAAATTATGCCTAAAATGCATGAAATCTTACTTAGGATGCACAATATGATGTATGAAATGCATTATATTCCTTTAGAAAACGTATATTATATAGAGATATAATGAACAATTTTAAGATAAAATGAACAAAATTTAAGATAAAATGAGGTGAGAATATATTATTTTATTTTTTGCAATACAAATAATATTAGAATGCATATTAGATAAAAAAAATATATATATCTAATAAACTTATGTTAAGATAAATAACATCAACGTACATTTTATTTATGTAACATAATGAGATTAAATTATTTTGGTGTTTATTTCCATGTATGAATGATCGACATGACTTATAAAAGATTCAAAATTTACACGTTAACTTTTAATATGAACATGGATTATTTTGATGCACAAATAAGATGATGATTCGTTTGAGTATACATGGCAAGAATATTCAACTAAATTATGGTAGATATATTTGAATTTTGAAAATCAGATAATCTTTCTTATTTATAACAATATTTTTCCATATCATATTAGATATGGATATCCATACTTTGATAAATGCAATCTTTCCTTATTACAGAGATTAATATTTTTTTCGTAAGAGATATAATGCATGTTTGCTTAGATAAAAATGCATGTTTGCTAAGATAAAATGTACAATATTGAAGATAAAATGCGTAAGTAGAGATATTAAGCATTTTATTTCGCAATGTTATGTTAATGCAGAATATTGCCCTTAAAATGAACAAAATCGTCGTTAAAATGCAGGTTTTAAAATTACCATTAATTGTATATAATTGTCATATTGTCTTTTAATGCAGTATATTCAAGATAAAATGTCAGGTTTTTTAGTTTAATCTCGTGCATTGATCTAAAGATATGAACGACCGAGATTTATTCTCATTTCTCATATTAAAGTCCGTTCTCACCTGATCACTACTATATACTCCCTCCGTCCCGATTATTTGGTCCATATTTCCTTTTTGGGATGTCCCATTTATATGGTCCATTATCTAAATTTAGTATTTTTTTTTTGCATGTGTTTACAAATTCATCCTCATAAATTGAACAAAACTAATAGAGTTATTGTTAATAGTTATTGCTAAATAAGGGTAATTCATAAAATTTGTTCAAATATTTTATGTATTCATAAATGAGTTTTGGCATTCGTGCAAGTTAAAACAGGACCAAATAAATGGGACGGATGGAGTATATATATATCTATATAATATATTAAAGAACTTCCGGTCAAATCCCTCCAAAATTCTCAAAGACCGTGCACATTAAAGCTCGAATATTTGTCTGAATATATTAATTGTGTATCCTTTACAATTTTATATTGGCATTAAGTTATTTATTCTAATATATTAATATTTTTTAATCATAAAATAAATCTTTATTTAATATTTTATAGTAATAATATATAAGTATAAAGTATTTAATATTATAATAATATAATTATTATAATATTTTAAAATAATAATATTATTATTATAATAATTTTGGTTAATATGAACATTATTAAAACAATGAGGACTTAAAATAATAATAGAATAAATAATAAAATAATAAAATAACATGAGATAAAAAAATAAGAAATAAATAAGTTTATTTTTTAGATTTTCGAATGATAAATGAGAACGAAGTTCACTATTTTGGATGGTTTTGTGATATCATAATATTTGGGTATTATTCTCATATTTTTATTCATACATTCTCATGTTCTTCAACTAAAGGGTGTGTTTTGAAATTCAATTCCCTCATACCGACATTCACTAACCAAACGGACCATTAATATATTTTTAAAACTCTATATATAAAATATATTCGTGCAACGAACGGGTGAATTTCTAGTATATATATATATATGTGGCAAAACTCAGTATGATATCGTCCTGTCGCTCTTAGTTTAAAATAATTTTTATAAATAATGGATTTTAAATTTGGAAATTTATTTACTCGATTTAAATAATTCGTTTAATTATCAAGAATTAATTTATTTTTATAAACTAAGATTTGAAAAATGGTATTGCAGAACAATTTTTTTTTTTTAATAGGGATTTTAATTTTTACTCAAAAATTAAAATGAAAAGCAACAAAAACTAGGACAAGGAGGGGATTGGACCCATTCCACAAAGCCAGACATAATTAATGCCACCTCAAACTTTCTCCCATGTTGTCCCTGTTGGGTTCACCATCGCTTTGGAAAAAAATATTTTCTGCTTCTTACAATTTGATTCATTTTTCTATTTTCTAAAATTTAGAAGAAAATTAAATTATTTTATCAATCTCACCTTTCATGGAATATAGAACATGTTTTTTCCTGTTTTATTAATATTTTACATTCAAATTCCAAGTTTGCTTGCTACTTATTAAATCATAAATTTACATGCTTCATGACAAAATAATTAACAATATACATATAATAATACATAGTTATAAAAAGCCATTTAAGAAAATATATCGAAAGGTCTCTCTTTTCTATAATAACCTAATATTCTCATTTTTCTAAATTTTGAATATTTAATTATTTCTTATTTTCCAAATTATTTAATAATATATTATACAAGATAATACGATACATAAAGTCATACTTTATAATTTAGATATTCTAAAATAATAATATGAACCATATAATTAGATGGATGAAATATTTGCCAAATAAAGAACATTTGTGTGTGCGTATTTAATTCGTGTGGAAATATAATTTGGCTAAACATTTAAATTGAATAAATACCAATGAATAAAAAATAATAAAATAAAAAAAGATGTGTGGATTTACAGTAAGAAAAAAAAATGCGTGATGGAGCTTGGGTGTGCGTGTCGTTTTCAGTAGTTTGGTGAGTCATAAATGCGACGTAAATGTGGTCGTTTAATGCATTCATTTACGATCACCCTCACTTATCCATTCTAAAGGTATCCTATGACATATCAATATACTCCCTCACTCCTTTTCATTTATTTGGTCCCATTATTATTTTACAGTATTTATAGTCCAAATTTTATACTATTTGATATAGTTTATATCCATAAGTAACTTTGAAAAATAAAATTATAAGAAAGAGATGTTAATTAATATTTTAAACAAAAGTAATATTGAAACTTTATTCAAATACATTATTTTAATAAATAATTTTTGATAAACATTCAGAATCAAACTACATCATATAATCAGAATGGATAGAGACTACTATTTATTTATTTTTCTAAATTTTTATGTGATAAATATCCCTTTAACCATCATAAATTTTTATGCAGACGATTGATGTGATTATATTAAAAAAAAGAGTAAACCAGAAACGACACTATATAAAGATTCGTGAAATCCGCCGCTCCCACAAATATTTTTCAGTTATATTTTAAAAGTAAATAAAATAAATTATAAAGAATAATTTCACGAAATGATATTTTAATTATTCTTATATCCAACCATCACACGAATCAACAGTACTCAGAAATGCTGCAGTCACCACTTTCATAGAATTGTAAGTAAAACATAATTGACCATAATTCTATAAATAAAATTGTAATTATGTATGAGTTCTTGAATATGTATATATTATCTACACTGCTCAACTAGAACTAGAATTGACTAAGTATTTTTCTTTTCTTTTCTTTTCCTAAAACAATAAATACTTCTCACGACAACTCAAAAAATCCCGCTGACGTTGATGATTTACCTATCATTGTTGTTCTTATATACATTTTTGAGCAAGGGTATTAGAATAGATATGCATGAAGATATGCATGCAAAAGATATCTCCACATCTCATTAGGATATCTTATTAGTTGTTATCTTTTATATCTTCAATTATTTTATTCATATCTTGTAATACTCTATATATACATGATCAATAATACATACATTATTGAGGCAAATATTATTGGTCTATCATGGTATCAGCCAAACCCTAGATCCTGACCTAATTCTCTCCCCTCTCTCTCACGCTCTCGCGCCGTTCTCTCCTCTCCCTCTCGCCGATCTCCCCTCCTCCCCTCCTCAATCATGGCCGATCTTCCCAACCCTACTGATCTGCTCCCTCTCTCTACTCTCGTCCATATGATTACTATCAAACTCACATCCTCCAACTATCTTCTTTGGCGTGGGCAACTTGTTCCGCTGCTTACTTGTCAGAATCTATTAGGGTACGTCGATGGTACGACACCTTCTCCTCCGACGACGCTCACGAATGCTGATGGCGTCTCCTCGCCGAATCCGGCATTCCTCTCTTGGCGTCTCCAGGATCAACGCCTACTCAGCCTCCTTCTCTCCACTCTCTCCGAAGAAGCAATGGCCGAAACCCTAGACTGTTCTTCCTCTCGTTTAGTCTGGCGCGCACTTGAGTCTGCTTTCAGCCACAAGTCCAAGTCTCGCGAAATCCAACTCAAAGACGAGCTTCATCATTTGAAGAAGGGTTCTCGCACGGTGAAAGAATACGGTCGCCAGTTCAAATCGATTTGTGATCAACTCGCTGCGATTGGTTGCTCCGTTGATGACACCGACAAAGCGCATTGGTTTCTCCGCGGTCTCGGCTCTTCCTTCGTCACTTTTTCAGCCGCTCAGATGGCACTTCCCACTCTTCCCTCTTTCAGTGACTTGCTCGCCAAGGCGGAAAGCTTCAATCTTTTTCAGGACTCTCTCGATGCCTCATCAACAAATTCAGTCGCTTTCTATGGGCAGCAGTCCCTGTCTCCTTCCAGTCGTGGTATTCTCGGCCCAGGTCCAGCCAACACAAATCAGTCCTCCTCCAATAACAGCAAACGTGGAGGTAAGCGCAAAAATC
>JAPKLW010000744.1:0-12807 GCA_026898455.1 Plectranthus barbatus
CAGTGGTCTGTACACTTGCAGCTTTAGCGCGTTGAAAAACGCGCTATTACTCATTCATATGTCAATTAGAATGGCACATCTCATTGTTTATCCTATCAATACATAAAGATGTACCGACGCATCAAGTAGCTAGGTTAAGCTGACTTATAAACTGATGTGCCGCAGCCTAAACCAACAGCCTATCCAGGGACTGTCTCATCCGTGATACTGTTTATACCTCGCTAGGTCAAACAATTCATATGATCCTCTATGATCTCCTACACACCATATGATCATCCCTATGAGCAAGATAATAGGATATTATAGTTCGTATTATATGTTTGTTATATCAGATAGTGACTATGTTGATGTAGCAAATTTATGAAGACCAGTGCATCAAATGAACACACTTAATCATAAATGCTTTTAGTATACAAACCCCAACAATTAATCCTAGCATACTCTTATTGATTATGTATATGAGGGTTTATGCGGAATACTTGGATTGTAGATCCTGAAGAACGTAGTGCGTAGAGATTTTTTTCTCGATCCTTTTTCCCGCACACCAAGATTTAATCCTACAAGATGAAGGAATTAAATATTAGAAATTAAACTAGTTAATTTCGAAAACTAAGGAGAGAGAGAGAGGGAGAGAAGAAAGAAGATCCTCTAGGTCTGATCTTCTGATCTGTATCCCAACTCCAATTCGAACATCTGGTGAAGACTCCCTTTAGTTTTCTTGCCGATTAGAAGCCGAATTTCCTCCTCCTTTTCTCAGATCTTGGTCGATCACCACAACTCCCAGAATTTGGTTTGCTGTATTGCAACTTATGATCTTGTGGTGTGTTGAGATATGAGAAACTGAAGCCTATTTATAGGAAATTTTGGACTCCTATTGGACCTGAGTTTTCATGGGCCAGACTAGGGACCATAATGCGAATAGAAAATAAGACTTATCAATTAATTAATTCCAATATTCAACCCAGAATATAATTAATTAATTAATATTGATTCATTCCACCAGAGAATCAATATTGTCCTACATATTTGCTACCGCGTTTTGAGGAACGGGTTGCATGGGCTCGGTATATCCCCACATTTAAGGTTGCAAACATTCGTTAATTAATTTATGCTCTAACAAGCCATTTAATTAATTAACATCTTATATTCCTGAGCCAATCCACTCAACCCTTTTCACTTATGCTTGAACTTAATCAGTCTGCAGGACTTTAGCATGACAATCCTTTTGAGCTGCTCAGGGAATGTCACCATCCTATACTGGATGTGGTTACCTAGTTCCAGTACCAGACAGTCATACACAAACTTCTATCACACAAGATACAAATATACAAGCTCAACGAGAGCCTTTCACTGCAACTCAAAGTGATACACAATCTGTGTATACTTCTGTACCTTCATTTAGGTTTAGGATCTCATCAAGCCATCAAGATCCAGATTCCTTTAATGTCAGATAAAGGAATCGATCTTAACTTAGGTCCTTATAAATGCGTGCCCCGCATCAGCATACCAAGCCATCCAAGATAAGATATTGATTATCGCGTATGCTGCAGCCTACACCGACAGTCTATCCTGGGACTATATCAACTGTGATAACCATTTATATCTCGCTAGGTCAGATGATCCATACGATCTTCCGTGATCTTCTACACACCGTATGATCTCTCTATCGACGAGATAAGAGGATAAGAGCATTTGCGACACATGTTTGTTAATGCAGTCAGGAGATGATCATACAACATTTATGATTCCCAGTATATATATCCATCAATCTCCCACTTATACTCAAAGAATTATACAGGTGCTTTCCAGAGTATAACATGTCTAAACTAATCTAGCTATTACATCAATCATTCTGCGTGGCTGGCTATGCCCTCAGCCCAAGGCTACATACATGCATCTCGTAGACCTTCTGAGGTAGAGCTTTTGTGATTGGATCCGCTAGATTATTCTTTGTATCAGTCTTCTCTACTAGCACATCACCCCTTGCTACGATTTCTCATATAATATGGTACTTCCTCTCAATGTGTTTTCTTGCTCTGTGAGTTCGTGGTTCCTTTGAATTAGCCACAACTCCCTAATTATCACAATACACTATGATAGTCTTGGGTAGCTTAGGAATCACGTCTAACTCCAGAAGGAAGTTTCGAAACCATACTGCTTCTTTCAAAGCTTTCAAACCTGCCACATATTCTACTTCCATGGTGGAGTCAGCACTGCACTTCTGCTTTACACTCCTCCATGATATGTGTAATATCCCTAAGATTTATTAAGCTAATTAATGCTTAATTTGGTGTTTAATTAAAAAACTTATTTAGCAATTTATTTTAAATTTCTCGTTACTCAAAAATTAACCCCTGTCGAGACATGGATATCTATTTTATGAAAACTAAATACCTATGGGTACATTTTCAAGAATAATTGATGGCCATGCAGACGAATTTTACGAAAGAAGTCTGAGCGCGATGAATTAAGGTTTTTAGCGTATTTCTAATACGTTTAAAATTGCAACTCCTGCCAGAATGCTCCGATTCTTTTACCGAGCTAGGATTTACTTAATATTGATTTATAAGAAATTTATAAACAATCAGCTTGAGATTTCGAGGTCCGTAGAATATTTTATAATTTTTCGAACTATTAAGTTCGGAGCAAATTGAAGCCTTCATCGTACTCATGTGGACAATTTGGAAAGCAAGAAACATGTTCGTCTTCCAACAACGAAGCCCCCATATCCAGGAGTGTTTTCGATTCGCTCTAGCAACCAAAGCTCAATACCAGGAGGCAAATCTGAGGTCCAAACCACTTCATAATCCACCAGCTGCAGAAGGTACAAGGAAGCCACCCATGGAGGATTGGTTCAAATTTAACTCAGTTGCATCCTTAGATGCGAATGGAACAAGGGGTATTGCACGGACTTTCAGGAATTGGAGAGGAGATCTGATTGAGATTACATCGAAGGTGCTTATTTTCGGAATTGATGTGGAATCTGAAGAGACATTTGCATGTCTCCAGGGTGTTATTGCTGCTAAACAAGAAGGATATCAAAGAGATTGTTTTTGAATCTGACAATCAAGCTTTGATCGCCAAGCTCCAAAACAAAGAGATCCCTAGGAACTCGCTTGGTACAATTATGGCAGACATCCTTGGTACAGTAGATGAGCTCGAGGACTATTGTTTCTTATGAGGACATCGTTCCCAAAATACACTTGCTCATGATGTTGCTAATTGAGTACGTATAAAAAAAACTCTTGATTTGGATAACCCACGTGATGTTGTGCTTCGGCAGTTTTCCACAGTTTCAGCTGTTGATTCTTAATGAAATTTGATTTTACTAAAAAAAGCAAACCAAGTTGACACGTCATTTTCAATTTGAATAAATGCAAGTTTATTTTCACTGTGTATATTATTTCTACTCTGATAAAATGTGCCAACAATTATATAATTTCATATACGCATACGTAACATCATCAATTATTCATCACACCAGTAGTTAATTATCATATCAAACATACATCAGCTATAAATAATTGATGTGGCAGTAATTTTTTATTTATTTATTCAATTGATATTTTAAATAAGAAAATTTTAAAATTATTATTTTTGTGAGTTAATTTATAAATTTAAGATAATATTTAATTTTTCAAAAAATCTAAGAAAACGAATATTTGACGAGCACAACATGCTTTTTTAATAATTTCAATACCTTTATTAAATTTATAATTTAATAAGCATTATTATAAATAATTATTTATAAACACAGAGTTGAGTTAAGACTTAAGATATCATAAATCCTAAATACAAATAATTAATTGAAAATAAGATTTCATTTTATATCACTCTTATAAGTATTGACTTTATAATAATTATTAGTTAATAATTTTATTAAATGAAAATTGATCTTATTGAATAATGATTTATTCTCATAGAATAAATTCAACATGCATGCATGATTCCTTACCAAATACTATTCTTTCATAATTACTTGCAATTTCATTATCAAGCTAGACGACATATATAATAAGACTTAAAATATGTGACTTGGTTTTTCATTTCTCAATAAATCAATAATTGTATGGAATACTTTTCTCAAACATGCAATGCCCAACTATTGAGCCACTACTTACGCATTAATTTATATCCAAAAAAAAAAATACAAAGTCAAATTATGTTTGGATCAAGAAAGGAAACACACATGCAGCCTAGCTAGTTGGCAGTTAGTCAACTCAGAAAAATTGCAAATGGATCATAATCAATACAGACATAGACTCATTCAAATAAATCAACTCCCACCATGATTAAGAATCTCATAACTTGGAGAATTCACATTTCTTTTTTCTCCAACTTGTTTCACAAATTCAAAACCATTTTATATACTTGAATTTCATCACTCCTCAATTCCATCTACACAAAAAGTAAAGATTGTGATGGAGTCTAAGCATTTCAGCCACCACCACCCTCTAGTCTTCCACCAACTGCCTCCACATTCCCACCACCACTGCTCCGGCTGCAAGTCTCCGGCCACCGGAAACGTCTATGCCTGCTGGCAATGCAGCTACTTCCTCCACGAACAGTGCTTTCGCGCCACGCGCTCCCTCAAACACCCCTCCCACCCCCTCCACCCTCTCACCTTAGTCCCTTTTCCTACCTATCCTTCTTCTTCCTTCTTCTGCAACTCCTGCAACCTCGCCGGAGATGCCTTGTCCTACACTTGCTCCGCCTGCGAATTCGATATCCACGTTCACTGTGCTCTCATGCCTACTCCCTATCCACACCAACCCTCCTCTCTCTACCCTCCTCCAAATACAGTCCAGCCTTATCCTCCTCAAACTCCCCCACAACCTATAGGCTATCCTCCGGCGACGACTAATCCGCCGCCGCCGCCTACTGCTTATCCAACGCCACAAAACTATGCTCCTCCACCAAATCCACCACCCCAGCCGACTCCAGCAGCTCCGACTTACAGTACTGTTGTCAACGCCGCCGGCAGCTCTCCTACCCCTGCTGAAACCAGCCGTCCACAACCTACGCCGCCGCCGTCGATGATAAAGCATTTCAGCCACCCTCATGTGCTGAAACAAATGGAGATCGAGAAAACTAAGGCGAAAGTCTGCTCCGCTTGTGAGTGTGAGCTCACCGGCACCGCCTACTGCTGCACTGAGCCCTACTGCACCTTCAACCTCCACAAATCCTGCTTCGACTCGCCGCGCGAAGTCAAGCACAAGTCCCACCTCCAGCATCCGCTCACCTTGCTGACGGCGCCGCCTTACAGCGACGGATTCACGTGCAACGCGTGCCTGAAAGACGGCAAGGCCTTCGCCTACAACTGCAAGGCGTGCTCGTATGATCTACACATCGACTGCGTACAGTGGCCGGACACGGTGAGCCGGCCGGACCACAAGCATAATCTGACGCTGTACTACTCTTCTCCGGCCGCGGAGGCGGCGAGTGAGGAGGCGGCGGCTTTCGTTTGCGACGTGTGCAATAACCCTGTGCATGAGATGGCGTGGCTGTACCTGTGCCGCGAGTGCGATTTCGGGACTCATTTGGAGTGCGTGGCGTCGGGGATTCAACCGCAGAGTGGCGGCGGCGGCGATGCGGCGGCGAGTGAAGAGGAGGAGTTGCTGCTGAAGTTTGCTGTGCTTCAGCTTTTGCTGGGAGCGCAAGGCCAGAGATCCACCAGCAAATGATCATCATTTTGAGAATTTTTTTCTTTATTTTGCAATTGGATTATTCCGAAATTTTCTCTATTATAATTATTTTCCAATAATCTAATATAAACTTGTTCAACTTAAGCGTAAGTGATTAAAACGTTTTGCATATACCTAATAAACTACAATTCAATAATGTTAAAATTTTGTCCCAATTTTATAATAATGTAGCACTCTAAAATAATTATCAAAGACACAATGTTTGTGAAGAAGGTTTCCTACGAGATTATCTCGATAAGTTTTTAATTCTCATGGTAAAAATAAAAAATAATTGGATTTATACAAATAGGTCAATAAGTATAAAAATCAGTTAATTATTTTTGGGAAGGTATCAGGTTAGGCACGCCTAAACGGTTTAGGCGAGTTTTATCCATTAACCCAAACCAAACCTATCTAATATACCCTAATTGGGGATTAATATTAAACCCTATTTGGGAGGGAAGGTCTCATGTTAGGCACTCCTAAATGGTTTAGGCGGATTTTATCCATTAACCCAAACTCAACTCATCTAATATACCCTAATTAGGGATTAATAAACCCTATTTAGGATGGGTGAACTCATTTGGATATGAATAAAACCCGGCTAAACCGTTTAGGCGTGCCTAATGCAAGTTTTTGCCTATTTGGGATATGTGAACCCATTTGAGTATAGATAAAACCCGCCTTAACCGTTTAGGCATGCTTAACGCAAGTTTTTGCCATTATTTTTACGATCTTTGTATCCATGTTATGTTATCCATAATTGGTTGATTGTTGAAGTATGAATATATAAATCGACTGTTTAAATTCATCTCATAAAAAGACATGTGCATCCAAATTCTTTCTTTTATTTTTTGACAAAAATGTGTGTGAGATGGTGTTTTTTTTGGAGACATGAGGACACTGTTTTTTTGGAGACATGAGGCACTCCAAATTCATACCAATTGTAATGCATTAAATGTAAAATGAATCTTGAAAAGAATGAGCTTCATATTTTACAATGTCTCACAAATACCTCTCATGAAAGTCTAACTCATTTTTTTATTAGGAAAGATACATCATCTATATTTATTTTAAGGCAAAAACTTGCGTTAGGCACGCCTAAACGGTTTAGACGAGTTTTATCCATACCTAAATGGGTTCACCGTACCCATCCCAATTAGGGTATATTAAATGGGTTTGGGTTGGATTAATGGATAAAACCCGTCTAAACCGTTTAGGCCGCCTAACGTGAGACCTTCTCTTCTTTTAAAGTGTATTCTCCAAATTTTATCCTTCTAAAATATTTAATTTAAGGACATTAATATAATTATCTATAATATAATTTCTATTGATATACTTTTAAGTTATTCATCAAATTAATTTTATTTTTTTGACCTTGATCGCAGATAAGTCTCATTATATAAATTTTATATTTTATGGTCGTAATCAATTAATTTTTTATTTTTTTTCTCTAGTAAGAGTTGGAGTAGACTCATTATTCTTTAAACCAACGAACCTAACTCTAACGTGGGAATAATGCAGGGCAATTTCTTTCTGTAACATTGACCGTTAGTTAAGGACACGATAAATTGATGTTTGACTCTTTGAGAAAGATTAATTAGTATGTGTTACTCCCTCCGTTCCGATTATATAATCTAGATCTTGTACGTTTGTAAAAAATTATTTAATATTTAAACAAATTGTCCAACATTACCCTTATTTAAAATATTAATTAACCTTTCATTTTCATAATATTACATTTAATATTCTCATTTTCCAAAATTATTCAGGGATGTAATGATAAATTACCATATAAAAATAATACAAAATATAGAAATTAGACCATATAATTGAAGCACTCTAAAATAGTAACTCGGACTATATAATCGGAACGAAAGATGTATTTTTTTTTTATTGCAAAATGTAAATTTATTAATTGTCTTTGATATTTTAGATAACTTAATAAGGAAAGTGTTCGAAGAAACTTGAAATTGAGATATAGAGATATATATGCGAAATAATCCCAAGTCGAGTGTGTATATGCAATGAAAATGAATTAAATCAAAGTGATTCTAAATGCAGTCACGATTTTACTAAACATAGCCCTCGAAAAAAAATATAAAATTTTAAATTATTATATAAAATTATATATTTATCCTTGTAGCCCCCAAATTAAAATAATAAAATTAAATTCATAATATGTAGCCCCATTTCAATCTACGTAATATAAAAATCAAAACCCTAAAGCATATATACAATCTCATCTCTATCTTACAAGTCGAGCTTTCTTCTGGAGGATGAAAAACTACACGCAAATCTAAGTAAGAAAATTTTGTGGGTGGGTCGTTACAAACTTTTCTTAGTGGTGATCTTGGGTGTCTTTGGGAGTTCAGTCCCATGCATTTTCTTTTGCATATATGCAAGTCTTCAGTAGTGGGAATAGTCGTACCCTTAAATTTTTATAAAATATGAACTTTATTGATGATGTGATGCGATATCGAAGGATAGAGTGAAATCATCTCCTTTAGCAGACAACTGGAAACTTGATGAGATTTTCACAACTGGAATTGATTTTGGGGGCTACTTGGCAATGATGACTGTGATTTTCTTCTTGCTTACTTTTTCCCAATAAGTAAATCTGATGCAATTACTAGCGTTTCTATGATGTTATGATCTCCTTCTAACACCCTAACAGTGTCGATGTTAGACTTATATTTAACATTGCCATGTTTTATATTGTCAGGTCTAACCTTATCAGGGTCAGTGTTAGACTTCTCATATCTCGGACACTGGGATGTTAATCTTATCCTTCACTGCCTTTCAGGAGTTTGTTACAACTAACTCCTATTCTTTAGGGATCGGTTTTATCTCTGGTTTCCCACGTTTTTACAGGTCCTATTTAATAGGGGTCGTTTTTATTATTGTTACTAACCATATATTATTATATATTATTGTTTTTATTTGTTCCTAAATAATAGGGAGTGCTCCAAAATTAAAACCACTAACCCCTATTTTATAGGGAACGATTTTGCTTCAGTTTTAAGTTATTTTACAGGTCATAAATAATATGGGAGCACCTCCACAATCAAACCATTCACCCACGTGAGTTATGTGGTTGATTCAAGCCAAAGCAAAGGATCAAATGGAAGTGGGAGGAGATCATGGTCCACGTCTGAAGTAGTGGAGAAGTGGACATCATCTTGAGTGCTCCAAGTTTGAATAAATAGGCAGATCGATGCTGGAGAATAGTTGAGCGATTACATATTCAAAGATACATTCTCTTCTAATCGATCTTGCCTTGCCCGTACTTTCAACTTCTCTCAACCAGCTTTCTCTCGACATAATCCATCTCCGGAAAGGTGCTTCCTACGGTGGAGGAGTCGAGTTTCAGCCTTGTGCATAGATTGTTAGTACGTTGTCCATAGGTGTTGTTTCAACGTCTATGTAGAGCGAAGTTTCTTCAAGGGAGTGAACCGAGAAGAAGCTAAGTTATTTATTATTTCATTTTCTGTGTAAACTTTGTTTATATAGTGAAATTTGTTTTTGCCGCAAGGCACTCTGGGGAATATAAATATTACCCAGAAAATTATTCCGTTGTGCATTACTCTTTAACACCGCACTCTAATATCACAATGTTATACCCTGATGAATCTTTAACTTTTACATGTTGAAGTAGTAAATTCGGGCACTATATTCTTTCAATTGGCATCAAGAGCGACTACTTGACGGACTAAGTACCAAGATCCTGCAGTGCAAATTTACTACAATGGATTCACCGAATTCAGTTGGTCTACCACTTATTCTTGATAGTTATGGCAATAACTACTCTCTATGGAAGTCAATAATGAAGATGTACATCAAGTCATTGGATGAAAAAGCATGGACTGCTGTGATAGATGGATGGATACCACCCAAAGTGTCAATACCAGATCTGAAGAATCCAGATGCAATGCTGGTGTCACTAAAACCGGAACGACAATGGACGCAAAGTGAAAGGATAATCTCAAACTTTAACACTAGAGCATTTAAAGCTATACTTGCTTATGTGGATGTTGTTTGTTTCGGGCTCATTTCCTGGTGTTCAGAAGCAAGAGAAGCATGGTGGATACTTCAAGAGAAGTTTGAAGGAACTCTTAGTGTTAAAAGAACAAAGATGCAGATCCTAACCAACAAATTTGCAAATCTGAAGATGTTGGTAGGGGAGACCATCTCATCATTTTATGAGAAAATGATGCCCATGGCAAACGAAGCTCACGCTCTAGGAGAACCAATCAACAATGAAAGGTTGGTCAACAAGATGTTGGAGTTCCTGCCACAAAAGTTTAACATCAAGGTGTCTGAGATCAAAGAGACAAGAGATGTTGAAACTTTAAAGATTGCAGAATTGGTCAGTTTTTTTTCTATATGCGAAATAAATCCGGTGGAACAAAAACTGGTGTACAAAAGCAAGAGTTTAACCTTCCATTCAAGAGACGTTAGAGATACAAGTTCAACAAACATCCCAAAGTGTACAAAATTTGAAGAAGTGTTAGATGATGACCTACTGGATGAAGACTAATCAAATCTTGTGACACGGACCAAAGGGATCAACAAGTTCGTGAAAGAGGAAAATGTCAGTCCACAATTCGGGAGAAAAAATTCATCATCAACATCAATATTATCAACAATTTCAAGTGAAATCTCTACAAAGAAAGATTCAGATACTGAAGAGCCCATCTATGATATCTATTTGTCTCCGTGGAGAATAGAGGAATGTAAAGATGAGGAACATGTAGAGGATGATGTTTCTGATGATAGTTGCTCCAGAAATGACAATGTTACAACACATTTGTCCAACATTCTAGTGTCAGAGAATGTTACTAACAGGTATGAAATGACCGAACTAAATGATATTTCTTCTTGTTATGTTAACAATTACAGGGTTCAAGATCTGCAAAATGATAAAGATATCCAGAAGGCTGTTACAAAATTCAGTCATCATTCTAACCTTGTTGATAAAGAATGTCAGAAGCAAAAAGAGAAGTCTCTTCATGACAAAGAGGAGGATTGTTCTCTAAAACTCAAAGAGTCCTCAATAGAAATGAAGAATGAGGTAAGTATTTTAAACTTTAAGGTTTGTATGACTGACTTGGTTTTTGAAAAAATTCATAATTTCAGACCTGGTGATTTTTTATCGAGAGGATATTCTAATATTTTAGTGTCAAACTCTGTTTTTCATGAAATGTTCAGACCTGGGCAGAGTGATGTTAAACTTTCTGAACACGAGCCTAACATCTCTAAGCAACATGATAAGGAAAATTCTAAAGTTTGTGTGTGTCACTACTGGACTAGGATTAGTCATATCAAGTCTTTCTGTAGAACTCGTTTTGCTAATGAAGACAGGAAATTGAATAAAAAACATAGTCATGTTAAACTTTTGTGTACTCAACATGTTGCTGATGAGAATGTGAGATTTTACAATGTTAATCAATCTAATAGTATTAGTCAATATTATGAGATATATTTTGGTAGTACTTTGTTGAAGACTAATGTTGCAGGTACATGGTACTCTGACAATAGGTGTGTTAGACATTTGACAGACATTGACACTATCAACATACCAGTTTTTCAAGGACCCCTATCCTTTAACAAATGTTATCAGGTCGATCAAGATAAAAAATCCTCCCTAATCAAGCATGATGAAGATGGCATATGGTGCCAAAAGATCGGTCACATAAATGTTAGAAGCTTCCAAAAATTGTTCAAACATACCGATGTTAAAAGAATATCTAAACTAACATTGAAGGTTGATAAGGTTTGTGACTCTTGTCTGAAAGGTAAGCGGACAAGGTCATCTCATTCTATGTTGAGCATGATTTATACTGCAAATTTCTTTGACTTAGTTCACATGAATTTAGTAGAGCTAATTATTTTTTAGAGTTTTGATGGAAACAATTATGTTGTTTGTGACTTTTCTAGATGTGTTATAGTTGAATTTTTCAGAGTAAAATATGATATGTTTTCTTGGCTTAAAAGGTTGTTTAGGAAGTTTCAAAATGATCATCATTCAAATCAGATTATAATTAGAATTAATAATAAATTTGTGAATGATGAGTTTTCTTACCTTTGTGAAAGTAATTGTATCTCTATTGATTCTTTTGCTCATAAATATCTCGAACAAAATAGTTTCATTGAAAGAAAAAATTGGACATTAGAGAAAATGGTTAAGATAATATCTCGTTCTGAAAGTTTATTCATTAAAACTATGACCACATCTTGTCATTTAATGAATATGGTTCATCTAAGACAAGGTATTGAAATTAACCCGTTTGAATATTTGAAAAGGAATAAGCCAAAACTTAGATATTTACATTTGTTTGGATTTGTTTGTTATATTTTAGATAATCGTGATTATCTTATAATGTTTGATTTAAGATACAATGATGGTTTTTTCCTTTTATATTTCCCTAATAGTAATGTTTATCGGGTGTTCGACTTGGGTACTCAAATTATCCAAGAATCTATGAACATAGTTTTTGATGAGGCTGATTCTATACTAGACAAAAGAGAATCTAAAGATATATCTCAACTGATTGAAACTGACCAAGTTACTACAGCCAGTTTGGTGGACAAATCATCATCAGTCTGTGACACTGATCGATGCAAAATCTGCACAGAGATTATAGCACAGGGCAAATAAATTTATTATTATAACCCGGAGGTATGTCGAATCCACAGAGCTAGTGCAACGAAAGTAATTCATATACTGAATATAGTTTTTCAATCTTTTGTTTGGGCAAAACCAAATTTGAGAGTTTTTTAGGTTTTATGAAAACAATTTTTAAAGAAATTCAAATAAAAGATAGCACAGATCCTAGGGAAATCTACCAATCTGATCAACATGCAAGAAACAAATAATTCAAACCCATAAAAGATACTTTTGGTGGAAAATCTGGTAAAGTGGAATCAACTCCTTTGTCTGGCAGTCAAAACCTAGATTATTAACTAGTGATTATCTCCTTTCGGTCTAAAAAAACACAAGTTAATCAATCTCAATAAAAATTAGATTAATCCTACAATTGAATTCTTCTTGGTCGGACAGAAAATCAAATGTATTAAACTCTCACTTCCTATTATCAATTTTCACCTCTCGGTCCTTCAA
>JAPKLW010000744.1:12817-46025 GCA_026898455.1 Plectranthus barbatus
AAAAAAAAAACTCTCAAATTTGGTTTTGCCCAAACAAAAGATTGAAAAACTACATTCAGTATATGAATTACTTTCGTTGCACTATCTCTGTGGGTTCGACATACGTTCGGGTTATTTATAAATTTATTTGCCCTTTGCTATAATCTGTGTGCAGATTTTGCATCGATCACAATGCACTCTGGGGAATATAAATATTACCTATAAAATTATCCCGCTGTGCATTACTCTTTAACAGCGCACTCTAATATCACAGTGTTATACTCTGGTGAATCTTTAACATTTACACGTTGAAGTAGTAAATTCGGGCACTATATTCTTTCACAGCCCTCCATTGCTATCACCCAACATCCAAAGTTGTGAAGCTGTGCTAGTGCTATCTATGGATTCTCACCAGCACATTGCATCTTGAGCGTGATATGAAGTTTCTAAAGTTTCTCTACAGATGCTCGTTTTTGGTTGAATTGAGCCACACAATGTTTGATTTAATGCTAGAATTGTGTTTTTAATATGTTAACGGAAGTCAGACATTGGCACTTCATTTCTTTAAACCCCGTTTGTCTACTTTTCAGTTTGCTTTGACATATCTCAAACTGAATGAGGAGAGATTACTTGTGCCCCCCAAGTGCTCGACATATTGTGTTGCTAAACTGGTACTTAGCTTTGCACAAGGCTTTGACACTCTTCGCCTATGTGCTAAGGATCTCTTCTTTGTAGCCCCTTCATACTCACTTCGGCAAATTTTTTTGCTTATATATTGGGAAGTTTTTTTCTTAGATGTTAGAGGATGTTTTTTGTAGCCCCTTATATTCACTTGGGTATGCTCAAATTCTCATTGTAAGGTTGCAGACTAACTCTTTGCTGGTTTCCAGATAGAGTAGAATAAAATATTAGAAAATTGGGATGTCGATCTGTTTATAATGAATAACGTGATTCAATGGTGCTTCTCTTCAAGTTCTATCTTGTTGTAGCCTGTTATGAAATGTAGGAGTCTCACAACAAATTGTTGTGCTCAAATTGTGTTCATTATAATCCTCATCTGCTCAAATTGTGAAGCAACTCAATTTGCCTTTGCTGGTAGGCCGTTGAATAAAATATTTATAGCACTTCATTGCTGCCTATATAGTTTTCGTTCTTTGTTTAGCAGAAAGAGTTCTTTTTTCTTTCAGGAAATTAGTGGTGGCCGATACACCAAAGAGAATATGACTAGATGTTGGACAGTGGAGACAGGAGCGCTTCTGGGTGTGGAGCTCCCTCATAGTATGCCTATGTTCTTAAAAGTTCATATGAGTTTTTATTTAGCCCTTCCAAAAACCTTATTGACTATTTCAGCAGTCAAACCTATTCATTTAGCCTAAATACTCATATTCATGTTCATGCAGAGGCGGATCTATGTAGGGGCTAGGGGGTGCTCCAGCCCCCCTAGCCCCTAGCCCGAATTATTTTTAGTTTTTCAGTATCATGATTCATTTTTTTTAGTATTATGATCCGATTTTTTATGGTTTAGCCCCCCTCTTATAGAAGAAAAAATGAATTAAAATAAGGAAAAAGATGATATAAAATGATTGAAGTTAAGGTGAAGGCGAAAAAAAAAATTCAGCCCCCCTCAAGCAAAATTTCTGGATCCGCCACTGTGTTCATGTGTATGTGAATATTGTTTGTATGAATCCATGTGTCTTGTTTTTATGCAAAATGAAACTAACTTATCACAATCCTTAATCACTATAATTTTTTTTCTTTTTTTTTTGTAGAGATAAAAAAATGAATATATAAAATATTGTGCTCCAAATAACTCCTTGAAATGTCCAAGCGGGCACATGGTACATGAACTGTACATAAATATCTTAAGCGCCTATTTGCCCTTGGGATTGCTGTAGGATCAGTTAATAATATTAGTTTTCCTATCAAACACAAACAGGCTGAACTTTGTTTACTCAGATTCTTGATTATGTGGTGAAGCATGTATAATAGTTTGAGTAAGAATAAGCTACTTTTAACTCTTGAGGTCTTCATATCATGTTTGTCTAACAGGAAAAATTGAATAGCAAATCATACCTTAACAACTTCAGACAGCAGGTCTGTGAGAATCTTAGTGCCAACCAACACGCTCCTGGTGTACAAATGCAAGAGGTAAGCACTATTCAGTTTCTTCCACGTCCAATTAAAGTAATGTTTGTAAAACAGAAGAGTCTACATTTTTAATAGGTTGAGAAATAAATAATTGTTGATGTCGTCAAAGGACTTTATTGGTTATGCTTTTGATTTTTGTCTATAGCCTCATTATAATGACTTATTCTTGAACCGAATTACGCTTATTCTTGTAGTAATGATTTTTCCATGAAAGTTTCTTTTTGGTGGTTGGTGCTAAGCATGATAGATAAAAATTTATTGCACGTTTCAAAATGTTAGATGCAATCTCACCAGTGGTTGAAGTGAGGCCATCATAGAAAGGTTTAGAACTTTGTGATGACAAAATTGTTGAACTTATACTTGAGCATAGTGGGCTTACACTGTCTTTGATGCTACCCTTGTGCTACTATTTGTTGATATCTGTTGTGTTCATGTGGTGGTTTGGGTATCTTGTGGCCTAGCTTGATGCTGCCTCCTTGCTGCAGTCAACTGCTGTGTATATTCTCCCTGATTGGCGATTGGTTGGAGGTGCTAATTGGGTGCAACATGTGCCCCATAGCTTTGCTGGATTAAAGCTTTGCCTTGGTGTTTTCTTGTTGTTGTTTAGGCACTTAGTCTAGCTACATTGACTAGTTACACTGACTAGGTTGTATCTCTTGGCCTTTGCCACGTTTGGTTGTTAGGCTTATGCCTAAACTCGGTTTATCTTTTAATGCAATTCTTTATTTTGATTTGAGTTTAAATTGTTGGTAAATAAAAAATAAAAATTAAAAATTAAAAAACATAGACAATGCGGATTTTTGTGTAGTCTACGAGAATTCTGCATTATCTATAAAAAAGATAAAGCACCCTGAAAAATTTCTAAAAAAAATACAAGTTTAGTCTAAGGCTGACAAAGATGAAAGTTCAAGCTGCCTTCATCAGTCCATATGCTGAAGAAAATCACCTGAAAGAGTTCCTGTAACAGCGGTTGATTGGGGTTTGCAAGAAACAACTTATATGCAGAGACACCACGTTTGATGGAGACAACTTATATGGATGCCCTTCTTGCGATTTCTACCTCCACGAAATCTGCATGGAAGCACCACGCGCGATGGAGCATCCATCTCACCCACAGCATCCGCTGGCTCTCCACCCAACCCCGACCTATTCCGACCAATCCTACGACTGCAACGCCTGCGGACGACCGAGCGCCACCTTCAGTTACGGCTGCGTCCACTGTGAGTTCGATCTTCACCTGCCTTGCGCTGTCTTGCCGGAGACTATGACCGTGGAAGAAGCGCACCCCCACGAACTAAAAAAGGTTTTCGAAATGCCTATCACCAGGGAAGGAGTTCCCGTTGCATGCGGTGCTTGCACCGACGATGATGGGGAGCAGAGGCTTTGGTCGTATTACTGTGAAGAGTGTGAGTTTGTATGCATGTGAAATGCATCTACGAGGCTTCGAGCGAGGACAAAGATGAAGATGAAGATGAATACGAAGACGAAGATCTAGGAAATTTTTTAATAGTTGAAGGAGATATTGGAGTTCTCACTGAAGTTATGGTAGCACTCGGGCTGCAGGAACATCATGATGATGGAGATGATGATGAAGAGGAAGAGGAAGAAGATGATGACAATTAAAGGGAATTTCATTCCATCATATGATGAAAATTATGGATTATTCCCTACATTTATAATAAGAAATGTTAACAAGAATTTTATTTAGTTTCTTTATAGGTTGGATAAATTGGGATTCGATCATTTTCAAATGATGATTTTTTAAAAGGAACGGTATACTTTTAAAGTGCATAGAGGTTAATAATTATATTTTATGTTGGTACAAATTTACAAAATATTAAAAGGTTTAGTTTTAATCTCTTTGAAGGCATCTCAATTGATGGATCAAAACATTTTATAAAAAGCTCGATTCCTGAAATGGTGAAAAATAAATCATTTTCATTTCATGTAAGAATGTTTAAACCTAAAATCTAATCATTGTTATATAAAATTTGACAAAAAAAGACTTGGATACAACAATTATTCCATGTCTTACAAATTTTTTTAATCATGCATAGTACTCATTATTTATATATTATCATACATATCTCAGGTGAATTCTTTATGAGTTACGTTCTGACTTTGTGCGTTGTGCTTTGTGTCTTCATGCTTCATGAGTCCTTATGTACTTTGTGTGTCTTAGTGTGTTTTATCTTCTGTTGTGTAAGTGGCTTCTTTGTACTTGTTGCTTTGTGATGGAATTTGGGTAGTGAGGAGAAAATAAGACATGACAAATAATATCATTGTTTTTGAACTCATTTGCTACAATATTTTTCTTTCTCCAATCCATTCAGATGCCGTCCTTTACATTATATATAGTGCTTAGTGGATTATGGATAAGGACTTACATGACATCTGTCCAAACCACAACTCCACAACAAAGCATCTGTAAAGCACTTTAACAAACTCATACAAAACATTAAATGCATCATCCTTACAATCCTAATAGCAACAAGATTTCAAAGGAGCACAAATACTTTCTCTGCAATTCTTCAGACTAGTATTAATCGCATTTGTCTTCTTCCTGTGAGTGAAATATGTCTTGACCGTTTTGTATGCTGACTGGACAAATGGATTGACTTATGCTGGTGCTGACTCGGATGGTTTGCTAACACTTTGTGACTATGCTGCTTCGTTTGAGGTGGGACATTCTTTGTGCTTGTGTTTGCTTCATGTTTATCTTTTTTTTTACTGTGCAGGTGTTGGTACCATGGGTTAACAACTTGGCAATCATTAAACCTCATTTTCTAAAGTCTCTTATATTCACGAATGCATTACCAAATGGACAAAAAAGTTTGAATTTGTTGTGATTTTGGCCCATTACCCAATATTTCTATTTTGTTTTCCCGTCGATAGCAGCCCCCGATAGAGTGAGGAGAGAGAAGAGCAATGATGCAAACCCTCTCTTCCGCCAATAACAGCCCCCGTCGCCGGTGACCCCTTCTTAGTGTGGCACTTCTAGTGCAGTCAGGAGGCGATATTGCGACAACGGTTTCTGTGAAGTCTCTATTTCTCTCCCAACAAAATTGGTTTATAATGAGAGAAGACTTTCACTATTATATGGTAGTTGATAACTCTTCTAAAAGAGTTATATTTCTCCTATTTTAGCTTGGTTTGGAGAGCATTTGAGTTGTGTTTTGTTCATTATTCGTGTTTTTGGTCTAGTATTTAGGTGTTAGTGTATTTTTATATTTATTCCGTGTTTTAGACTAAATAACGTTATTTTTGGAGGATTTGGAGTAAAAACCCCGTCATGAAAATTTTCCCTGTTTCTAAAGCTTGAACTGGAGCAAGGAAAATGATGCTATAGCATGACGAGCTGGGCAAGTCTTTAGTCAACTCGAGTCAAGGCAACGGGATGACGTGGAAAATTAACTTAGCTGAGCTGGGAAGTGCAAAAAGAGCTGAATTTCATCCACTTTCTCTAATGGCAGTTTGGGAACATAGCTAGAAGAGGAAACCTAAAAATTGGGGGAGGTATAATGTAACACCCCGCAATTTTCGCACTATATTTTTGCTAAATAATTATTTTAAACACGCTCGATGATGAATAAAGATCCGAATAAATTAATTGGTCGTCTATAGTTATTTCGGCCCTCTACTAAATATATGAGCTAGATGAATTATTTTGAGTCCAAGTATTAATACATGAAGAATATTGGGCTAGTGGACATATTTATTTATTTCTATACTTGGGACCAATAGAAAGAGAATGATAAAATCCCATTTGAAAGCAAGTATATTAATTTAGGTCCTTTCTACTGTAGCAATATTAATTAATTCCATGAGGATTTATTTAAGGCCCAATCGTTATACTTATTGATACGAATATTATTCAAAAATTAATTCCAAGACGAAATTCGGAATTATAATTTCTAAATTATTGTATGTAATTTGCGGCCCTCTTGTCTTAAATTAATTAAAGGCACATTAGTGTATATGTGTGAATAAACTCGAGTTTGACTTTGACGAAATATCATGGAAATTATTTTACTAAGTGTCCCTATTAATTTTCGGTCTCTATTAATTTAAGATAGAGAATTTCATAAATTCCAACCTTGTATTATAAGATGGGGAAAATGATCTAATATTTAATTAGATCAAATATGTGAGTGGATGGAGGAATGACCAAAGTGGTCTTTTAGAATAAAAGTTATGTCTTGTCATTTAAATTATTGAAGGACATGATAGTAAATAAACCAAGGAGACATAATGATGAATTCTATTCCACACATGCAAACAAATGCACTTTGAACACTCAACCTCACTCCCTCTCCCTCTATGATCGACCATCACCCATCCTCTCACCCCCATCACACTTCATCTTCAACCTTGCAACTTTCTAACTCCATTGAAGAACCCCCATTGAAGCACCAAGCTTGCAGCCACCTTCTAACCACCATAAACCACCTCAAAACACCTCAAATCGCCACCATCTTCCACCAAACTCACCCCCACACTCTCCTCTACCTAAATATCAAGAAAGCCCTATCATATTCCTACATGGAAGAATCGACCAAGGCTGGAAATCCTAGATCCATGGAGGTATGTTGAAGATCTAAAGGTGTACAAGAAGATTGGAGCAAGGAAACACCAAGATCTAACTAGCAAGGAACACTTTCGAGTTTTTGGAAGAGAGAACCCAAATCTGAACCTAAACCCCTCAAGTAACCCCTTATTTACCCTCTTTAGATCCTCCTAAGCATGATTATAAGATTGCATGTATGATCAAGAAACCCCATATCGAATTTGAAGCTATATGATGAACTATGGTTGATGATATGCATGTTTGATGGCCAATATTGACTATCTTGTTGTTGATTGATGATATATTCCTTGTATGCATGATATAGCTTGATATCTATGTTATAGGATCATGACATAAAGTGTTGGATGTCTGAAATTGAACATATATGTTGTTGGATGAGGAGTTGCCACTAATTTATACATGTTAAAGTTAAACGAGCATGCTGTGAGGAAGTCTATAAAACGAGCTCTCTGTTTGGTTGTGGCAGACGGGTCAAATGGAACTCGATTTATCTAAAATTTAAATATGTTATACTTGAATGTGCTAGGAAGATATTGGCTTTGGTTTCATGTCAAAATGTTATGCGGTTCGAAAGTTATGTACTCTGCAAAAATGTGTGTCATTCTGTGTTGCATTTTGAAAATAGTTTTGAAAACTGCACTTAAACATTTCATAAAATTCTCAAAGTTTATTTATAGGTCTTAGACACATCATAGAGTCTGAATATAATTTTAAAGTCATTATCATGTGTATTTTAGTCACAATCAATTTTTAAAGTTGCACCCTGTTTTCAGAATCGTAGTAAAAACGTTCAGGAAATCTAATCTCCCCCAGCCCATATCTCCCAAACGAAAAATGATTTTCATAAACCGTCAATTGGAGCATACTCATACAAAAATCTAGTTTCCTCATGTAAATTTTATGTCTTAATTCCCTGTACATTTTATTCGGCATTGTTTTGAAAATGACATTATCTAGAATGCATAAATAGGAGTCTTTTAGGTTCAAGGTCATAAAGTACTTTTAAATTGCATCCGATTATTTTCTTAAACTTCATTACCACATTTTCAGAAATAAAGAATATTTTCAAAATTGTTTTACATAATTATCAATCATTTATATGCATTTAATTATAGGACTTAAACATGTTAGAGAGTCTCATTGCATACACCTTAAAACAAAATATGAAAGCCACAAGAAATTATATGGTGAGTCTATAAGCATGTAAATGGTCAAGGAACTCTAGAGGAACTCATATAGTACTTGGTACATAATTATCAAGCATGTTGCTTAAATTGAAAGAGCATGATGTATACAAACCTACTTGATAAATAAATCCTAGCAAGCATGATTATATGTTGAGCCTAAGTATGAGGCAACTACTTGAAGCATGCTAAAGGAATTAGAGGAATAATCACTTATGTGAAGCATGCATGAAGTTAAGTGAACACACCTAGTAATTTAGTGTTATAATCTAGGTGTTGGTGATTGTGGCAAAGAAGCATCAACTAAAGGTACAAAGTGATCAACTAGCATAAACCATAAGGTGGGCACTACTTTATCCTATTTCCTTTTTGGCTTTCTTTTCAAATTGATTTTCCAAAGTTGAAAGCAAATGATTTTGTTTTTAAAGAAAGCATGTTACACCGCAAAAATGTTTTGGTACCTTATGATTGTTATGAAATGAATTGGTGGTTAATGAATGATTAATTGGAGATGTGCTGGATCGGGGAAGTGGCTACCCCCGTGGTATTGTAAGACTAATGCATTAGCCCGGATAGTAATAAGACTACCGGATAGGTAAGGGTGATGAACCTTGCCGGGTAGATAGGAGTGGCCACTCCTATCTTACCATATTTGATTATGTGAAATCTTGATGAGCATGCGATGTTGGAAATGTTGGGAAAACGATTATGTGGTACCTAAATGAGTGGAAGCTTCCAAGTGAGGAAAATGTTTTGTGCATATACATGATGATTTCAACAAAAACTTGTATTATGCATGAGTGTGCGGTGCTTTCATGATATATATATGTAATCGGTTTTCGGGACACCGTGAACACTGCGTACGCGGAGTACTCAGCCCCTGTGTGTGTTTTTCCCCACATGCAGGTACAAGGTGATGGCGGTGGCAGCGGCGTTGTGGTAAAAGTGGGAAGAAGACAATCAAATGTAATCTCATTATCGATGTAATCTTTTGTAATATCTCAAACTCCCTTCCCCCTTGTTTGGCATGAGATTGTGTCTTGGCATGTCTATTTGAATCCCATGAAATTATTTGATTGTAAATCCATTTGAGCCTATACTTGAATGCCTTTTGATGTTGAACCTATTATGACATGATCTATCTTGAATTCATACGGCATGATACTTGTTAACTTAATTAATTCAATTGTTGATCGGTATCGGGGCACAAAGGGACTATGTCCTCATACATAGTACCCATTCACTTGTTCGTGTCTATGAATTGTTTTTCCCAAGTCGTACTTGGCGTAAGACCTGCGTGGTGGTCATTATTTGAACTCCATTGTTATTCATTATTTCCCCACGCTTTAATTGTAAACACTTCATAATGCTTCCGCTACACTTGGTCTTTTGATTATCATTGGATTAAAATTTATTCTTTCAAAACAAATCCATATTCTTTTGATAAACTTCAAATTGCTTCCGCTATTATTTAAATGATCTTCGAAAATTGTCATTAAATCACTAAAACCCTTAGCGTGCATTGTTCGCACGTGGGACTGTCTCATAGGCCCGGTTTGGGGGCCTGACATATAAATACCAATTGTTGAAGAGAGAAGAGAGGGAGAACACATTCATAAAAGGAGGATTCATCTCAAGGAACCATTACGAAGAGAGAGAATCAGCTGGAGAAAGAAAGCAGTTGGGAAGAGAATCGCCGGAGAAGAAGAGAGGATCAAGCTACAGCTTGCCACCAAGAGAAATCAGCTGGAAGTCGAGAAATCATTCCTCTTGCTGATCGATCGAATGGGGAACCTTATATTTGTCCTCTTTATCTTTGATTTCAGTTTTTTATTATGAATCCTAAGTTTCAAGAAATGATTTCAGCCTCTTTTTTTGTAAATATGAGCTAAACTCAATTGTCTTGGGCTATGGATGATGCTTGTTTGTTCTTAATCTACATGTGAACATTGTTGATGGCATGGAGTTTTGAGTGTTCTAAGGTTTAATTTGCTTAATTGCAACTCTTGTGGGAACTTGTAGTTGTAATTCATGCTTAATCTTGGTTTGGGAAAATTAGGATTAAGAGTAGAAACCTTGAACACTACACAATATATGCATAGGAATATGTGGATGTTGTGTTTGCTTAAATGCCTAAGAGAGTTGTAAATGGTGCCGGACTTAATTTGAATTTGGGCATAGGAATATGTTAAATTAAATTAGGAAAAACCATCTCACCTATTTTGGGAAATCTAGTTGGGAACATTGATTTTGGCAGCAACTTTACTCTATGTTGTTGCAATGCTGTAGCATGACTGTCTGAAGCAAGCTGAATCCATAGCTTAAGTCGTTTCTATTAATTGATTTAGAAATTATCAAGTTTGTTCGTATCATCTTCCCCTGTTTTCCTACACTTGTGTTTATATGATCTTTGTTAATTTTCCATTTAAATCATGCCTAGATTAATCAAACCAACCAACTTATTTGTTCTCATCAATTAAATCAAGTTCGAGTGTTTGTGCACCTTACCCCTTCCCTGTGGATCGATACTCGGAGAGTACTCCGTTTTATTATTACTTGTGACAGTGTGCACTTGCACTAGTGTGTCTCACACACGACAGTAGTATACTCCCAGGTTACCAATCGGCATGCGATATTTAACACCTCTCTCACACGTAGCGTGGAGCTTCATGGGGATCCCATTATTGGGATAATTTGGGTCCCACATCGATATGCCATGTAAAGTTCACATTTCTTCCCTACAAAACTGGCTTGTAAGAAGAGGAGACTTTCACTATTATATGGTAGTATATTCCTACGCCACCAGTCCGATGTGGGATATTTAACAGTTTTTTACCTCTTGGTATCACAGTGCAACCCTTGTTCGAGATAAACAAACCCCCCTCTTTGTGCGATTCCCATCTGGCCTCATCCTCGGGCATGGCGCTGCCAATGAAGTTGTGGCGGCACAACTAGCAGAGTGGGGTGGTGGCAACATTTGTAATGATGTGGTGGTGTGGTTGATGGGGTGGTGTGAGATACAACAGAGGTGTAACCGTGGTGTTGGGGTGATGGTGTTGGTTTGGTGGTGCAATAGTGGTGATTGGAGGGCACCGGGTAGGTCCTGAGTCGAGTTCACTCTCAAGCTTAGTGACGATTGGCATGCAGCTCTACGAGAATTGGGATTAAAGCAATGGAGAGTTAATGATGTGAAGGATGAGTGAGGAGGCAAGATGCTTGGATCCCCAACACTACCAATATATATAACTCCCTATTAAATATTCACAGTAAAAGAAAAATGATCTATTATAAAGTTGTTTGATCATGTCTGCCATAGAGTAGAACCGCTCCTACAGAAATTCACAAATACATGAGTGAGAGTATATATAATAGGGATGATAATTTTTTACACAATACAATAACCCGATATAAATTTATATGATAATAATGTGTTAGGTTAGAGCCTCAATGGGTGTTTGTGTCGTTATCGAGTCAACCCGATAAGCACATGAAATTTTTATGTTGTGTTCATGTTACCCGTTAAGAAATTATGTAGTAATACTTTTAATTTTATTATTATTATTATTATTATTATTATTATTATTACTACTATTCTCTTATCATCTATCAGCCTAACCTAACACATTTCACGCCGTATTATTGGATCGGTTCTTAGCATATATCAATATCATGTCCATATTTTGTTTGGGTCGAGCATATTCTTAAAAGGTTAAAGTATTTGTGTTTGGCTTTATAGGATCATATCGCTACCGTATCGACACGATACCCACGGATTATTAGCTCTAAGTATAATCAAACTTAGGGTCCACATATATTTTTAGATTTATCAATGAATAAAAACTCGAATACCTAAAGAATGTAAAGAAAAACTAAAACTCAAGATAATATTTGAGTTTTCCGAGTAAACGCACGTTACTTGCAACCAATTAAGTAAACTACATAAACAAAAAGTCAACTATATACACGTTAAAAAAAATAAAAAAAAGAACAGATTCGTACAATAATGAGCAAATTGATTGACTTTGAATCCCACGCCAAACGATGAACCACTAGGGCAAATTGCAAGATTAATATAAGCATGTAATTGAGTTTAAAGTCAAACCTTTTAGCTAAAGTCAGATTTTCAGAAAAATGATGAGATTTTTTATTGAGGTGATTTTTGAAATAAAAATACATTAATTTAAATTCATACATTCAAATATTTTTGGAAATTTCAAATTGATACTTTTTGTGATAATTTCGTACATTTGATTTGAGGCGGCTATGTCTACATGAACTTTCTTTAGTATACTAAATATTAATTGGGGAGAATCATAAATTTTAACTTGCACAAGAAAAAAAAACTAGCAATACTTGATGAATTAAAATTAAAAACCAAGAATGTTATTCAATTGCCTCATCTATTAGCTAGTATTTGATTTGTATTTTTTTAGTTATTTATTTGACTTTTTAGTAGCATTTTTTCAAGAATAAGTAAACAAAATATTTTATTTCTCTCTTATTGATAAATATTGATTAGGATCATTTATTGTGTAATTATTTTTCTAAATTTATAATAACTATTATTAGCAAATGGTAAGCAAATGTGTAATCATTTTACAAATCTTATTTGTGAAACAAATTAATTTCACAAAATATAATCGGTTGATTCTCATCTTTAAGCTTCAATAATCGAATCTGAAAATATAGGTCGTAAAAAATAACTTGATTAATTTTATGATAATCTGCCTGATAGTTGTAAAGAATTTTATCGATTTTTGAATAACACTTAAATATATATATGGTCGATTACAGCAAAAATAAACCGATTATGAGTCGTCTAGCTAAATAAAATATGATAGACCTCATGGAAAATAAATTTGGTATTGCAGATTATTGAGTAATATTTTAATCCTACCATATCAAAGGCAACCTTATATTATATATATATACAACTTGGCTGTCACTAGCTTAAAATACACGTGACATTATGATAGTTGAAATAATTTGTAGATATAAATATATGTTTATGGTAAGCTCACAATTCAAGATTTCCATAGAGCTAAAAACAAAATGAAGAAGTTTCACGGCCACAGCCACGGCTTAAAACTAACTGTAGCGGAGGATTCCGGCCACCAGATCTGCTCTGTCTGTGAGCTAGAGCTCTCCGCTGCGGCGGCCGTCTACTCCTGCACCAAACGCGGCTGCGACTTCATCCTCCACGAGTCGTGTTCCGAGCTACCGAAAAAGTTTCACCACAAATCCGACCCCAGCCACACCTTTACCCTACTGTCGTCGCCTCCGGAGTATAGCCTCTACTACAACTGCGATGCATGCGGCGATCTCATTCAAGCCTTTGGGTTTCAGTGCGACGAGTGCGACCACAGAATGCACGTGAAGTGCGCCTTCCTGCCGGAATCTGTGGAGTGCAAAGCCCACAAGCATGATCTTGAGCTCTACTACACCACCTCCAAGGCTAACGTGGATGGATGTACCTTCTTTATGTGTGATGTGTGCGACGAAGGCGCAACGGAAGGCTACTGGAGTTATTATTGTAAAGACTGTGATTTTGGTACTCATTTGGGATGTGCAGCATCTGCTGAAGTTGTAAAGGAGGAGGAAGAAGAAAAAGAAGAAGAAGAAGAAGAAGAGGAGGAGGAGGAGGAGGAGGAGGAGGAGGGATTGAGTGATGAAGTGAAACTGGAGAGGTTGAGAATGAGAATGGAGCAACAGAGGATCAATCTTGAGTTTCAAATGCAAATGGCTAGGCAAAATGCTGAGTTCATGACCAGCCTTGCCAATTCTTGGAAGTGTAATTTCTGATCTTGTAAGTTCGTTCTTTTTTTATTTTGAATTGTTGAATTTAGACTTTGTGTTTGGTTGTTTTGAATGATAAAAGTTCTGCTGGTTGCAAGATTATTTTGTTTTTTCTTTGTATTATGTTCCTACTCCATTAAATAATGTATACACTTGCTAATCCTTGAGAATGCAATGTTGCTTTAACTCCCACTGCCGTTTATTCTGTTGTTAAACAGAAGAAAAATATGAATATATATATATATATATATATATATATATATATATATATATATATAGGGATAAGCATGATTCAAGCCGGCTCGTGAGCTACTTGGAATCGACTAGAAAAAAAACTCAAATCGATTTCATACTAATCGAATCGAGCTCGAGCTCTTCGAGTATTTGTTGAGCTCAAGCTTAATAATACTCGATTTGATAGGCTCGCGATCGAGCCTTATCGAACTCGAGATTAAATCGAACCTGAGCCGAGCTTGGGTTTGCACTAGATTCACGAGCTTTATCGAACTTAATATAATTTAAATTTGTATTCACATATTTATTATCTGATAATAAATAATTTAAATTTTATACTAAAACTTAAAATAAAATAATAAAATCGAGGTCGATCTAACCGAGTCGAGCTTGATGAGTTCGACAACGAGTCAAGCTCGAGCTTAAAGTTTTTCGAATCGAGCTTTGCCATACTCAACTTAACTCTGCTTGTGATCACCCATTAATACTTTATGGAAACATTAATTTGAATCTCTTTCATATGCAGAAATAGAATCCTAAAAAATCATGGACAAAAATATGATATAGTTTTTCCATAGCAAATAAAAGTTTCGATCACTATTTCAACCAAAAAAAAAAAAAAAAAAAAAGAAACAACTGAGCTCATTCACAATCTAAGCAATCGTCTTCATCAATTTCGCAAGGTGAAAAATACTTCTTCCATTTTCTTATTGTTGGTAATTCGGGTACTTTGTGGTAAATTTCCGATGTGAAATATTTAATTTCGTCATAATTAAATATTACCAACATAATCTACGCGAAGAGTAGATGATCGTGATATATTTGTTTTCTCAAATCCGAATTCCGGTGAGTGAGAAATAAGTCAACAAAGTGACACGGTTGGTGGGTTATTACACAAGTGAGATGTAATAAACGAAGTGTCCCACAATGATAGATTAAATTAATTAATCTATATTTTGAGGTGTGTAAACACGTGTTGCAATTGAGTGTGGATAATTACCACATTTTGCACATGTCTATTACATTCAAAAGTTGTAACGATTACATTGATGGCATCGGTTACCGTGTCTCATGCCTTGTAACGGTCCAGCCTTAATGGCAGAGATAGGCTCCCCTTGGGTGGACATGTCTATAAATAGACATGCATTGTGTTGTCTCCTGCCCCCGGTTCTTCAAACATCAGACAACTCACGTAGTCAGAGATACTGCAACATTTCCCTCATATTGCTGCATATTTTGTGTTGTTCTTCTGCAACTCAGTTTCGCTTCTATTCAGTTCGCCGGAGCCTTTGCAATTTGCGGTGCTGCCTCGTAAAGGACAAAACCATTTTACTTTTGGGGACAAATCGCCGTTAGACGAGCACTACGTCGGCGAATTTGTCTTGCGGGAAGACGGCTTCCTCGACTCGGCTGTGCTATTGCACTTCTTTTTATTTGTTTACTATTGTTATTTCATTTTATTTAACTGTTCTCGTACTAGCAGTACCTGCAGATATAGTTGTACAAACTTGTTGTACTAGACATAATTACTTGCAGTGTTTTTAGTTCTTCTTCACAGATCTTGTAACCAACAATCGCAAGACAAGTTGCTACTTCTCAAGATCAAGGATGGCTGATCACACTATCAATGGTGGTGGAGGAAGCAACTCCAACAATGGACCTAAACTCCCTCTTAATGCTCAAGCCGAAAAGCCCTTCAAGTTTGGAGGAGTGGACTTCAAGACTTGGCAACAAAAAATGCTATTCTACCTTACAACTCTTGGATTGGCGGTCTACTTGAAGGAAGATAAGCAGGAGCTTGCCGATGATGAGGCCGATCAAAATAAGAGAATAGCTTTTGATAATTGGTGTCAAGGGGACTTTTTATGTCAAAATTTTGTATTAAATTGTCTAGTAGATCCCCTATACGCCGTGTATTGTAATGTAAACACCGCAAAAGAATTGTGGGAACAACTAGACAAGAAATACAAGACAGAGGGCGCGGGTACTAAGAAGTACGCCGTGGCCAAGTACCTGTCATACCTTATGGCTGACGGTCGTTCTGTGGTGGAACTCATTTTGCACAATATTCACGCCGAGGGGATGTTACTCCCCGATGCCTTCAACGTGGCTGCGGTCATTGAGAAGTTGCCTCCTTCGTGGAAGGATTTCAAGAGCTACCTTAAGCATAAGCAACTCTTGAAGATTTGATTGTCAAGCTTCATATTGAAGAGGAGAATCAAAAGGTGGATCCTAAGCCGAGTGCTATGGATGCCAAGGCCAATTTGATGGAACGTGGTGGTCCATCAAAGAAAAGATAAAGGCCTAACTCGTCGAACAAGGGGATTGTGATTCAAGAACCTAAGTTCAAGGGTGTTTGCTACAATTGTGGCAAAAGTGGGCATATGGCGAATCAATGCGAAAAGCCTAAGTGTAAAGGCAAAGCAAAGATGGATGTCAACCATGTTGAACCCGATAGTGATTGGGATGATGACTTGTGTACCTAGATAGAGGTTATCTCAAGTTGAATGTAATGGCACGACGCCTGGTAGCCGCGCGAAGCACACACAATTAACACGTTAAATTTATCAATCCGGTCTCTTTTCTAATTCGCTCAAGTGGATATCATCTACTCAATTGAAGGGTATCAATAGCTAGGTTACTCAAAAGTCGTTGATTTTCATCTATCTAGGCAATGAATCGTAAACTAAGCTTTAAATGCAAACAATCAATTATTAAACAAATTGCTAACTTCTCCAATCATGTAATTCAATCAATGGTTTAGCTAGATTAAGATAACAAATCCGACAATCTTAGAAGATAGTGAGTGTTTGTAAACTTCAATTGTTCCGAATTAAACCAAGTTATGATGCAAACGAATTTTAATTCCTATGAGGTTGAGCAACCGACTCTAATGTCGCTAGTCACTTGCTACGGATAACTAGCGGTAGATGACACTAGGAATTGCAAACAGCTATGTTATTAACTCGAAGAAGCAGGAAACTTTTTAGTAGTGGAGGGGAAGATTATTGCAGCTGCAGTCAGGCTGCAGGAATCTTTTGATGATGGAGATGATGATGATGAAGAAGCAGATGATGACAATTAAGGGGAATTTCATTCTGTTGGAGTAGTCTCAATATAACTCGAGGAAGTAGTTCGAGTGGGTCGAGGAGACTAGTCCGGTAAAGTGGGTCAAGCCGTGTAGGTCGAGAAACTCGTGGTGCAGTTCGAGTTGGATAGATATGGAAAAGATATGGTGTATATCTTGTTTCCTTGTTGGACAAGATTTATCCTAATCAGTATTAGATTTGGATGGGAATAAATCTATTTTAGATAGATTTAGGTTTAGATATATCTTACCATATTTAGGTTTTATATTCCTTATGTATTTAGGAATATCTCCCTATATATACCCCTGCTCCCCACCAATTGTAATTGTCATACTTTGTAATTTCTTCACCATAATAAAATCATCACCGAGGAGGCTTGAAGAGTGGACGTAGAGCTTACGCTCGAACCACTATAAATTCTTTGTGTTCTTGTATTTTCTGTTAGTTATTTGTGTCGCTATCGCTTCAATTCACAACACATTCTATCATATGATGAAAAATATGGATAATTCCAACATTTATATATAATAAGAAATATTAGTAAAAGTTTTATTTAATTTCTATTTAATAGGATGGAAAAACTGAGATTCATATTTAAATCCCCTTTTTAAAAGGAAAGGTATACTATATATAATAAATTCTATTTTATATTGGTATTCTTTAAACCGTAATTTCGATGTTAAAATGATACTGTCTGGTTTAGATTAAATAAATTCTTAGATTTTTGTTTTGGGCCAAAAATACCTCATGTTAATGAAGTTATATGAATTTTTATATCCAAAAAATCCATCATTCTCTTTCCAAATTCTAATGTTTCCGGGAATTTCGAACATGCGACATCTCCATTTTTAAGAATTGTTTCATAACTTACTCGTATTTTTCAATCGTAGTACACATTATTAATATTAGCAAAGGGATTATTAGAATTTCATGATTAATATCCTTTATAGCGGTATGTTTTAGATGGAATAACGAAAGCGAATAATCATAAACAATATGTATATCAATGGAAAGATAAATATAGATAGAGAGATCAAAGATAAATATAGATAGAGAGATCGAAGATAATGAGAATTTTCAGCAGAATACTTAAAAATATTTATGAATTATCGTGAGGTTTAATTGACATGATTGCTACTATAATTTCCAGATATATATAACCTCCCGATAAAATATCCATTTTAAAAGAAAAAAATATCCATAAAGCTGTGATCTGATCCTATTCACTATAATATAGAACTGCCCCTACAAAGATCCACAAATATACGAGTAAGATGATATGAAGTTTTTTGGATAATCAAACTTAGCTTCCACTTATATTTTTAGATAATATATATATATATGAAGGAAAAATTATGAATTTATATCTGTGAACTTTAAAATTTAATTTTTACAATTTTTCTGTTAGGAAATTATATCTCAATATTTTAATAATTAGAAAAGTTGTCCCCAACATTTTCATATAGAGGAGTTTTACCATAATGTTTGCTTTAGTAAAGCTAAAGATACCCTACATACGTGATTGACGAGATAAAAAAATATGTTGAAAATTAATTAATTTTAATAATATATGACTCAGCGAATTTATAATTTGGTTAATCACAAGGGTATATTTCAGTAATAAAAATTAACATTAGGGTTGATTATATAATTTGAAAAAATTGGATAAATTTCCCTTAATTTATCAAATTCATAATGAATACTAACTAGAAAAACTAAAATTCAAGATAATATTTGAGTTTACCGAGTAAACGCACATTATTTGCAACCAAATGAATGAACATAAATAAGAAGTCAACTATGTAAGTATTTAAAAAAAATAAATGAATAATATACAATAATCGATTGACTTTGAACCCCACACCAAACGATGTACCACTAGGTCTCCACTATGCAGTTTCTCCGTTGACTTATATCAAATATTGCAAGGATATAAGATTATTAATTGAGATTAAAGTCTTCCTAAAATAAATAAATAACCTTGAGATTAATCTAAAGCTTTTTAGTTAAAAGTCAGATCTTCAGACAAACAGTGTACGACTTTTACCATTGACTTTTTTTTATCCAGGGAATTTCGTACATATGAGACGACTATGCCTACGTGGATTTTCTTCTATTATTGGTTGGGGAGAATTATAAATCTTAACTTATATGTAAAATAAAAAAAATAAAAATAAAAATTAGAAATAGTTCATTCAGTTTAAGTTAAAAACCCTTAATTAACAAAGAATCTTATTTGCATCATCTTTTATTACTTAATTTATTTGATTTTTATAGTAGTATTATTTCAAGAATTAGTAAACTGTTTATTTTGTTTATCTCTTATTGATAAATATTGATTAGGATAGTTTATCTAGTAATTATATTTTCAGCTATTTAATAACTATTATAGAAAATGGCAGAAATGTGTGTGAGACAGTACTTCAGTGGATCATATTTTGTAAAATGTAATGTTGGTAATATGGAGATTGATGTTGTGAAAATAATTATTTTGTGTACAGTACATGTTAATGGATTACAACAGTAGAACAATTTATAATTCAAATAATCAATCCATTTGTCTTATATTTAGATAATTGATCAATTACTGCAAAAATGAACCGATTTATGAGTTGTCTCGCAAATAAAACTTGCTAAACTATCTTGGAAGAAACCTTCTCTTCAAAAATAAATTTGATATTGCACATTTTCTGAGTAATATCTTAATCCTACCATTTCAAGGTAACCTTATACATAGATCCAAAGTTTTCCTAATTAGTAAGGATACATTAGATCTTTTTAATAAAAAAAAATTAAAATCAAATAAAATTTAAAAAGTATTATGGCTCGTCTTCATTCTCAATCTCTCTTACTGTTTTTCTCTTTATCTTCAGCTCTTTTTCTATTTATAATTTTTCCCTGAAAGGTCCCTGAGTGTAGCCAAAAGTTGAGTATCTTGAAGACTTAACCCAATTCCGTGGAATCGATAGTTATAATTTTATTTTTACTTTAAATACATATTTATATATAATTGCAATTCCATCGGCCGTAGTGCCTAACTTGTAAGATAATTATATTGAATCACTATATTAAAAAAAAAAATCGATTATATATCCAGTGTGTACAAAAGAGCTATTATTAGCTTAAAATATACGTAACAATAATTAAAAGAATTTTGTAGATATAAATATATATTTATAGCAAGCACACAAATAAAAAATCTACTTAGAGCAAAAAACAAAATGAAGAAGTTTCACGGCCACAGCCACGGCTTAAAACTAACTGCAGCGGAGGATTCCGGCGACCAGATCTGCTCCGTCTGTGAGCTAGAGCTCTCAGCTGCGGCGGCCGCCTACTCCTGCACCAAACGGGACTGCGATTTCATCCTCCACGAGGCGTGTTCCGAGTTACCGAAAAAGTTCCACCACAAATCCGACCCCAACCACACCTTCTCCCTACTGTCGTCGCCTCCGGAGCATAGCCTCTACTACAACTGCGATGCCTGCGGCGATCTCATTCAAGCCTTCGGGTTTCAGTGCGACGAGTGCGACCACAGGATGCACGTGAAATGCGCGTTTCTGCCGGAATCTGTGGAGTGCAAAGCCCACAAGCATGATCTTGAGCTCTACTACACCACCTCCAAGGCTAACGTGGATGGTTGTACCTTTTATATTTGTGATGTGTGCGACGAAGGCGCGACGGAAGGCTACTGGAGTTATTACTGCAAAGAGTGTGATTTTGGTACACATTTGGGATGTGCAGCATCTGCTGAAGCTGTCGAGAAAGAAGACGAAGATGGAGAAGAACAAGAACAAGAGGAGGAAGAAGAAGACGAAGAGGGATTGAGTGATGAAGAGAAACTGGAGAGGTTGAGAATGAGAATGGAGCAACAGAGGATCAATCTTGAGTTTCAGATGCAGATGGCGAGGCAAAATGCTGCGTTCATGACCAGCCTTGCTAATTCTTGGAAGAGTTTCTGATTATTGATTCATCTTGTTAGTGTTTGTGTGTGTTTTATTTCTGAGTTCTTGGATTTAGTCTTTGTGTTTGGTTGTTTTGAATGATGTCGATCAAGTTCTGATGCTTGCATGCAGCTGATTGCAGGTTTATGTTTTTGTTTTTTGTTTTTTCGGTATTCTGTTCCTGTCCATGAAATGAAATACATGCATCATTTGCTAAGTTATATTATTATATATAATAAAGTAAATAATTTATGTTACAGCAGCAAAAACCTTGATAATTGAATTGGCATGTAAAAACTTGGAAGACAACATTATATTTCGAATACTGGAGCTAAGCATTTTTCATTGATTTTCAAAAATTATGTATAATAATGATCAACAGAGGCAGAGACAAACATTCAATGTTATGGGGGTCAAACTTAATTTCGTGAAATCAGTATGCTATAATTTATTTTAAATATATGTTTAATAATAAGAAAAATAAAAAATTCGTGGGAGCCACCAACCCCATCAGCCCACAAGTGTGTCACCCCTAAATTTAATAGTAACAGGCCGGGTTAGATTTGGATTCCTAAAGATAAAGAAACTTATGAACAGGAAATGGATTGTGCTAAGTTGTACAACAGCTCGGGGTGGAAATAGGTCAGAATACCCAACAGAGCCTACGGTCCGGCCTACCTAAAGTTTTTCTAGGCCTGACCTATTTCATAAAAAAGCTAGTTAAATAATTAAATAGGCTCAGGTTTCGAATTAGGCCTTTCAAGCCTAACATGCCGGTCTACTTAAATAATTATTAAATATATTTAGTATTTAATATTAAATAAATTTAGTTTTAATACAATTTTAGTATTTGCACTAGTAATTGATATTCAATGCAAAAAAATATGTTATTATATTGAAGATATTTTTTATTTATTTCTTCAAATAATATTTCATAGTTCGAATAAATAGATTCTTTTGTTAGATGTTCATATCATTAATTTTAACGTGTTGTCATAAGCAAACTTGTTTTAAAATAAGAAAAAATGAGCATTCGTGGGAGCCACCGACCCAATCAGCCAACATGTAATGCCGCCCCTAAATTTAATAGTAACTAGCCGGGTTAGATTTGGATTCCTAAAGATGAAGATACTTATGAAGAGGAAATGTATTGTGCTAGGTTGTACAGCAGCGAATACAACAGCGCCGCTTATTTTATTTTTATTTTTTCATTTACCAAATAATTTAAACTAAGTATTTTATGTAATTATGCAAATATTTTATCATTTAATTTTGTCCATTTTCCTCATTATGAGATTCATAACCTCATTTATATATGATTAAATTATAAAATAATTAATTCATAATTAAAATGATTGATTGAAGTTTGACATTTTAAAAAAATCATGGAAGAATGAGTTTCGTTATGAAAAAAACTCAAATTAGCAAATTTCCTAATATTAAAATTAATAATTAAAAAAATAACCAAGTGGAAATAGAAAATGTTGTGATCGATTGGTTCTATATTATCACAAATACGACTACAAAGCAAATACATTAGGTATTTATGCTAAAAATTTACGAGGTATAAAATTACACAAATACCATGTACCATTCTGTAGGATTCCACCTCGCACCTCCAGCCTACTAATCAACCCACGCACCTACAAAGACTTTCAGGCAGATAACGTTGCAATTATGCTCCGCCCTTTTCTTTGTTGACATTGGACATATGAGCCAATGTCAACATAAAAAAATAAAACTCACAAACTTATACAAATAAAATAAGAAAATCGCTATAACTAAACACTAAATTCAAGAATCACACTTAAGTTTTTCTTAAAATCACAAATATTTAATTCTATTTTTTTTTAATTTGTTCAACCAAAATGCTCTTTCAAAAATTTATAACCAGATCTCAATCATTCAAATTGTTAAAATCTATTGTTGAAATGGATTAATTTCTTATTTTGAGATAAGACTTGAATTTTATCCGATTCATTCCAAAATTTTAATCAAAAATTTCTATTGCAAGTGGTGTTTTTGGAGGGTTGAAATAGAGAAAGTAAACTCATTTAAGGGTGTCACAGAAAAAACTATAGATGAAGAAATGTTCATGTTAGTCATGGCGAAGCACTATATCATTAGCCATAATAAACAATCTAGCTAATTATCAAGAAACACATACATTGTACTTCTCTCATTACTTAAAAACCCCAACTTGCTCGTACACACTAGTTTATATATATGCATGAATTCATCAATTAAATAGATCAAGAAAAGAAAAGCACACTATAATAACATTACCTTGAGATGGAGCCAAATCACTTCAGCCACAACCATGGCCTCCTCTTCCACCACCTCCCTCTAGGCTCCCAAGTCCACTGCTCCGGCTGCAAATTTCCGGCATCCGGTGACGTATACACCTGCCGGCAATGCAACTTCTTCCTTCACCAACAATGTTTTCATGCACCACGGTCTCTCAACCACCCATCCCACCCCCTCCATCCCTTAACTTTGATGCCTTCTCCAACCTACCCATCTTCCCTCTTTAACTGCGATTCCTGCAACCTCGTCGGCCATGGACTCTCCTACACTTGCTCCCAATGTGAATTCGACCTCCACATCCACTGCTCTAACGCAGCCCCGAGCTTGCCTTCTGCGGCAGCTGGAGAGGAGAAGGTGGGCCTGCTTGGAATGATGAGACAAAAGGCGGAAGAAAAGAGAGCGGATGAAGCGAATGCGAAGAAGATGGAGATGGAGGAGGAGCTGCGGCGGAGACGCCACAACTTGACGATGCAGCGGTTGCAGCAAGCCTCGGATTCCATCGACTTCATGGGAAGGATAGGAAGCACGCCTCGCCCCAAACTATTTGATCGATATACATATAATTTTTGAGATTTTCAAAGCATATCCATTGATTTTATTTTCATTGTTGATTTGTTTCTCAAATCGGACCATGCACACCTCCGATTTTTCGTTTGTCTTTGTCTTTCACTTGAATTGGCGTGGTGCGTTTGTTGTTTTATTTATCAAAAAAAAGTTTCATTCTGTGTTTTAAATATAAATAAATATCAATGTCAACGTATTAATTGCTACAATAATTTTTTTTAATATGCTTCAAGAAATTAATGAAAATAAGTATTGTTTCTTAAAACAAAAGGTGATAAATTATCGCGCCTCAAATTGAACCTATGCGATAGTCTTCCGTGCGAACAATTGATGCACGTTGATGGATGTGGTGTTTTGAAAACTGAGTTTGCAAATAACGGAAACTATCATAGTTTAGAAATATAAATCGATAATTTGAAATAAAACAGTTTCGAAATACTATATTTTTATGCAGCGGAAATAAAAATGAATTGATTTTCAATGAAAATGTGAATGATAATGGAAAACTAGGCATGCTTAGTAGGAATTAAACAACTAATGATTCAAGTAATTATTAACTTCTACGCTGGTCTCATACCAAATACGACTTGGAACAAACAAATCATACATTTAACAAAATACGATGGAATCTATGTATGAGGATATAGTTCATTCGCTCAAATACCGAATGACAAAACAAATAAAATTCAAGTAACAATCATGCCATTTGTGGTTCAAAAGTAGATCATGCCGGGGTTCAAATTCATCATTGGAATTTATAATGAAATAGTATAAGTTCATGGGTTACGAGCCTAAACCAACAAAAGGATCTCAGTACATGCCAAATATAACTCACGATTCAAAATAAAGGGAAAGAAGACTAAATCACAAAATTTTACAAGTGTATTTAAAATAAGATTCACATATGAACCCCTTAATCTCACTATTACACAATGCTGCCTCCACCGCCATCACTTTGTACCTGCACGTAGGGAAAACACGTATAGGAGCTAAGTATACGAATATACCTAGTGGTCACATTGCCCCGAAAACAATTCATATACATAATAACATGGAATCACTTAGACAAGCATTGCACAAGGTTTTGTTGAAATCATCATCTTGTACAATCTAAAAAACTTCCTCACAAGGCATGCACAAATCATTTATGCCGGTACCATTCACAAGCATTCATCAACATTCACAATTATTACAATTAATAGGACCGGAGTTAGTTTCCCTTTCATTTCGTTTTACTCCATTCACATCTCCTTCACCAATTATATATCAATCACACAAGGGTTTTTAGCTCCCTTCTTCATCTTATCCTCCATTCACAATTCACGTCATGAGGGTCATCAAATCCTCTCCTCATTATCATCCATAATGATTACAATTCCCAACATGAGGGTTATCTAGTCCACTCTTCCTTATCCTCCATGAAAGTGATCAAGTCCCCTCCTCTTTATCCTCCATAATTATCATAATCAAGAGCATCATTCATGTCAACTGCCAAGGTACCAGAACAATTTTAGGCATCCACAATTTAAGAAACAAATCATAACTTTCATTTTGAAAATCATTTGGCTTAAGCAATTTTCATTCATAAAGTGCCCATCTTCTAATTGTGAAATGGTTGACTCACTCGGTTCCACTAGTTGATGCGCTTTTCTCAAAATCACCAACACCTAGTTATGATATCATTTATTTACTACTAGGTGTTCAATATGTTGCACACATCTTACATAGGTCAACTAGTTCATTTAGCATACTTTATGTGTTTGTTCTTCGTTTAAGTCCATAATCGTTCTTAATCAATTGTGCTCAACATATATTCACATAATTGCACTTTGTTTACTTGCATGCTCATTCTTTATTGTCATAGTATTTGAGAGCTTATCATGCTTGATTTCTTATCATCAATTAACCTCATGCTTCTCTCAGACATGCTTAAGCAACCATAAATTAGTTCATAAAATCCTTGTTATTCTATTCCATATCCTATCATGCTTGGTGGGAGATATTAATTTCCTTGATGTCTAAAAGCATCTAAAGTGTTCAAATTCCTAATCAAGTGATTGTGCATTGTGTTTAGAAAATGTCCCTAAGGGTTGGAAACATGTTTACTAAGCTTTATTTAAGTAAAAATTGAAATTATCCTAATTTTCTAACTAAGAAAAATCTAAATATGCTTTGTGAAAATATGTTGTTTTCAAAGTAATATCACTGGAGATGGACAAGGTTTTTAAATATGAAATTGTCATAAATTAGATTTTAAAATGATCAAGCTCAAGTTGGCGGTTTGTTAAAATAATTTTAGTTTGAAAATAGTAGGCTTGGACTTTTGAAAATATCTTGTTAAATTTGGTACGAGCTAAAATAGGTTTAAAAGTTTCTAGAGTTTTCAAGACAAAACCACAAGTATTACAGGTCTAAAACTTTTTATTAAAATACCTTAAGATTTATAAAACATGCAGAAATATTTTGGAAATGTTATACGAAGTATAAGTGCTAACTCAAAATTTTTTATTAAGATGCGGCACAGACTTTCACATTTACATGCAGTGGGCATAACTCACAAACCACGAATCATTTTGAGGTGAAACTAAAGCAAAAATTTTACTAACACATCAGGGTACAACATATCCTAAACTTATCACAATCGGGCAACGTTTGACAAGTTTGCCACACCCAAACATTTCTGCACTGACAACAAGTTTACCAACGACATGCTCATAAATTTGTGTCTCCACTAAAACAAGTTCAAGCATGATTATCGACTTTAAATCACCAACAAAACATCTCAACAAGTTTCCTTTTTATCATAAAACATAGATCTTCACCTAGATTATACATGCTAGTGTTCTATTATTCTCAATCAACATTGATAAGAAACGAATGCATGCACACACAGAAAATGAATCCAAACAACAGTATGCAAACAAACAGCAATTACGTGGTTCGGTGAATCCACCTACGTCCACGGAAGGTTACGAGTGATCTCGTTATGCTGTTGAATTATGGTTTACAGTTTCAGAAGCTCATGCATGCTCGCTTTCTTACAGAACACTACAACAATGGTTGCCTCTCAACTTTCTCTTTCTTCGAATGAAAAATGAATTCTCACACTCAAACAAAAACCCTAACAACCATTTAACTAACCCTCCAACTAAGAACCAATCACAAACAGCCACTTGTATCTTTCATTTACTTATCCAAAAGTGTTTAACACCTTTATAAGTGTGTGATGCGACTTTATAAACCCTTAGGAAAAATCCTGGTGCCCGACTCCTTTCTTCTACATACACACAAGCTGCGAGCTACATATTTCATCAACATGTAAGTGTGTTGCAGTCACACAACTCATCAAATATCCCTCATGACTGCAACAACATGATCCACTCCTTTCCTTCAAGAAGTTCCATGACATAACACGTAAGAAAACCTCATGGTTAGCGAACTCCCATGAGTTTCAAGCAAAATCTAAATTTTGCAGTTGGGATGGCTTTAGTAAGAGACATTCTCTTGGGTAGAAACCTTCTCCATATATAATGCCCCTTTCTCTAAGACTTCCCTAACAAAATGATATCTCATATCTATATGTTTAGACCTGTCGTGGAAAGCTTGGTTTTTAGTGAGATGTAATGTGCTCTGGGAATCACAAAGGATAGTTACTTACAACATCCTGCTTCACTCCTAACTCAGTCAACATTCCCTTGAGCCAGATCGCCTCTTCTATGGCCTCAATGATTGCCATATATTATGCTTGTGTAGTTGAGAGAGTTACAACACTTTGCAGCCTAGATTATTATGTGATAGATGTGCCAAATAGGTTAAATACATAACCCATTTGAGATTTTCTAGTATCTATACTAGAAGCATAGTCTGAATCAACAAATCCTAATAATGCTGTAGAGCTATCTTCACTTTTCCTTTCAAACAACAGTCCAAGACCCTAGGTCCCTTTCTGATACCTCAATATTCTCAGCAAAGCACTCCAATGTTCTTTTCCTTGCTTAGACATAAACCGACTTGTTATGTTGATTGCATATGTGATGTCTGGCCTGGTAATCGCTAAAATTATTAAAGACATAGCAGAGCTAACAATATAGCTGCAAATAATAATTATCGATCCCACAGGGAATGAAATATCGAACCTTCCTAAGTACTGAACTATAGTTTCTCAAGAAATTGTTTCAGGCGATGAAATTCAAAGGGTTTTCGTAACATTAACTTGAAAAATTAAAGAGACGATAATATTCAAAATATCAATTAAAAACTAGACAGAACAATTTAACAGGTATTCTAGGGATTTATTACCATCCTTCCTAACATGCAACAATAAATCGATCAAATGCCAATTTAATTCATTCAAAGATGGAAATCAGAAAAGTATTGTAAATTTCTTTATTGGAAAATTCACAAAGTAGATTATCAAAATTCCTTTACCCTTTCGGTCTCAAGAAATAATTCAATAACTCCAAAAATCGACAGATTAAATCCGATAACCTAATTCTCTCTTTTTAAGACAAGAACAAATGATTATATTGTGAAATCCTTTTCCTGTTAATTAATTATCACCTTTTGAGTCTCAAATTAATTAATTAATTAATAACCTAAATAGGTGGCCAACAAATCAAGGTTTAAATCAATGCACATGATTTCACAAATCTAACAAGGAAAGACATTCGATTCAATTAATTGTAAACATGTAGTCAGAATAGATTTTTAACCCTAGAATCTGATTAAGAAATTAGTCCATCATAATCACAATAAACAACATCATGAAAAGATGATACCTAGAATAAACTTGCATTGATCAAAATCAGAGTCTTGGTTGAACACAGTAATAATCCATCAACTGTTCTTCAAACTCCAAATAAACTCAAACTAAAAACTTCTGCCTTGGAACAATATTCAACTCTGAAATTAAGGTGTCTAACCCTAAAAACTCTAACTAAAGTGTTTATATAGGTGTACAAATTATCCCCACAAGGTATAGAATTAAACAGGGAAGGAAATAGCCAAAAATACAATTTTCTCGCCAAAATCACTTCTGCGTCGACCGAGATAGGGGCCACGATGATCGACGCGCGCTCCATCTCGACATGATTCGCCTCGACCATCCACGTCGATCGACACAAGGCTCGTGTCGGTCGACGTGGAGCTCCCATGTTGACACCCTTGAGGTCGATCTTGGCTCTCAGGTCGACTGCTCATGTCGACCGACACAAGGCTTGTGTCGGTCGAAACAGAGCCAAATCCTCTGAATTTTCCCTTCCTTTGAATTTGTCCTCTTTTCCTACAAAAACACACCATCAAACACAACCTTTATACTAAAACACTACGATGCATGAATAAATATGAAAATTACGCAATTAGAACATTAAACGAGCTAGAAATTAATTCATAAGTCGGCGAAATAACGAACTTATCAACTCTCCCAAACTTATAACGTTAATCGTCCTCGATTAACCCACAGACAAAAAGCCCAATCAAGTGCAAAAAAAAGAGTGTTCAATGCCTCTCAAGTCTCAAAACCATCTAAGTAACAATCATCCCCATATAATGCACAATCAAGACCGCAACCAAACAATCAAATCATCAAAGGGGAACCTCACACAGAAGATTTTTTATTTCACTTATCCATCAAGTGTTTAGGCTGTGTAACATCACTCAAAATCAAGGCCAATGCGCACTTACCATATGTTTGACAAGTTTCTCATCTCTCCACTGCTAAAATAGTGCAAAAAAAATGAGTAATCAAATAGGTCTTTTATTAGGTTGTAACGTGGCTAGCTTCCTAAGATAGGTGAGATGATTTTAGGCTAAGTGACTCAAACTTTTAATCCAACCCTCTATTCAAACTTTCACTTTACCCATATCACACCATATTTGATTTTCCAATTCAACCACTACATTTTTCTTTTTTTTTCTTTCTTTTTTTTCGAATATTTTTCTCTTCTTTTCATCTTTTCTCTTTTTTTTCTTTTTTTTTCAACGTTATACTGGTGAACTTAACAAAATAAAGACTATACAATTCTAGTTCACCTTATTTCCACTCTATTCTTCTTTTTCATTTCTTTTTTTTATACCACAAAACCCTTATTTGCACTTAATTCATACCCCTCTCACTCATCAACCATTCTAAACAAAGAACTCAGTTACAAGACTCAAAAGGGCTACAAGTGGAGATTTTTAAGGCTAGTGTATAGGATTTGGGCTAAGAAAGAACATGCCTAAAATCATATTAACCTATTATCGCACTTATGCAACCTCGAGAGAGAAACAAGTCAAATTCTAGAAGATTATTGCATATGCACCTTGTCACACATCAACAGAAAAATTTAGGCTCAAAACTCACTTGGATTAAATTTTTGTTCCCCCTCAACAATCGTCAAGTTCAATCTTTGTCTAACATGCACAAAACACGCATCAGAAAGCACTTATCAAGCCAGAAACTCCTATCATCGGCTACCCTATTACACAGATTTTCAAGTCTCAATCCACAAATCAACCAATCATAAACCACAGTCATAAAGTAATAGGGAGGACTTAGTTCAAATCTCAAGCCAACAATTATCAAAAGTTCCAACTGCCTTATGTTCAAGCGTGAATGCAATGCAACAACTGACTAAACTCAACTAAACATGCTAAAACAGTAAATCTAATATGTTCCAAGGCAGTAAAAATCAACAATGACATAAAAGTCTAATAAAAATAGTAAATAGCATGATAAAACAAGTTTTACCAACCCATGTCGTCATCCCCCAAACTTATTCAACAGAATGAAGAATAATTTTGAAAATCGAGCAAGGGAAAGTAAAATTGTACCTCACTGGCCATCCTGATCATCCTCAAAATCCCCCTGAGCTCTACGGCGGTGGGCATAAACTATCTCGGGCTGCTCCTCGGCTGGTGACAGCAGCTACTGCATCTGGGTCTCAAGGTGCCCTAGCCGGTAGGAGATATCCTGCCGGAACAAAGTGTTCCAGGCTCGGTCCGACTCAGCAACGACTCTGTCGGCGGCCTGGAGGGCGGCCTGCTGCTGCAAGAACTCATAAATCATCGACAAACCCGGACCAGAGGAGGAAGTGGCCCCCGTACGATAGCTTGAAGAACCGTCAGGCCCCCAGAGTGGGATTGATGGGTTTTGTATACTGAAATCATTTATTATAATGAGTATACAATGGTTTATTACTCCTATCTGTTAACAATCTTACATGTATGAACAATGGTATCCTCTTGTCTCACCGATAGGGACGATCATACGGCGTGTTGTAGATCGCAGAAGACAGTATGATCACTTGACCTAGTGAGACATAAACCTGATCACAGTCGAGATAACGTATGAGGATACGTCTGTCCGGATGGCTGCGACATTGTCGGAATAAGTAGTCAGTCTTGGTTACTTGACATGCTGGTACGCAGTGGTGGCGTATTGATGGACTGTAGTGGGATGTATTCGTCTGTCTGACATCAGCGAATACAAGATCTCGTTATATTGATTGAGTCCAAACCCTAACGAAGGTTCAGGGGTTTGCACGGGTTGACTGTTGCTTTGACTTGCCATGGTGGAGAGCCTAAGTAACGTGCTCGTATATCCGCATCTTGGGTAACAGCAGTTCATGTAGTACCGCCTGAGACTGGGTTTAGGTAACCATATTCGAGTAATAGGATGGGGACATTCCCTGAGGAGCTCAATAACATTCATCGTGTCAAAGTCCTGCAGGCTGATTAATTTCAGGCACGAGTGATGAGGTTTGAGTGGTACTACTCAGGAATTATAAGATATTAATTAATTGTAGTTAGAGCTTGTCAGAGGCTCCGATTAATTAATGGATGTCCGATAACCTTAAATATGGGGATTCTCAATTAATGCAGCCCGTTCTCATAACGTGGTAATAAAGGGGTAGGTCAGTATTAATTATGTGGTGAAAAAGAATTAATTTAATTAATTAATTGTGTCATGGGTTGTGGACATGGGAATTAATTAATTTAAAGGCCCACTTTATTATTTGCATTAGGTCTCAAGTCTGGCCCAATTAAATATGCTGAATTGAGCCCAAAAGCCCATTAGGGATAACACCCTAGGTCTATAAATAAACAGCTCTCTCTCATAAGTTGTAACACAATTGAAACACACTAAACCTAGAGAGAGAGAAGGGGGCGCCGTTTTTGGGAGGAGAAGGATGAGAATTTCGATTCTGGTCCTACTCAGAATACAGATCTACGGAGTTCTCACCAGTAGTAGATCTGAACAGCATTAGGACACAGATATGAAGGCCTGATCTGGAGAACATAATTCTTTTCTCTTGCTTTCTTTATTTTCGATTTTCTCTAGAAATTAGTATCCTAATTTCTGTTTCCGCAGATTAAATCAAAATTGCGTGGTTGAATTGAAAGTGGAAATTCAAACGCAAAAGATCGGATCAGACTCGACGGAGTTACGGTAAACCCTAAATCCACAAATCTCAGTATTAAATTAATAGGAGCATGCTAGGGTTTGTTATGATTTTAATTGTGCACAATATCCATAAATCGATCCGGTTCAGTTTGGTTTTGGTGATTCGGTTCACGGGAAAACCCTACAATTTGTATCAGAGCCAGGTTATTGATTTATGGCTCTATTGTTCATAATTAAATTCAATAAGCATGTATGGATTTATTGTTTATTGTGGATGGTTTTTGTTCCTCGTGGCAACCCGTGTAATTCAGCCCGAGGTGGTTTATCCGTGTAGGGCTGAATTAATTTTGTAAAATCACGAAAAAACTCGTGATTAGGGTAGATTTGAAAATTGTAATAGAATAGATTATTCTGTATTTTTCAAATTATGTAATTGGACGGGTCGAAGTCGAAGAACGAAGACGGAGCCGACGCAGGCTGGCAGAGCACAACGGCGGGCGTAGGCAGCAGCGTGATGCGGCTAAAAGTTCAATCAAATTAAACTCCTAGCTACACAAGAATAAAATTTGTCAAATCTAGGTCCTTCTTCCCTTCGCCCGCTAGATTACCGAGATACTATAGCAAAGTCTTATAGCTAGGCAAAATAGAATCGTTGAGTAGTTTCTATCAACTAGGCAATAGATTTCAATCTATGCTAACATCATATAACAAACAATCAATTAAACCAACAATCAACATTCAATCAATTCTCTCCACAAATCGGTAAACCAAGACAAGCAAATACTCAAATTAGGTAGATAGGATGTTGAAATGAACGTATATGCAATCCAATTAGGTTAATCATTGATGTAAACACATTTTAATCCCTAGGAGATTGAGCAATCGACCCTACACTCGTTAACCCCTTGTCACGGCGAGCTAACAGTTGATGATGCTAAGACTTGCAAACAGTCACGTTATTAAGCCCTAGACCACTCCAAATAGATCGTCAA
>JAPKLW010000744.1:64602-138632 GCA_026898455.1 Plectranthus barbatus
CAAGTTTTTATGCAATTCAGGTTTTATCTTTCTATGATGAATATTACTCTGAATATGTGTAACTAAACTTCTTTTCAGATTCTAGGGTTTCGAACTATCAATGTATGCATGTTTGATTAATTGAATTATTTTGCCTTTCCCTTCGTAGTTTGTGAAATCTGTGCTTATTCATAATCTTGATTTGTTGGCCACATCTTAGGATTATCTAGTTGATTACTTGAGACGTAACTGTGATAGTTTTCAATCGAAAGAGATTTTCACAATATAATTTGATTTCTTGTCGTAACTGAAGGATATTAATTTTAGGGATAAATCTGTAGAACTTGGGAGTTAGTCAATTTATCTTGAGACCGAGCGGAGATAGGTAGTTGACTAATCTACTTTATGAATTGTCCAACAAAGAAGTTCGTAATACTTTTCTGATGTTTCACTACGAAGAGGAATTAAAATTGGGAATTAATCAATTCATTCATACATGTCATACTTGATAGGTAGATATCCCTGGAATCTGTGCTTCTCTTATTTGAATTCAAAAGCCTTTTACTTTCCTGTTTAATTTTCATTAGCTAGTATTGCAATTTTCAAAACAACCAAAACTTTTTATCTGATTTTCCTAACCAGTATTTTCAAGAACGCCTGACTTAGTACTTAAGGATTTTTCGTTGTTTCATTCCCCTGGATCGATAACCTTAGGGTTTACAAATTTATTTGCCACTATTTCTATAATTAATCTGTAGAAATTACAGTGATCAATAATGGTTAAAGAGACAACAGACTAGATAGACGGACTGTATACTCTGTAATAGCTTAGTTATGTTTTGAGTATAAGTGGGAGATTGATGGGTTTTGTATACTGAAAGCATTTATTATAATGAGTATACAACGGTTTATTTCTCCTATCTGTTAACAATCGTACATGTATGAACAATGCTATCCTCTTGTCTCACCGATAGGGACGATCATACGGCGTGTTGTAGATTGCAGAAGACAGTATGATCACTTGACCTAGTGAGACATAAACATGATCACAGTCGAGACAGCGTATGAGGATACGTCTGTCCGGATGGCTGCGGCATTGTCGGAATAAGTAGTCTATCTTGGTTACTTGACATGCTGGTACGCAGAGGTGGCGTACTGATGGACCGCAGTGAGATGTATTCGTCTGTCTGACATCCGCGAATACAAGATCTCGTTATATTGATTGAGTCCAAACCCTAACGAAGGTTCAGGGGTTTGCACGGGTTGACTGTTGCTTTGACTTGCCATGGTGGAGAGCCTAAGTAACGTGCTCGTATATCCAAATCTTGGGTAACAGTAGTTCGTGTAGTACCGCCTGAGACTGGGTTTAGTTAACCATATCCGAGTAATAGGATGGGGACATTCCCTGAGGAGCTCAATAACATTCATCGTGTCAAAGTCTTGCAGGCTGATTAATTTCAGGCACGAGTGATAAGGTTTGAGTGGTACTACTCAGGAATTATAAGATATTAAGTAATTATTGTTAGAGCTTGTCAGAGGCTCCGATTAATTAATGGATGTCCGGTAACCTTAAATATGGGGATTCTCAATTAATGCAGCCCGTTCTCATAACGTGGTAATAAAGGGGTAGGTCAGTATTAATTCTGTGGTGAAAAAGAATTAATATTAATTAATTAATTGTGTCCTGGGTTTTGGACATGGAAATTAATTAATTTAAAGGCCCACTTTATTATTTGCATTAGGTCCCAGGTCTGGCCCAATTAAATATGCTGAATTGAGCCCAAAAGCCCATTAGGGATAAAACCCTAGGTCTATAAATAGACAGCTCTCTCTCATAAGTTGTAACACAGTTGAAACACACTAAACCTAGAGAGAGAGAAGGGGGCGCCATTTTTGGGAGAAGAAGGAGGAGAATTTCGATTTTGGTCCTACTCAGAATACAGATTTACGGAGTCCTCACCAGTAGTAGATCTGAACAGCATTGGGATACAGATCTGAAGACCTGATCTGGAGAACATAATTCTTTTCTCTTGTTTTCTTTATTTTTTATTTTCTTTAGAGATTAGTATCCTAATTTCTGTTTCCGCAGATTAAATCAAAATTGCGTGGTTGAATTGAAAGTAGAAATTCAAACGCAAAAGATCGGATCAGACTCGACAGAGCTACGGTAAACCCTAAATCCACAAATCTCAGTATTAAATTCATAGGAGCATGCTAGGGTTTGTTATGATTTTAATTGTGCAAAATATCCATAAATCGATCCGGTTCAGTTTGGTTTTGGTGATTCGGTTCACGGGAAAACCCTCAAAGATCTCATCAGCAGTGGTGGGTATCTCAAATCGAGGCTCCTCCACATCATCTCCAAGGTATACCCCAGCCCATCGCCTCTCGGCCTTAGCTCTCTCTGCCTCAGCTCGCTCGGCAGTTGCTCTCTTTGCTGCAACTCTGCTCCATCGCTCCTGCTCGGCAACCATAGCAACAGACTCCTCGGCTGTTTGGACCCAATTGTCCGGTTGGACTCCCACTCAGTGCAAAAGGTGTCTTTGAGGTGCAACCCCATTCCCCGGGATCATCAGTGCTAGATGGGCCGGGGTATGCATAAACCAATTCTCCTTGAACTCCATATTGGTCACATGTGTGAGAGGGGTGTTTGGCAGCGGGAATTTGTCTCCGGTAGTCCTCTGAATTAGGTGATTGAAATCTAAGAAATGTCGTCCATAGGCTAGGCCGAGATCGTCAGTAGGAAAACCCAGGGTGTGGGCAATGGGGGTGATCAGACCACCCCACTAAATGTCTCCTCTCTATGCCTTGATCTGCCGGGCCAAATTGTCCATGAAACAACCGGCCATGCTGACATGGTGACCCGCGAGCATGCAATAGAGTACGTGCACCTCCTTCTGCCGCGCCTTCCCGCTCTTGTGCCGGCCAAAAATGCTGGTCCCCAACCATCGTAGGATGTATCTGAACACTGGGTTATCTACAAGGAAGGCCTTCATGTTGCCCATATCAAATTTTTCGACTCCAACCGGGGCAAGAGCAGATATGTCCCACCACATCTTAGTACAATTGAATTCTTTGTGCTCAAGGTAGAGGCCTCCAGCTGGGCAGCCAAATATCGCATCAAGCTGAGACCGAGTTAGGCTGTGCCTCTGATTCATCAGCTGGAAGGTAATCTCAGTGGGCTCCGGGCGTCTCCCTTCACTCGACCAAACTTTGGTTGTGGTCATGAACTCTCTAGTCAGGGTTGAGTAAGTAGGCCACTCGTTGTTGATCATGGAATCCCAGCGAATGCGGCGGAACAGAGATTGAACATCATCCTCAATTCCCATCTTCCTCATAGTCTCTGGGTCCAAGAGGAGGGTAGCCTTGACCGGATAGGTAAGAAACTCCTCATATCTGTCTTCCTCAGCCCTATTCTCAAACACAGGTTCGTAATCAGCAGGGCCTGCAAGACAAAAATCCCCAATTCAACACCAAGCAATTGAAACAATTTTCACACCAATTTAAGTGCCCATGTAAAATTGACAATCAAATAATGCAATTGACACTTAATTGAACCTAAAACAATCCCCCAAACTCAAAATTTTGACAAATACCAAAAGTTCCCAAAATTGACATGAACTAGACAAGACCAAATAAAAAATTGAGCCCTAATTACAAAAATTCCACAATCCCTAAGCAATAAATCATGACAAGGTATTCATATCGACTAAACATGCAATCCATATTGAAGTATTCAATCAAACAAGTACCCAGATCGTCAACTCAATCAAAACCCTAACTAAGGTACAAACATAGTTGAAATTGAATTTAGACTTGGATAAACACTTAAATCACAACAAGAATAGAAAGAATTGAGTTTAGAGATTATACCTGGCATTGGAGATTCGAATTGGATGAGCAAAAATAAGAGTAAGGGGGTTTTGGTGCGTGCGTGTGTGCAAGTGGGAAAAGAGTTAGAAAAATTCTTGTTTTTAACGTTCAGACCCACGCGCCCTCACTCTCTGTTTCGACCGACGCCTGCTCTGCGTCAGTCGACGCACGGGATTTTAATAATTTTTTTTAATTATATTAATTAAAAAACACAAACATACCTCAATTTTTTGTTGCGTCGGTTGACAGGATCCACATCGACCGGGATCGGTCCACGTCGGTCAACGCTTTATTAATTTATTTATAAATATTAATTAAATAAATTAGAAAATTACCTCGAGATGGACTCTTACCTCAGCCGAGTTATGCGTGTCGACCGACACAAGGTCTGCGTCGGTCGATGCGAATAATTCCGTACGTCGACCGTCTTGCCTTCCACATCGGTCGAAACAGAGCCAACATGCACGGGATTTTCTAAACTTCAATAAAAAGAACTAAGGAAAGACATCAACAAAAACATAAACTTCAAATCCAAAACTTCACTACAACTGAAAGGAACTAATCTAACTCACACAAAAGCCCTAAAATCATTGGGTTACCTCCAAACAAGTGCTTGATTTAATGTCGCTAGCTCGACATTACCTCCTCTCATGGCCTATCCAAGTAGAAAGTGTCCACAACACACATTTGATGTGGACTATAGTATCTTTTCAGTCTTGCCCCATTAACTTTGAATGTGGTGCCATCTTGACCTGCTAACTTGACAGCACCATTCGGAAAGTCACTTACAATAGTGTAGGGGCATGTCCACTTTGACTGCAATTTTTCGGGCATAAAGCCAAGACGGGAATTGAACAACAGTACATTGTCATCAGAACTTAACACCAATGAGCGAATCCCTTGATCATGAAACCTCTTGGCTCTTCTCTTGTAGATCACATTGTTCTCATAGGCCTCATCTCAGAAATCCTCCAACTCATTAAGAGACATAACTCTACTTCCAGCAGCATGTTTCCAGTCCATGTTGAGCTCTTTCAATGCCCACCAAGCTTTGTGTTCCATCTCTACAGGCAAGTGACAAGTTTACAAAAAACAAGCTGATAGGGAGTCATACCGATGGGAGTTTTGTAGGCAGTGCGATAAGCCCTCAGTGCATCATCCAAATTGATTGCCCAATCTTTCTTCTATTTGACAGTCTTCTCCAAGATTTGCTTGATTTCCAGGTTGGATAGCTCAGTCAATCCATTCCCTTGAGGATGGTACGGTGTAGTGACTCTATGCTTAACTCCATACCCAGCAAGAAGGGAAACAAGCAATTTGTTAAGAAAATGAGATCCCCCATCACTTACTAAGGCTCTCGGTGCTCCAAAACGAGTCATAAGCTTTTGCAGGAAGTTGACCACAACTCTTGAGTCATTGGTGGTGGTCGGAATAGCCTCCACCCATCTAGAAACATAGTCCACTGCAGGAAGAATGTAAGAGAAACCTCAGGAAGGTGGGAACGGTCCCATGAAATCAATCCCCCAAACATAAAAAATTTCAACCTCTACCACGGGGGTTTGTGGCATCTCATCCCTCTTGGAAATGTTGCCGGTCCTCTGGCAATGATCACAACCAGTAATCCAACCATTACAAGTCTTGTGGATAGAGGGCCAATAGAATCCACTAGCAAGGATCTTGAAAGCAGTGCGGTTGGCTGAATGATGACCACCTGTAGGAGAAGAATGACAAGATTTGTAGATCTGCCACCATTCAGACTGGGGACGCAACGACGAATAAGGCCATCAGCACATTGGCGCCTCAAGTAGGGGTCCTCCCAGTAGTAGAAGTAGACATCTCTCAAGAACTTCTTCCGAGCTAAGGGGGAAATGTCTAGAGGAAGAGCACCAGTGGTAAGGTAGTTTGCATAGTCGGCAAACCACGGCGTCTTGGACTCAAGCATGGCTCTCAAATCTTCAATATAGCACATCTGCTCATTGGGAAAGGTCTCCCGAATCCTTTACTCCTGCTCATCTGCCTCAGATGAAGGCACCAAAGGCGATAAATGATAAACTATCACATTCTCGCTCCCCTTTCAATCCTTTATCTCCACATCAAACTCTTGAAGCAGCAAAATCCATTGAATCAGCCTCGGCTTGGCATCTTGCTTGGAAAACAAATATCTAATAGCAGCGTGGTCAGTATAAACAACAGTTTTCGACCCTATCAGGTAGGAGCAAAATTTATCAAAAGCATAAACAACTGCCAACATCATCTTCTCAGTGGTGGTGTAATTGCACTGTGCCGAATTCATACTCTTGCTAGCATAGTGGATCACATGGAACAGCTTCCCCTTCAATTGGCCTAGAACTGCCCCCACTGCATAGTCACTGGCATCGCACATCAAGACAAATGGTTCACTCCTATCTGGAGAGGTGAGAACCGGAGCAGTGACTAAGGCTTTCTTCAACAGCTCAAAAGCCTACAAACAATCAGAATTAAATACAAAAGACACATCTTTTTCCAACAAATTACATAATGGCCTAGAAGCTTTGGAAAATTCTTGATGAATCTCCTGTAGAACCCAGCATGGCCGAGAAAGCTCCTCACTCCTTTGACATTGGCCGGCGGTAGCATCTTCTCAATTGCAATCACTTTGGCTCGATCCACCTCCAATCCCTCAGCTGACGTACGGTGTCCCAGGACAATCCCCTCATGCACCATAAAGTGGTACTTCTCCCAATTTAAGCAAAGATTGGTCTCAGTGCACCTCTCCATAATGGTAGCTAGATTCTGCAAGCAAGTGTCAAATGAACTACCAAAAACAGAGAAGACATCCATGAATACCTCCATAATGTCCTCAATCAGATCGTGAAAGATGGTCATCATACATCTCTAAAAAGTCACTGGGGCATTGCAAAGGCCAAACGGCATCCTCCGGTAAGCAGATACGCGATATGGGCAGGTAAAGGTTGTCTTGTGCTGGTCCTCCGGTGCAACTGCTATCTGATTGTAACCTGAATAGCCATCAAGAAAATAATAGAAGGGGTAACCAGCAAGTCTATCTAACATCTGATCAATAAAAGGAAGTGGAAAATGATCCTTGCAAGTAGTAGCATTAAGAGCTCTGTAGTCGATGCAGAACCGCCATCCTGTAACTGGTCGGGAGGCAACCTCTTCTCCATCATCGTTCTTGACGATCTGCATCCCTCCTTTCTTCTTCGCAACCACCTGAGTGGGGCTCACCCACTTACTATCTGAAAGGGGATAGATCATCCCGTGGTCAAGAAGCTTCAATACTTCTTTCTTTACTCCTTCCTGCATAATTGGGTTCAGCCATCTCTGTGCTTGCCTCTTCGGTTTTGCCTCCTCTTCCAAGATGATCTTGTGCATGCAAACAGAAGGGCTAGTCCCTTTGATATCTCCAAGTGTCAGCCCAATTGCTGACTTGTGTTCCCTCAAAACTCGGAGTAGCTTGCCCAACTCAACCTACGTAAGAAAAGAAGATACAATCATAGGATAGGTGCCATTTGGACTAAGAACAAAATATTTGAAATGAGAAGGGAGTGGTTTGAGGTCTAAAGCAGGCGGATCGGAGTTAGATAGCCCTGCCCCAGCCTGCACGTTGACCGATATGGCTTTTGTGTCGACCGATATGGGTGGTTCTGGGCAAATCCCTTTTCCATGTCTCGCTGTTTTGATCGATTTAGGCTTCACATCGCCCGAACTGCTTGTTTCGACTGGGATAGATCTAGCGTCGACTGATTTGGGCCCATCAATCGGGATAGACCTGGCGTTGATCATTTTGATCTTTGTGTCTGGTGAAACAGAGCCTTTTCCACATTTTTCCTTCTCTTTTTGGCCAAATCGAGTTGGCAGCTTCTCCCTTTTGAGTTCTTAGTGCCTTCGGACTTCTTCAAACACATCCAGCTCCAAAACCAGGTTCTGAATCTTTTCATCAGCAGTATCCAAATCTGTAGAAGAGAAGAGAGAGTGTAGTAAACATATTTCAAGAAAATCAGGGTCAGATTTAACAGAAGAGAAAGGAGAAGAAATCACCGGTTCAAAGCAATTAATCATATGGCACTCCTCTTGGTAGCTTCTATCTTCATGCTTCTGCATGAACTTGAAAATAGAGAATGTGACATATTGATCATTCACTCGGAAAGTCAGCTTCCCATCCCTAATATCTATCAGTGCTCCTCCAGTTTTCAGGAATGGTCTCCCCAAGATGAGAGGGATATTATGATCTTCCTTCATGTCCAACACAACAAAATCCGCCGGAATGATAAAATCTTTTACCTTCATCAACACATCTTCCGCAATCCCCTTAGGGTAAGTCACTGATCTGTCTACCATCTGGAGCGAGATTGTGGTCGGCTTGATGCTTCCAATTGCTAACCGCCTGAAAATAGACAAAGGCATAAGATTAACAGATGCACCTGAATCACAAAGTACCTTGCCAAAAGTCTCTCCACCGATGATGCAAGAAATTGTGAAAAAATCAGGATCCTCCCTCTTGAGCTGCATCTTCTTCTGAATAACAGCACTGCACCCTTCGAACAGATTTACGATCTCATGCTCTAGGAACTGCCTTTTTTTGTGAAACCATGTCTTTCAAGAACTTGATTTACCTGGGCATCTCTCGCAGGGCTTCTACCAATGGAATATTGATGTGCACTCTCTTCATGTGCTCCAGGAAACGTGTGTACCTCTCATTCATCTTGGATTTGGCAAACCGCTACGGATAGGGCATCGGGGGCCTCTTGACAGGCGGGACTGAGGTCTGTGTCAACCAAGATGGGCCCGCATCGGTTGATGTAGCCTTCTATGCGGCGGTCTTACGATCATCCTCTGCATCGACCGACGCGCGCCCTGCGTTGGTCGAAACAGAGGCTTCTCCTGTGGGAATTTCTTCCTCTTCAGCCCTGTCTCCCTCTGGTTGGTCTTTCTCTGGATGTTTCAGCCCCTGGTAAGATTTTCCACCTATGAGAGTGATGGCATTGACTTCATTCTTCTGATTTTTTGGATTCACTTGAGTATTGCTCGAAAGTTGGTCGGGTTTGTGCTGAGCTCCATGGGCATTAGCAATCTGGCTAACCTGAGTTTCAATGATCTTCATATGCTTCCCTACTATATCAACCTTGTTACTGATTCCACATATTTCTTGTTCAAGCTTTCCCACTCTATCAGTAGAGCCTTGATAGCGTGATTTTCAACACGCTAAAACTCCAAGTGTACAGACTACTGCAGATGGCAAGTAATAATTTATCGAACACGAAGATTGCAGATTCGAAATATAATCAAGCACTAAAATGTAGAAATCTTACTACTATCTAGACAACCGGTACGGTGATTTGTTTATTAAATCTAGGAAATATTGAAAATCAATATTTAAAAAGACATTTAAAAGTACTTCAGTGTAGAAAATCTGTGAAAACTAGGATTCCAGGGTAATCCACTTGTGAAGAACGATTAAACAATATTTATCCAATTTGATTCCACTTTAATTTCCAAGAATGTGGGTTAATCTCATCTATGTTATGAGGTGATTCTCTTGAATTCTAAACCATAACTTAGATATAAAAGACCTAGTGATTCCTCTCGGATGCTTAAGATGACTTTTACTCTTGATAAAAACCTTAGATTTCACAACCCTTTAATAATTCGAATTCCTCTCCGATATATAACTTATTAAATCTAATTATCCTGTTTTTTAATTGATAACCTAGACCTCTCGGTTCAAAAATCACCAATTCAAATTACAATCAATGGCCGATATCAAGTAATTAATGAAAGCTCAGGCAATAATCAAAACATCGATGGAAAAGGAAAATCAAATCAGATGAATAATTGAATAGTGTTCACAAAGTTTCAAAACCCTAGAACCCACAGAGGACTTAGCCGATCATGCTAAGTTCCATAAAAACAGAGAAGTAAAGAGTCAACGAAATGAAAAACATAGAAAACCAAAACCCGTGGTCGTCGATTCTTGATCTTCAATCCTTGCTCTGCTCCAGCTCTTTCCAAAGGGTTCTCTCTCAAAATTATGTTCAGAACTTTTTTTTACACATTGGGAGGCTCTATTTATACTTAGCCTCTTTAAATCTGAAAAGATATGGGATTTGGGCCAAAAATTTGTCAAAATAACCCGATCGACGACCCACTGGACAAAAACAGCGATCAGGATTTTCAGTCGTGGATCGCCAAAATTGCCCCGTGCCAGAATGGGAAGAAAAACAATTTTGGCAACCAAATAACAACTTCGGCAATCGTCGAAGTCGTATTCTGGTCGCCGAGTTTGTCACAAACGGAAATTCGGCTTTTTCTTCGATCTTTTCTCACTTCTTCCTTTTCCTGATGCAAGTTAGCATCGGTTGGCCCCATGGTACTTGGTCAAATCTTGTAAACAGCTCAATTTTGCGTGAAATCTGCATAAACAACCAAAAACCAAACCAAACGTAATAATTCCTCAAATATTATGAATAATGCAGAGAAAAGCTACGTAACAATTTAATCGAAGGCCAATAGTGAGCAGATTCACATCAGCAAAATGCACAAAATGAGTGTTTATCAAGCCTTACATGAACTTAACCAAGATTTCTTCAAGATTCGACTTTTTCTTCTCAACAATTTCTCCACCTTGAGTTGCAAAGTTAGGTGGTGGTGGTTCTGCTCCTTGAGGATTTGAATAGGAGAAATCAGGATGGTTTCTTGCTGCATTCGGATTGTAGCCCTGGTTGTTTTGTTGATATCCTCCCCGGTAGTTATTTTGGAAACCACCTCGTTGGACAAAGTTCACATCCATGCAGTCACCTTCTTCCTGAACTTGGACTTGCTCAACAACAGCGACAGTTTTTCCAGCTCTCAGTGTGGCAAAATCCTCTCTCAGCTTTTTGACTTCAGCTTTAAGGTCAACTTCTTCTGTTGCTTGCTCCACAACTTGAATCGGCCTTTGTCGAACATTTGACCATCTCTGACTGTTGTTCGCCATTTTTTGGAAGAAATCCATAGCCCTCTTGAGACCCTTTGTCATGATAGAGTCCCCCAAAGTAGAATCCACAAGCTTAACAGTTTTCTCATTCAACCCTTCATAAAAAGTTTCAGCCTGATCTGCCAAACTTAGATTGTGACCAGGGCATAATCTCAGTAACTCCTTGTACCTCTCCCAGGCTTCATGAAAATTCTCATCGGACCTTTGAGCAAATCTGGTGATGTCCTTCTTCCTCTGTTTGATAACACTGGGTGGGAAGAAATTGGCAAGGAATTCATTCCTCAGTTCTGCCCACATGCTGATGTTGGTTTTGTCCAAGGCATAGAACCAGGACTGAGCTTTGTCTCGCAGAGAGAAGGAAAAGAGCCTTACCCCGATAGCACTCTTGCTGACTCCATTGATCTTGACTGTATTACAGAGCATCAAAAACTTATCAAGGTTGGCATAGGGGTCCTCAGTAGCTCGGCCCCCATATTGGTTCTGCTGAACTATCTACACCAAACCAGTCTTCAACATCCTTATCTGCTCCCTCTTGGCATGCATCTCACGGACTTGCTCAGCCTGCTCTTCTGGAGTAAGACCAGGCGGAACGTTCTAGTTGTTCGGATTGTCCCCCATCTTCTTGTCTGCACTGCTTTCTCCTCCTTCTCGATTCTTCCTACTGTTGTTCCTTCGGCAGGTAGCTTCTATCTCAGGATCGAATAGAATTGGTGCTTTCCCACTCCTCCTTATGTTCATAAACTATCTGAAACAAAACAGAAGGAAAGCGATTAAACAGGAAATAAAGTAAACAAAAAGTAAATCAATTATGCAAAATTAACACAATAAATTGAATTTTCAAGTTTTTCAAAATCTTCATTTTTTTAAACCTGTGTCGACCGAGACAACTCAGAAGTCGACCGACACGAGTTTTAAAATCACGTCAACCGACACGAGAGTCACGTCGGTCGAAATAGAAGTAAAATTTGGACAAACTGAAAATTAAAAATAAGAAAAATAAAGCTCAAATCAATCCCCCGATAGCAAATTCAATATCAAGATCAATTCTATTCACTCCTCGGCAGCGGCGCCAAAATTTGATTGCTAAAATTATTAACGACTTAGCAGAGTGATATCGTATTTTGCAACACGCTAAAACTGCAAGTGTACAAATCACTGCAGAGGCAATTAATAAATTATCGATCTCAAGGATTGCAGGCTCGAAATACAATCAAGCACTAAAACATAGATTTATTACTACTATCTAGACAAAACGGTGTAAAGGAGTTTGGTTTATTTAAACTAGACAATATTGAAGGACAATAATAAAATACACAAGTAAAGAAATGAGTTTAGAAAATATGGAGAAAATAGGATTCCAGGGTAATCCACTTTGAAGAACAATTTAACAATATCAATACAATTCAATTCCAATTTAATTTCCAAAAACATGGGTTAATGTCATTTATGTTATCAGGTGATTCTTCCGAATTCTAAATCATAACTTGGAAATAGAAGACCTAATGACTCCTTCTGGATGCTTAGAAGGACTTCTACTCTTGATAAAAACCCTTAGATTTCAAAAACCCTTTAATAACTCAAATTCCTTCCGGATATTTAATTCATTAAATCTAATTTTTTAGCATTTAAATAATAAACCTAGACCTTCCTGTTCAAAGAAATACCAATCAAATTGCCATCAATGGCCACTGTCAAGCAATTAATCAAAAACTCAGAAATAATTAGAATGCGAATGGAAAGGGAAAATCAAATCGAATAAATAATTATAAAACGTTCAACAAGTTTCAAACCCTAGAATCCAATGTGGATTTAGCCAGACATGCTAAATTCCATTAACAAAAAAGGAAGAAAGAAACGAAGACATGAAAATATAAAACCAAAGAACGGTGGTCTTCAATCTCAAATCCTCAGTCTCCGTTCTTCGAATTATGCTCCGTTCTGGCTTTCTCTCTCAAAAATAAAGGTTGAAGGTCAAAAATCTGACTTGGAAAGTTTTATTTATACTTATCCTCCTTCAGTCTGAAAAGATATGGGATTTGAACCAAAAATTCTTCAAAATCACCTGTTCGGCGACCCATAAAACACGATCGGCGATTGGGGTTTTTGCACCATGGGTCGCCAAAAATGCACCGTAACAAAATAGGCGAAATTGCAAAATCGACGACCCAGAACAATTTCGGCGATCGCCCATTTTGTGTTTTGGGTTGCCGATTCCGTCACGAACGGAAATCCGTCCTTTTCTTTGATTTTTCCTCACTTCTTTCTTTTCCCGATGCAAGTTAGCACCGATTGTCCCCATGATACTTGGTCAAATCTTGTAAACAACTCAATTGTGCGTGAAATCTGCATAAACAACCAAAAACCAACCCAAACGTAATAATTTCTTAAAGAATATGAATAATGCACGAGAATACCACGTAATGGTCTAATCTAAAGTCAAAAGTGAGCAGATTCACAATAGCAAAATGCACAAAATGAGTGTTTATCACAGAGCTAACAATATAGCGGCAAATAACAATTATCGATCCCACAGGGAATGAAATATTGAACCTTCCTAAGTACTGAACTATAGTTTCTCAAGAAATTGTATGAGACGATCAAATTCAAAGGGTTTTGGTAACATTAACTTGAAAAATTAAAGAGACAATAATATTCAAAATGTCAATAAAAAATAAGACAGAGCAATTTAACGGGGTTTCAATCAAATTCAAAGATACATATTCTAGGGATTTATTACTATCTTTCCTAACATGCAACAATAAATAGATCAAATGCCAATTTAATTCCTTTAAAGATGGAAATCATAAAAGTATTGTAAATTTCTTTATTGGACAATTCACAAAGTAGATTATCAAAATTCCTTTATCCTTTCGGTCTCAAGAAATAATTCAATAACTCCAGAAATCGACAGATTAAATCCTATATCCTAATTCCCTCTTTTTAAGAAAGAACAAATGATTATATTGTGAAATCCTTTTCCTGTTAATTAATTATCACCTTTTGAGTCTCAAATTAATTAACCAATAACCGAAATAGGTGGCCAACAAATCAAGGTTTAAATGAAAGCACAGAATTTCACAAATCTAACAAGGATAGGCATTCGATTCAATTATTTGTAAACATGTAGTCAGGATAGATTTTTAACCCTAGAATCTGATTAAGAAATTAGTTCATCATAATCACAATAAATGACATCATGAAAAGATGAAACCTAAAATAAACTTGCATTGATCAAAATCAGAGTCTTGGATGAACACAGTAATAATCCATCAACTGTTCTTCAAACTCCAAATAAACTCAAACTAAAAACTTCTGCCTTGGAACAATATTCAACTCTGAAATTAAGGTGTCTAACCCTAAAACTCAAACTAAAGTGTTTATATAGGTGTACAAATTATCCCCACAAGGTATAGAATTAAACTAGGAAGGAAATAGCCAAAAACACAATTTCCTCGCCAAAATCACTCTTGCATCGACCGAGATAGGGGCCACGTTGGTCGACGCGCGCTCCATCTCTACATGCTTTGCCTCGACCATCCACGTCGACCGACATAAGGCTCGCGTCGGTTGATGTGGAGTTCCCGGGTCGACACCCTTGAGGTTGATCTCGGCTCTCACGTCGACTTCTTATGTTGACCGACACAAGGCTTGTGTCGGTCGAAACAGAGCCAAATCCTCTGAATTTTCCCTTCCTTCAAATTTGTCCTCTTTTCCTACAAAAACACACCATTAAACACAACCTTTATACTAAAACACTACGATGCATGAACAAATATGAAAATTACGCAATTAGAACATTAAACGAGCTAGAAACTGATTGATAAGTCAGCGAAATAACGAACTTATCACCTGGTACAAATCATTATATACATCATGCTTTCTACTAGACTTGCATTGGGATCTTGTCCATATACTTCTGTTCTTGTTCACTTTTGGGACACATGGATTCAGATTTCTTTGTATCTTGATTAATAGGAATTGTCAAGCCTTTAGACTGCAACATCCCGAACTTATCATATCTTATTCAAGTACCTCCTATGACAACTTCAGTTTTCCTTATTTCATGTCTCTCAATATATCAATTCCTAATATACTACAAGCAACTCCAGATCCTTCATTTTAAACTCAGACTCAAGATCCTTCTCCACCTTCTCAATATCATCAATATACTTCCCTGCGAGCAACATATCATCTACATAGAGTGACAAGTAGATGAGGCTTGAGTTTGAACCTTCCTTTTAAGTATACACAATTATCAAAATTCAACCTCCTAATCCAATGCTTTTCATATTTGAATCAAACTTCTTATTCCACTGCCGTGGACTTTGCTTTAAACCATAAAGAGATCTATTTAACAGACACATCATATTTTCCTTCCCTCATTCAACATATCCTGGACGTTGATCCATGTGAAGAACCTCTTCAAGTTCTCTATGGAGAAATCTTGTTTTTACATCAAGCTGGTGCAGTTCCAAGTCCAATTGAACAACAATAGCTAACAACATTCTTATTGAACAATGTTTAACCACTGAGGGGAAAACTTCAGTAAAGTCAACACCTTCTTTCTGAGTGAACCCCTTTGCCACTAATTTGTCTTTATACCTCAACTGTGGTGGGTCAACATTCTCAAGTTTTCTTTTGAATAACCATTTAGATCCAGTGCAAGCTTTATATCTTGTTTTTTAAACCAATGTCAAAGTTTTGTTCTTCCTTAAAGATGTCATTTCTTCATCCATAGCTTGCTGTCTTTGTTTGTTTTTTGCACCCTTTAAAGCTTCTTCAATTGTCTTTGGTTCTTCTCCTTCCAACTTCTCAGCTATATTCAAGCTAAAAAACACCACATTAGCTTCTGAAAAGCTCTTAGGAGGGTGTATCTCCCTCCTGGTTCTATCTCTAGTCAGTCAATAATCCTTTGGAACTTGCTGTTGAGCCACAAGTTGAACGTCCTCTTGAACTTGAGTTTCTTTTGTTGTTGTATCTTCCTCTACTGCTGGGAACTAAAACTGGTCTTCACTTCGGAGTCCTCCCTTGTTGTTGTCTCTAGTTTTTTAGATTCATTAGTTTCCAACCATGGCATCTTCATCTCATTAAAAATTACATCCCAACTAGTAATGATCCTTTGCTTCCCGTTCTCAATACACCATGGTAGATATCCTTTGGTTCCACTAGGATATCTCAGCATTACACAATTAACTGCTCTTGGTTCCAATTCGTCTTGCTTATATGAGCATAAGCAAGACATCCAAAAGGCCTAAGGTGAGAGTATTCAGGCTATTTTCCACTCCACACCTCATCTGGTACCTTGAAGTTAACTGATGTTGCAGGGCTTTAGTTTATCAAGTATGTGGTTGTAGCAAGAGCCTCTCCCTAGAACTTCATGGTCAGGCCAGAACTTAGAAACATGCACCTCACCCTCTCAAGGAGGGTTCTTTTCATTCTTTCTACCAAGTCATTCTGTTGTGGGTTGTTTGGGACAGTTATGTGTCTTCTTATCCCTTTGGATCTACAATAGCAATCAAACTCTTCTGCCAATAACTCAAGACCATTGTTTGTTCTAATGCATCTTATCCTTCCCTTTTCATTCTCAACAAGCACACACCACTCGTTCAGCTTCTGGGTGATGCGGCTAAAAGTTCAATTGAATTAAACTCTTAACTACACAAAGAATAAAATATCAAATCCAAATTCTTCTCTGTTTCGCCTGCTAGAGTACCGGGATACTACGACAAAGTTCTTATAGCTAGGCAAAATCAATCGTTGAGTAGTTATTTATCACCTAGACAAGCAATGTAAACCTATGCTAACATCATATTACAATCATGAATCAAACAATCAATCAACATTCACTCAATAAATTCCTTTCACAATTTGGTAAACCAAAACACATAAATGCTCAAATTAGGAAGATAGGATGTCGAGATGAACTTGGATGCAATCAACTTAGGTAAATCATCGATGTAAACAGGTTTTAATTCCTAATTGGATGAACTCTTACCCTACACTAGTCAATCCCCAGTCACGGTGAACCAACCGTAGATGATACTAAAGTCCTCAAACAGCCACGTTATCGGACCCTAGACCACTCCTAATAGCACGTAAATCATTGCCCTATGCCCTATCTCCGCACAGGGATTGGATCAAGGAACACAAGAAGTCATACTATTCACGACACGCCTATCCCCGTGTTGGCTGCAATATTTGTGTCAGTTATCATCTAAATTGGCTATTACCTACATCTAGATGAATAAGAACAAGCTCTAGTATGCTTCAATCACAAAGAGGAAGGTAAACAAGCAATAATTAAACCTAAATCTCATGCATCCTCATCCAAATCAACATCCAAGTAGAATTAGAACTTCATACCTTTCAATTGTACAAATACAAGTTTGAATTCAATGAACGTCATTACAAATTGAAAGGAGAAATAGGAATCTTCCCCAAATTGGATTTGGTTGCCTTGATCCACCACCTTTAATCTTCACTCTCCTCCAAGTATTGATGAATTAATCTCCTAGATGCTCTAGGATTATGATGAATTGTAATGGAAAATGGAATCTAGGGAAAAATCTAGCTAACGTATATGTAAAATGACAAAAAGTTCTTCAAATAACTACCTTTTCCCCTTTTATAGGCAAGCAATCAGGGCCTCGGATCGCCCGGTCGAAGTATGGCTCGCCCGATCAAAGCTGGAAACCGCAACAAAACCGGAAAAACCGCCCAGGCTCAGCCGATCCTGCACCTGCTCGACCGAGCCTGGTCTCTGTCGGCCTAGCTCGAACGGTCCTGCATCTGCTCGACCGGTTGAGCCCTCAGAACACCCTGCTCGACCGGTCCTGCACCCGCTCGGCTGGTCGAGCTCTCCAAACTCCAAACACGTGCGATTTTCCTCCAAAACTCCACCAAAATTGCTCGTTTATGCCCAAAACCTATCCTACACACATCAAACACACAAAACACGAAAACACAACCAAAATACGACAAAAACAAATGATACGGGAGTAAAATAGCCACAAACAAGCATGTACACACATCAAAATATAGATCATTTTACGCACGTATCATAATCCCCCAAACTTGAACCTTTGATTGTCCTCAATCAAAACAAAGTAGAGTAATTAATCTACCTCATGCAATACCTCATAGCTCATCAAAGTTATCTTATCATGTTCAAGTAAAACGAGATCATCACCTAACTTTGTAACAAGGTTAATGCTAAGGACATGAACCACTCATCAAAAATGGATACAAGAAACGAAAGCGCTCCCTCACGTGTTTAGGGATGATGAGATTTCACACATTTCACAAGATATTGAGCTTGATTTCCATAGGCTTGCAACCATTCTCACCACTATACTACAATGAGTTAGTTTCTAGAATCAAAAAGGTCTTTTCACGGGTTGTAACGTGGCTAACTAAAAGGTGAGTGGTTTTGGGCCAAAGTGACTAAACTTCTCAATTTCCCAAACCCCCAAACTTGTTCTTTTCGAACCACTACAATCCCCGAGGCTTATTTGTTTCACAACACTTTTGTATCTCTCTTCTTCCCTTTCTTTTATTTTTCTTTTCTAGCACCATCTTTCATTCATCTTGTGGGTGCTCTCTTTTATCTTTTTTTTTTTCTTTCTTTCAAACACTTGCACTAGGAATGTAGGTGCTCATTTTTCTAGGATCAACAACAATCCTTCATTTCACTCTTTCATGCCGCAACATTGCTTATCAATACTAACCAATCAATTCCCAACCCAACTTTCATCACCGTATTCACCCTCATACACTCTTTCCCCCCAAATATGGTCCTAATCAATTCAAGAAAATTCACCACATAAGCTCAATCACGGGGATCAAAGATATGAAAGGCAAAATTATGATAACAATCACCTTATACTCCCGGTGTGAAAGGTAGGACTAAGAAACGATGGCCTAAGATCATTTTCTAGTTACACACTCATGCCAATAGATAGAGAACGAATGCAAGTTCTAGATCTCGTACTCTCAATCTTGCTACTCACAATCAATAAAGATATGACAATATCATGGCTCAAACTTCACGGGCTTTTTGTCAAGTCCTATGCATTAACCATATACAAAACTCAGCAATTCAAAAGTTAAACTTAAAACATGCTTTGAAAACTAGATTCCGCCCTATCATTAGTTGAGGTAAACATCAAACTCCACTAAGTAAATCATGATTAAATCTCAAGCCTCATCTAGGTTCATCACACACACACACAAGCACACAACAATCCTACAACAATCTACATTCCAAAACACAAATGTAACGAAACTAGATGGTAGGATAGACGATAGAAAACGTTACCCATCAGTAGGCACGATCTTCGCTCCCCATTCCTTATTTGCACCTACTACAAAGCATACACCACCAAACAATTGAGCATAAACTAGCCGATAAAGCTCTCATATCCACCAACTTCCACAAACCAATTATCAACAAAATACAACAATATCCACCATTTCCACCATTCATTCCAAACCATAACATATCCACATGCCAAAACTAAATGGAAAGAATTAACCACATGAAGACTTGCCAAAATAATCCATCAATACATCATAAAAAATCATTCCACAATCATCATCCAAATTCAAATTTAAAGTAGATGAAAATCATAGTACAACCAAATCGAAATATCAAATTCTTGAAATTCAACTACACTAAACTAAACTAGAAAGCATCATAAAGATAGAGAGATAGAGAAGAGAATGAACCAGAGCACCAACTACCGACACTTCCCCCCAAACTTAGTCAAGTGAGACTAAGTTTGTAAAAAGGTAGTCGGTGCGTCATTGCTCATCCCTATCCTGCTGCTGTTGGCTCTAATCTTCCTCATCCTGTGGAGGACGATAACTGCAACAATGTTGGCAAGGCATGGGGATCACTTCCTCACAACGAGCAACAACCAATCGAGTCATATCCAAATGAGCTTCAGTACTCATTAACCAATTAGACCGATCTGCTGGATCATCAATCTCAATTAAAGCACGGTTAGGTAACTCAATTCCACAATCTCCAAACTTATAGAAATAACAAACACCCGATCTATCAGGAACCAGAAAAGCCTTAGTGACAAGTGTAGTGGTGTTAAGACTCAACCCAGGAGCAAATACTCCGAACATATCCAATCCACAAGCCTTGAGAATAGGAAATAATAAACCACCACCACAAATAACTGAATTTCCAGCATCAATTTTATTGCTCCAATTATCCATCAACCATCCTCCAATAGAGAAAGGCTTCCCATGCAGAAATGCAAACAGAAATTTAAAGTCAGCCACACTAACAGCACCAAATCCACGAAAGCTACAAGACCAACCCTCTAGCAGAAGGTGAATATACCGAATGATAGGATTCTTAATCAGAATGGACCTACAAGACTGCACATCAGAAGCACCCAAAATACTGACTCCAGAGATTGATTCCCACAATGCAAGAGAGTTAAGCTCATCAAAAACATACTCAGATTCTATTGAACACCCAAATATCATATCAACCTCTTGTCTACTTAAAGAAAACTCTTGACCAGCACATTTGAACATTACCCGAACCGGAGCACCATGTACACTCCGTATGACTTGGACTGAGGCCAAGAATTCTCTTGTTGCCCGCACAAACGATAGCCATCTCCCATGCAGTAACTTCTTCCAACCCATTCAATTGAACAACTTCCACACATCTTTCTTCAAATCTAAGGCTTCCAAAGTCTCCTGACATAGATAGGTTGTCCCAATTACTGGCCTTTGCGTCAATGTTATGTACTTTGCATATTCATCGTCATCAAAGCCCTCGGGCCTGCAAATGGAAGAAGAAGAAGGGAATCCACGTCCATGTCTGTTATCCATGGTACTTCAACAGATTAGAACTGCACACAACGAGGAGATAGTGAGCAAAAGAAAATTTGGAGAGAGAAATTTCAGTTTACGATGAAAAATGGGCAAAATAGGAACAAGTTTGAATTTTAAATCCGCGTCTGGCTCGGCCGAGCGCCAGATGGCTCGGCCGAGCAGGAGTCCATTGGTACGCAATGGCTCGGCCGAGCCTGCACCCGCTTGGCCGAGCGAAGCCTCTGTCCCAAGCTTTCACTCCAGCTCGGCCGGTCCTGCACCTGCTCGGCCGAGCTACCCCTGCTTCCACCATTTCTCACCTTATCTCCGACATTTTCACGAACAATCGGCCTTCCATCCTTCCTATTCTTCAATCACTATGCTAAATAGACTTGTAAATCCACACACAATTAATAATCCTTCATCAACAAACACTAAACAACATTATTAAACCAAATCAATAACACCATTATTCAAAAACATGGAAATAACAAAGTTTAAACATTGGGTTGCCTCCCAACAAGCGCTTGTTTAACGTCAAAAGCTCGACGACCATACCTCAAGTCAATCATGATCCCATGGTGCCAATCCCGAACTCATACCTCGATTAAGCACGACATCATCCTCCGGGAAAAACAACTTCCTCCGTGCACTTCGAGGTGGATCCAAATCCACGCGAGCTTTCTTCTTCCGAAATTGTTCATCTCTATCAAAGTCTTCCGGATCATCTTTTTCTTCATCCTTGTACCCCATGAGGTCTAATCCCGGATCAAGCACATCCTTCAATCTCTTTTTCCTATCAACTCGCTCCTCTTCAAATTCATGCAAATTCTTTTGAGGTAAGGCATAAACAACTTCTTTTCCCCCACACCGGAAAGTAAGCTCGCCTTGTTTCATGTCAAAGAGCGCATCGGCCGTATGTAAGAAAGGCCTTCCAAAAATCAATTGAATGCCACCCTTGTTCTTCATGTCTAACACAAGAAAATCTCCGGGAAATGTGAACGTCAACACATCCACATGCACATCTTCAACCACTCCACGAGGACAAAATAGAGCTTGGTTTGCTAGTTGCAAGACTTGATTTGTGGGTTTAAGATGTCCAACATCCAGCTTTTTGTATAAATCCCACGACATTATGTTCACACTAGCTCCGGAATCACACAAGGCTTTTTCAACCTTCACGTCTCCAATTTGACAACCAATTACAAAACCTCCCGGATCATCCTTTTTGCTAGCTATGTTCTTCTCTTCATATTCTTGACTTCCCGGTTCATGTGGTGCCCTATCCAAGGTTACCTCAATTCCAACAAGTTTATCTAACATGAGAACATGTTCAATTTCATCCGGAAGTGGCATCTCTATATCCCATTTCCTAACATAATCAAAGAAATGCACCTTCTCAACTTGTTCTTCCTTCTCAACGTGTTCTTCTTTCTCGTTTTCCACACTCTCTTCTTTCAACTCCTTTCCATCTTCCTTGGTTTCAACACTTTCCACTTTTGGAGTCATGACCTCCAATTTCTCATTCAACCTATCTTCACCATCAATCATGTTACACCCTTTCTTTTGGACGATCTCAGTATCGCTTGGAAATTTCCCAGCTTGATGTTTACCACTTAATTATTTAAGAATTGAAGAAATTTGAAGCTGGATTTTTGCGAACATTCCGTCATACTTCTCAAACCTTTTATCGATCGCTTCATTCGGATTTCTCCTCACCTCTTGATTCACATATCTACTTCCTCCCCCTGCGTATCCCCCTTGACTACTACTCCCTCCTCCTTCCAATTGCATAGGAGGGTTGAGAGCGTTGTTCGGATTTGCATAGGAGAAATTTGGGTGGAAACGGTTGGACGGATGATAAAACATGTTTCCCTGAGGATTGTATTGGGGCCGGTTGTTGTACCCCATCCTTTGATTAACGAAGTTTACATTCTCCGAATAAGCATTGTCATGCTTAAGGATCATCATTACCTCTCTTCCACTTCCCGAAGTAGATAGCTTGTCAAGCTTCCTTTGCATGGCCGCAATTTGTTCTTTAAAATCTTCCGGCTCATAAGCATCGTTGACCGACTTCACCGGCCTATAATCCTTCCGTTCCCTTGGCCATTGGAAACTGTTTTCGGCCATTTTTTCAATTGTTTTCCAAGCATCCTCTTCTTCTTGATCAAGAAATGCACCTCCCGAAGAAGCATCCATCATGACCTTTGTATCATAATTCAAACCACCGTAGAATTGGCAAATTTGTTGACTCTTCGAAAGACCATGGCGAGGGCACTTACGTAAGATTTCTCGGAACCTATCCCAAGCTTCATAAAGAGGCTCATCGTACTTTTGCCCAAATGAAGTTATGTCCGCCCTTCTCTTCAAAGTTAAGCTTGGTGGAAAAAACTTAAAAGAGGAATTTCTCTCTTAAATCTTCCCAAGTAGCTATATTTGTCTTGTCTAGACTCTCGAACCAATGCCTCGCCGAGTCTCTCAAAGAAAATGAGAATAACCGCAGCCGTATTTGGTCTTGGGGCACTTGGTTGATCTTAATGGTATCCGTGATTTCCAAAAATCGGGATATATGAACATTCGGATCCTCGGTAGCATGTCCCCCAAACTGATTATTCTGTATCATTTGGACCAACTGTGGCTTTATCTCGAATTGCGTGGCATTTACTCCTAACCGGAAACCACCGGTCACCGGCTCTCCTTGAGGTCGGAAGAGATTTTGAAGTGGTCTACGAGGACCATTCTTTTCATTAAGCAACGCCTTCATCAATTCAATTTGTCTTTCTAACTCTCCAATCCTCATTGTATCTTCCCCCGGATTAGCCATTTCCAAATCAATCTCAATACTTTCTTGTCTTTGTTGAGCTTTCCTTTCCAAGAGCTCACGAGCCTTAGACCTCGTGATCATATACAACCTACACCTCACAAAAGTTTCCAATTACCAAACAAAACAACTAGATCAAACAAACCAAATTCAACTATCAAACAACAAACTACAAGCAAAACAATTCACACAAGCAATATAACAAACACCTAGCCTACAAGCTTCACTTTTCCCCCAATATCTAGCAACCTATTAGATGAAGTCCCCGGCAACGACGCCAAAACTTGATGCGGCTAAAAGATCAATTGAATTAAACTCTCAACTACACAAAGAATAAAATATCAAATCCAAGTTCTTCTCCGTTTCGCCTGCTAGAGTACTGGGATACTACGGCAAAGTTCTTATAGCTAGGCAAAATCAATCGTTGAGTAGTTATTTATCACCTAGACAAGCAATGTAAACCTATGCTACTATCATATTACAATCATGAATCAAACAATCAATAAATTCCTTTCACAATTTGGTAAACCAAAACACACAAATGCTCAAATTAGGAAGATAGGATGTTGAGATGAACTTGGATGCAATCAACTTAGGTAAATCATCGATGTAAACACGTTTTAATTCCTAATTGGATGAACTCTTACCCTACACTAGTCAATCCCCAGTCACGGTGAACCAACCGTAGATGATACTAAAGTCCTCAAACAGCCATGTTATCGGACCCTAGACCACTCCTAATAGCACGTAAATCATTGCCCTATGCCCTATCTCTGCACAGGGATTGGATCAAGAAATACAAGAAGTCATACTATTCACGACACGCCTATCCGCGTGTTGGCTGCAATATTTGTGTCAATTATCATCTAAATTGGCTATTACCTACATCTAGATGAATAAGAACAAGCTCTAGTATGCTTCAATCACAAAGAGGAAGGTAAACAAGCAATAATTAAACCTAAATCTCATGCATCCTCATCCAAATCAACATCCAAGTAGAATTAGAACTTCATACCTTTCAATTGTACAAATATAAGTTTGAATTCAATGAACGTCATTACAAATTGAAAGGAGAAATAGGAATCTTCCCCAAATTAGATTTGGGTGCCTTGATCCACCACCTTTAATCTTCACTCTCCTCCAAGTATTGATGAATTAATCTCTTAGATGCTCTAGGATTATGATGAATTGTAATGGAAAAATGGAATCTAGGGAAAAATCTAGCTAACGTATATGTAAAATGACAAAAAGTTCTTCAAATAACTGCTTTTTCCCCTTTTATAGGCAAGCAATCAGGGCCTCGGATCGCCGGGTCGAAGTATGGCTCGCCCGGTCGAAGCTGGAAACCGCAACAAAATCGGAAAAACTGCCCAGGCTCGGCCGATCCTGCACCTGCTCGACCGAGCCTGGTCTCTGTCGGCCTGGCTCGGCCGGTCCTGCATCTGCTCGACCGATCGAGCCCTCAGAACACCCTGCTCGGCCGGTCCTGCACCCGCTCGGTCGGTCGAGCTCTCCAAACTCCAAACACGTGCGATTTTCCTCCAAAACTCCACCAAAATTGCTCGTTTATGCCCAAAACCTATCCTACACACATCAAACACACAAAACACGAAAACACAACCAAAATACGACAAAAATAAATGATACGGGAGTAAAATAGCTACAAACAAGCATGTACACACATCAAAATATAGGTCATTTTACGCACGTATCACTGGGCTGCTTGATCTTTTGTCTTCAAAATATTGGTCCACACCTTCTTGGAGAAATCATCTATAATGGATAGGAAGTACCTGGCTCTTCCCAAGGTTTCTGTTCTAGTAGGTCCCCATAAATCAACATGTACATAGTCAAGGTGACTACTACTCCTGAAATCACTGCCATAATACACTCCTCACACTTACTTACGTCTCATGTACCTTCCACATGTATCAGGTTTTGCCTTTTCAGTTCATCTATTCCCTTCGAACTTATGTGAGCTATTCTTGAATGCCACAACTTATTATCATTTCATTTGCCATATTCACACCCCAATCACAGTCTTTGCATTTAAGTAGTATATGTTATTACATTTGTTTCCCATTAAGATGACATTATTGTTGGAGTATACTATAAAGCAAACTTTTAAGTGAGCTTTGTCATGTACATAATCTCCTCTAATTAACTGAAATAAATGCTATCACATTGTTGCAATCTCAGGATTGCATGTATATCCACTTACCTTACATTGTAGATAATGTGGTGGGTGTGTCGTCCTACTGAAGATCGCATTGTTGGGTTCCTTATAAGATATGAATCATATTTACAACTGAGATGGTTCTGGATAAACTATCATCTTAGGTTGTAGTATAAACTTGAGATAACTAGTCTTGGCTATTAGTTTATACTAGTGCATGGTGTCGCATTGAATGGATTGCGGTGCAACGTGTTCTTCTATTCTAACTCTATGAAGAACCAAGGTCTCGGCAACTTTGTTAATTCTTAACCCTAGATGTGATATTTAGATACATGCAAATGATTGTTTGTTACTTTGACTTTCCATGTGTGAGAATCAAAAAGTGATTCAATTTGCTCCGTATCTTGGGTAACAACATTATTTGTATGTATTTATATAGTCATATTAGGGCACCGTGTCCTGGACATCCAGGTTGATGACATCCCCTTAAGGAGCTCATAAGTTTTATCGTATTAAACCCTGGAGGTGGAATTTATTCCGATACGATAATAATGTTGAGAAGGTACTACTTGAGGAATTATGATATTAATTAATTAATATTGTCAGAGCATTTCACTAATTAATGGATGTGTGTTATCTTAAACACGAGGAATTAATTAAGTCAAATAGAATCCCTGATTCACATCATGATAGGATGGCAGTTGCAATATTAATTCTCTAGTGGAATGAATTAATGTTATAAGTTCAAATTACATTCTAGGCTGAATATATGTGTTTAGACTTATGGGAAGTCCAATCGTATACCTTCTAGAGATCCCTGGTCTGGCCCAATTAGAAACCCTAGAAGATGCCTATATATAGGATCTTGTGGTTGGGAGAAAAACCCTAATTAATTATTCCATAGGTTCATGTGCTGAACAACGGCTAGGGTTTAGTTCTCTCAAACACTATAGATCTAAATTTTCTTGTCATCTAACAAATTGGAGGATTGTTGTCCACCTGGTATCCGATCGTGGTTCACCGGGATATAGGCAAGAAGATTTCCAGTGAATCGATCTACAGATTTGTATAGATCTATCAAGGTAATCCTTGATCTTATTGATTTAATTTCTTTTAAACCATGTATGTGTATGTTTGGTATCCAACAACGATCGTGGGGACGAACCGCCTTCGCCGGCGTGTTCCATCAATTATCACCCTTACATACTGTGATTGCTCCTTCACTTCCAACAAATTTGTATCCACGAGCTCCCAGAACTCCTCGGGAAATTAAGTTTCTATAGATCTGGGGTATGTATCTCATATCAGCTAGGTGCTTTATTTTACCTATGTGGTTCTAAATCTTTATGGACCCAATGTCTTGAATCTTACATATATTGATGTTCCCCAACATGACTATCCCCAACTCTTTTAGTTCTATATGTTCAAACCACTTCAACTCTGGACACATGTGGAAAGAACAACCGGAATCAAGTATCCAGCCTTCATCTCCACTTTTATCCAGAATATTCAAGACTTCATCTGGGGTTTCTTCAGTAGAATTCACCATATTCGAGTGATGACTTTGGTATGAGTTCTTCTGCCTCAGCACACTGCAATCTCTGATCAAATGACCAGGCTTCTTACTGTAATGACAAATTCTTGAATCCATTTCAACATTTTGAGGCCTAAAATCTACTTGATGATTAAAACCCTTGAATTTCTTCTAAAAATTTGAAGGTCTAATATCCTCTTTCTAAAATAAACTGGATCTTTCATTGTAGTTACTCTTTGGATATGAAGAAGGCTTCTCATTGAATTTGTACTGAGTTCCTTTCTTGTCTAATAGGCCTACCCTAGAAGGGTCAAATCTTTAACCACTCGATTGCTTCTCAAGCTCTTTCTGCTTGATTGCAGCCTGCACATCAGCTAGAGATGTAGTATCTGATCTGCCATATATCATGACATCTTTCAAGTTTTAATAGGACTTGAGTAAGACATTGAGTAGGTGAATCGCCTTGTCCTCATATCCAATCTCTACCCCCTATTTTCAAGATCATCAAATGCTTCGTTGAACTCATCAAGTTGATCCAACAAACTTCTATCATCACTGAATCTATAGGAGTACAGCCTTTGTTTCATATATAGGTGATTGGCTAATGACTTATCCATGTACAGACTCTCAAGTTTCTTCCATACACTCATTGCAGTCTTCTCTTTAAAAAAACCCTCGCAAAACTATATCATCAAGGCTGAAAAAGAAGGCACTCTTGGATTTATTTAACAACTTCACTTTCTGTTCAGATGTCTCCTCTTTGAAAGCCTTATCATCTTCAAGCAAGGCATCATCTAACCCTTAATGAGTCAAGATGCTACATAACCCAGAGTCATTCTTCCTAGAAAACTTATCAATCTCATACTTGCCCGTAGCCATAATTCCACACAACAACCCAATATCAATTTTATTCACATTAACGGGAAGGCATTAATCTAGTTCTTGAACTTAATCTAGTCAGGCTACACAGAATATCAACTCTAAGAATATTTTGCAGAATCGCAGAGATAGCCACTTTCTATTTTCCATGAACAATTTAGAACATCTCGGAGCAATAAGAGGATAGAGAAACTTATTGCCGATCATAATATCTATCGAGGCACCTTCTTTAACTTTCTTGAATGCATTCCGATGATCACTCAGTGCATTCGTTGCCGATCTTTCCATAGATGGCGCCACGTGTTAAGAAACGAATGCATGCACACACAAAAATTGGATCCAAACAACAGTACACAAACACACAACAATTACGTGGTTCGATCAATCCACATACGTCCACGGAAGGTTATGAGTGATCTCTTTATGTTGTTGAGTTACGGGTTATAGTTTCAGAAGCTCAAACACGCTCGCTTTCTCAGAGAACACTACAACAATGGTTGCCTCTCAACTTTCTCTTTCTTCGAGTGAAAAATGAACTTTCAAACTCAAACAGAATCCCTAACAACCATTTAACTAACTCATCTAGCTGAGAGCCAATCACAAAACGCATCTTGTATCTTTCATTTACTTATCCAAAAGTATTTAACACCTGTATTAGTATGAAATACAATTTTATCAGCCCTTAGGCAAAACCGACATCTTTCTTCTACCTACACATATGTTGCGAGCTACATACTTCATTATCATGCGAGTGTGTTGCAATCACACAACTCATCAAACATCAATGTCACACAATGGTCAACATATAAACATGTCTCATTCAAACTTTAACCTAATGCTACCAAACTTGATACATAGCTTCTTGATCTAACATGCAAGTTAATAATCATGCTAAGATCATCTCCAACAATATTAATAAAATGGCATTTGATATCAAAATAGAAAAAAAAAAAAAAAAAAAAAGCATGTCCAGCAGTAGAGTTAAATTGTCATTTGCATTTTTCATTTTGCCAAAACATGAATAGTTCACTTTTATTTTTGAGGTTGTACTATTCACTTCAATTGCATTTTTTCTTTTTTCTAATTTAAAAAAAAAACCTTTTTTTTCCTTTACTTTTTATCTTATATTTTGTTTTTGCTTGTAGTCTTTATTTATGTAATTTGTTTATATTTTTTTCATTTTTTATTATTTTAAAGTTATGTAAATATTAATAATTACTTTAAAATAAAAATATTAAAATAAACTAAATGCTTTAATAACCTACAAAATAATAACTTATAGAAAATAGACCACAATACAAATTAAAAAGCACTCATAATACAAGAAAAAAAAGATAGCACACAAAATACAATACAATAAAACCACTCATAATAAAATAAACAATCACACTTTATTCTTGAAATAACTGCCGATTATGATCTTTCAATATGGCATGCATGTTTTGGTATGCCAGGATCCAATAATGATATCAATGTGTTAGAAAGATCTCATCTTTTCTCTGATCTTGCTAGAGGTGTCTCTCACCAGCACATAATGTCATACAAGGAAAAGAGTTCAATAACGTTATTATTTAGCTGATGGAATATATCCAAAATGGTAGACATTTGTGCAATCCATTCATGATCCCCGCATCCACAAAACAAAATATTTTGCTATGAAATAAGAATCTGGCAGGAAAGATGTCGAGCGAGCATTTGGAGTTCTTCAAAGTAGATTTGCTATTGTAGCAAATCCAGTCTGTTGTTGGAAAAAAAAGATGATTTGCAAGACATAATGGTTGTGTGCATTATCATGCATAATATGATAATTGAGGATAAACGTAATCTTAGTGCACCTATTAATGATGAAAGAGAAGTACCAGTCCCAGATGTTGAAATGACAGACGAAGGAATAGATCAATTTCAAGCATTTCTTGCACGGTTTTGAAAATTAAAGATAGGGATGCTCATTTTGCACTCTGTGATGCTTTGATTGACCATTTGTGGGATGAATATTCAAATGCATAAGAGTAATATGTTATGATCTGAATTAGTGTATGATTGTATTATATTAAATAAAATGGTTATTTTGTGTGAAATATATTTTATTTATAGTTTTGTAAAATAATTTATTTAAATATAATTATTAATTTTAATTTGGAATTAGATAATTAAAAATATGAAAATAAATACTAATATATAAGTGAGAATATGATATAATAATTTGATTAAGAAAATTAAATAAATAGTAGAAGAATCAAAATAGAATATTCTTTATAGAGTGAAATATACAGTTGATTGCTAGAGATGAAAAATGATAACTGTAAATCTAAACTGCAAAATAAAAAAAGAGTGTTGCATTATAGATTAGCTGCTAGAGATGGTCTAAGGACAGTAAAATAAGTGCAGGAAAGGGTTATTGATGAGAATATTTTCAAATTTAGGTGCTACACGTCAAAAACCGAAAATGGGCTTCTCTTACTTCCACCTTGGTGTTTTCTTGCTCCTTTCCTTGTGTAGCCTTTAGAACTACCAAAATCAAACTTGTTTCACCTAGCTTGGGTCGAAAAGTCAATGTTAGAGAATGATGGGGCTTTTGGTATGTTTAGCTAGAGGGTGATGAGAGGATGGGTTTTATGTAAAAATGAGAATGATTTGAGCGGGTTTCGGGTGGGTTTTGGTGGCTGAAAGGGGGCTATACTTGAAGATTTCTTCAATGGTGATTAATGGAGTTTGAAGGTGAGAGAGTGTAGTGAGAGGGAGAAAGGGAGGATGTTGGTCCTGATATTAGAGATAGGCAAAGCTGCGGCAGAAGCTTTTTAGGGTTGAGCCTTCGAAGCTTGTGATTCTTACACCAACTCAGGTTTAGAAATGCGGTTGTTTTGCTCGTCGAATATATTACTCGATTTCAATAATATACTCCAACACTTGATGTGTTGGGTATTTAATCTAGTACATAAACTTAAATAAAGCATTAAATTGTAGGATTCGAGTCAACAATAGACAACTTTAGTTGTCGTTATTATTTATTTTGCCAAGGATCGTTCTTAAGATGTTAGAAATTAATACAGATTAAACAAACCAAGCGAACCTAAGCATGCTTCTACAAATTAATTGCACTAGATGAATTTAGGAATACCTCAACTCTTGCCCATTGAATAATAGCGGTTGACTGAGTTGAATGTTGTTCCTAGAGATCTGATATGTTCCCTTGCTCCTCAAAAATTTGTTGAGGATACGCTACCGAGTTAAATCAAAAACTTGAGAAATCGATCTGTTTCCCTGTAATATCCCGGGATTAATTAAGCTAATTAATGCTTAATTAATCAAATAAATAAATATTTATATATTTTTGCAAATATTTTATATTTCTTTTAGAGACAAAAAAATGACATCCGATGTGACATGAGGGTCTGTTTCTAACATGCAATATACCTATGGGTTCGTTTTGAGAAAACCTAAGCGACTATGCAGTCACATTTTTCGTAGGAGACTCGAGTGCAACGGATTATTATTTTAAAATAATAATATCGCATTTAAATTCACAACTTGCACTCAGAAGGTCCATTTATTAAACCGAGCTAGAGAATGCTTGGAATTAAAATATGGAAGAATACGAAACGATCGGTATAATTTTCTGAGACCCGAGTAGTTTTTAATTAATTATGGAATTTCAAGAAATTGGATGATATTTATATTTCCAAAATTTCGAAAAATAATATGAACGAGACGTATTTATTAAATGGAATATTTCCGTATAATTGTATGTTTAATGAAAAAAATACAATTTAAATTATAAATCCAAGAAGTGGATCTAAGGAAATTATGCACAAGTTGAGATGGTGGAAATAAATTCTTCATGAGGAAGAAACTTCCACGTATCATGGACGTGGTCAATTGGTGATTTCACATTAGGGGCGGTGGAAAATTAAATGAGGCGGTGGTGATGATTGCATGGAAATAACAAAACATATTTGGTGTAAGGAAATTATTCATATTCCTTCTTTTTGCAACACACGCACTCCAACATTCTCGTACCCTCACCACCGCTGCACCACCTTCTTCGCTCAACTCCAGCCACCATAAACCACCGCCGGCAGAACCACTACCACCACCGTGGAGCCTGTTCTTCAGGGAGTGCACGGAGCCCAAGTACGTGCAATATTATCAACTATTGAGACAGATATAAGCTTGAGAAGGTAACCCGTCGGATTTCGATAATTATTCAATATCGGTTCAGAAATCATATTAAACGATATTGGATCGAGTTATAGCTTATATATTTGTGTTCAGCGTGTCGTAGGGAGTTCGTGAGTGCGAAGAAACAGCTGCTTGAACGCCGGAGGATACCATCAGGCTAAATGACAATGATACCCTTAAATATGTAATAATGAAGTTCGCGGAGGATAAAATGAAGACGGAAATTATTAAAGCATGACCGCAGATCTTGTGAAATCAAGGCTGAGATTTATTCTCATTTCTTACATTAACATCTATTCTCATATGATCTAACCTCTATATATGTATATATACATAGAGATGATATCAAATAAGAAGAAATCCTCCTGTAAGAAAAAAGAATGAATTATGTCCATTAGATCTAAATAAATCAATGGTTGATATGCAATCAAGCAACAACTAAAATATGATCAAGCAACATATTATTGTTGCTTGATTGCGTTTTAGTTGTTACTTGATTATTTTGTTTCTTGATTGTGTTTCAGTTGTTGCTTAATTGCATATCAACCATAGATCTTTTCAAATCTAATGGACATGATTTATATGCGTATGTAATGTTTGGAAAGGAGAAGATTCACTCATTCTCTCTCTTCTGAAAATATATATATTGTCTCTTTCTCCGTGTATGTGTGTTGCGTATGTAAATTTATTATTATTTCTTTTTTGGCAAAAACTTGCGTTCGGCAGGCCTAAACGGTTTAGGCGAGTTTTATCCTACCCAAATGGGTTGACTCATCCCAAATAGGATTTATTAATCCCAATTAGGGTATATTATATGGGTTTGAGTTTGGGTTAATAGATAAAACCCGCCTAAATCGTTTAGGTCTGTCTAACCCAAGACCTTCCCTATTTTTTTTATAAAAAAAAAATTGTCTATTTTTCTCTCTTACTATATATATATATATATATATATATATATATATTATTATCTCTCTCATATTTGTATATAGGCGTGTGTACTTATGGGTTGAGAAAAAATAATAATAATTTATTTATTTAAATTATTTAATTATTTAAGTATTATGTTTTGTTATTAAGTAATTCGATTTTTACGGATTTTATTTAATATTTGATTGATTATGTCAATTAGATTTAACTATTTTCTTATATATTGTGAATTACGCAATCAAGTTGGTTACATAATTAATCGGTATATTATTTTGATTGATTAACGCATCGTTAATTACGAAGTTAGTTGTTTAAATTATAAACTTGCCTTATGTGAGTTAGTTCATTAATTGTGGTTTGGTTAACTTATATGGCTGCATTGTTGAAGTCTCGTGCGTGTCTCGAAGGGAGAGAAAACATGTTGATAGTTGGGAGATGTCAGTTTAGTTGTCAGTCATAGGACCAAATATATGCATGTATTCATCAATCAAATAAATCATGAAAAGCAAATTAACAACAAAAACAGTAGCGATGGAGCCAAATCATTTCAGCCACAACCATGGCCTGGTCTTACACCACCTCTCCGAAGCCCACTGCTCCGGCTGCAAATCTCCGGCATCCGGCTACGTATACACCTGCCGGCAATGCAACTACTTCCTTCACCAACAATGTTTTCATGCACCACGCTCTCTCAACCACCCATCCCACCCCCTCCATCCCTTAACTTTGATGCCTTCTCCAACCTACCCATCTTCCTGCTTTAACTGCGATTCCTGCAACCTCGTCGGCCATGGATTCTCCTACACTTGCTCCCAATGTGAGTTCGACCTCCACATCCACTGCGCTCACACTCCCACTACAATCAAACATTCCAGCCATCCGCACGACCTTACCCTGCAAACCACCCCACCCCCACCTCACAGCAATGGGGTCGACGTCACGTGCCAACGCATGCCTCAAAAGCGGCAAGGAGTTGGCGTACACCTGCGGCGAGTGCTCCTTCAACCTCCACATTGACTGCATGCAGTGGCCAGAGATTTTGACCCGATCCCATCATGGGCATTCTCTGAAGCTATTGTACTCATCTCCTTCAGCGGGGATGGGCGGCGGTGTTCGTGTGCAGTGTGTGCGTGAGAGCTGCTGACAGAAATCAATGGGTTTACTACTGTGAGAAGTGCGATTTTGGAACTCATCTTGATTGCGTGGCTGCTGAGGTGAAGTGGGAGTTTTCTCCGGCGGAAGCTGCGGAGATCGAAGAGGAGCTGTCGAGGTTGGTGGCGCAGAAGGTGAGGTTTGATGATGTGCTTAAAATGATGAGACCGAAGACGGGAGAAGAGAGGGATGAAGAAGCGTCTACGAGGAAGATGGAGATGGAGGAGTTGTGTGCGAAGACGCCATAACTTGACGAAGCAGCGGTTGCAGCAAGCCTCGGATTCCATCGACTTCAAGATTTCATAAACTTGAAATCAAATTAAATGGATTGAACTGCAATGAATTTCGACACTTTTTCACTACACTACGAGTCTTTTTATGTAAGATTATTTAAATTTATGGAACTAAATTTTTCAAAAAAAATCTTCCTTTGAAAAAAAAGATTTATTATCTAAAATAAAAAATTGTTCATTCAAACTTTCAAGAAAGTATTGTAAAACTAATTTATAAAAATGATCAAGAAATGAGGAGCACTGTTGAGAAAAGTGATTTAAAGTTAATTTATAAAAGTGAGTATAAAATAAAATATGTTTATCGTAGAATCCGAGTACTTTTCAAATAAGTTTTGAAATCAAGACAAATAAACTGGAAGAATAAGAAAAAAATATGAATTAATTTACGATATAGTTGTACTCTTTGTATCACGATACCACAATATATTAGAATAAATTTAGCATTTCAATAGACTTAGTGGTGTCTTAAAATTTAAAAAAAAATATGATATTTTTAATAATATTTGATATAGTAATTTCGTGCAACACACGGGTGAAGTACTAGTATCTAAAAAAAGGCAAACTCTCAGATGAGACGGTCTCAATATTTATATTGTTAGACGAATCTAATGATATATTTTAATTCATTGAAAAAATGTATTTCTTTAATGCAAACAATGTATTTTTTTGTTGCAAATAATGTAATTTTTTACAATTATAAAAATAATATATTTATCTTATTGAAATAGTTTATTAAGGTCCGTCTCATAATAAAAAAAAATTGATGAGACCGTCTCTCAGGAGAGACCTTAAAAAAGGAAATTTAAAATAACCTACAATTTTACATAAAAGCAATAATAAAACTAAATCGAATAACAAAATAAAAAAATTTATTTCAGTTATTTTTTTTATTATTTTAGTTACAACTAAATTTTAATATAAACGTAATAATATTACACTCAAATAAAAAAAATCTGAAAAGTTGCTGATTGAACTTGAACCTATATATATATATATATAAATTTAACATAACCTACAATTTTTCGTAAAAACAACAATTAAACATAGTTTTTTATCCATCAATTTGTTCAATTATTCAGGCTACATTTTTAAATTGGCCATAAATCATAAAAAGTTAAATCATGTAGAGTTGTGCTATTACCTTTTGAGGCAAGTTGTTCTTCCTAGATGTGTGCCCTTCGGACCTCTCCGATCGGAGATCTGGTATTGTTCGTGGGATGCTCGTAAGCATCTCCTCAGTCGGGGGGGGGGGGGGGGGGGTCAATTCCTCTGTGGGTGACCTCCCCTTGCTCGCATAGCCTCGGGAAGCTGCTGCGAGAGCCGTGACCACGGGCTCAAAACCGCGATCTTAGCGGAGGGACAATTCGGGAGACCACAAACTGTTTGAGTTCATCTTTCGGGGTCTTTTGATGAGTATGGTACTCATTGGGAGTTCTCCTTTTTGGGGTCGGAGCCCCAATGGGGTGATGATTCATGCGGATCGGTATCCTACAACCCCTTTGGGGGTTTTGTGAGGCTCGATTTGTCAATCCACTTTGTGTCCATTAAAGGAGCTCAACTTGTCGATCTGCATTTGAGTTTTGCCGCCCAGGCGAGTGGAGGTTTTGTAATAACTGCAAAAGTCGGGGTAGTTACGAGTAGTTGAACGGGCGCAAGGTTTTTTAATTATCACCTCTTTCGATTTCTCTTCACTATTCCCCATACTTCCTCTATCTCTCTCTCTCTCTTATTCTCTCTCTTGATTTCCTCCGCACTCGGTGATTCTTACTTCTTCGGCAACTGTGATCCTGCCCGATTCAGTTTGCCATGCTCGTTTCCATTCTTTGGTCCATTGAGGTAGTGCTTTTCTCCCATACTCCTGTTAGTCTTCTTCTCTTTCTTTTGTGGTTTTTGGATTTTGCGGAGGGTTTTTTGGGGTTCCAATCATTCGTGAGTTTATATCGGGTTGATTGGGGCTCGTCTCCTCTTTTATGCTTTTTAGGTTATTTAACTCAAGGTTTTTATAACATTTTCTTGAAAGTGTCTTCATCTTGTGGTTTGGATTCGAAAAACCGTGAGGACTCCGGTCCTGATCAAGAGTTTAACTCGACGCTTCCATTTACTCCTTCTCCCCCGACGGGCCTGTCGGCGGCTGATTTTACGAGCCCCAATTGGAGCCTGCTCTTCCAAGGGCCAAAGAGGCTCGAGTCCGGCCCGGTGGCGCAAGAGAAAGATGAGGAGTCTGATTCTGGAACTACTCCGAGAGCGTGAGAGGACCGCTGGTGGTGGAGAAACCACCGGGAGAGGTCTCGAGGTTGACATTGTCGATCTGGAACCTGAGATTGTCGGGGACTTTGTTCTTCGTGTGGGCTGGGAGCGCCACAGGGTGTTAGGCATTGTGTCGGATGTTATTGACGATGACGTGTGCAAGGTTGTGAATAGCATCCCCTGCCGCGATGTGCTTCACAAGATCCCGCAACTTGACCAGAGGTACTTTGACCCTCCCGCAGACTACGTGGTCTTCTATTCCGAGTGGGCCGATGACTAGAGCTCGAGCAAGGACTTTGAGGGCTGGATTAAGTTTGTTGATTAAAGACATTTGTGCTGCAAATATTTCCAAGGAATTCATGTTTTCGGAAGAATTAAACAAAGATCCAAAAATTATCAATTTAATTATGTGTAATGATTGAGCTTAGTTTAATTTAGTCAGTTTTTCGGCTAATATGTTAGGTCTTATTTTATTAAGTAATTTTGAATTATTTAGCTTCGAAATTTACATGCCTTATTAGATTAGGTTTTGAGATTGCCTATATATAAGCCTTGTATTAGACAATTTTATTCAGTTTTTCAGTTTAATAAAATTGTGAGGTTTTCTCCTATATTATGAAAGACTCAATTTCGAAATTCTACATCAACAATAGGGTTTCAATCTCGACTAATCAATCGGACAGTCATATCCGTTGGTGGTGTCTTTGCGTTTATCCATCGTTGTTGGATCAATCTGCTTTTTGGGTCGTAGGAGATTTATTCTGAACTACGGTAAAGATTTTCGAATCTAAAGGTGTTGGATCATTCCTTCGTTCAATTTCGGTTTCCTTCCAAGTCGTGTCTAAGTAAAATCGTTTGAGTTCCAGGGCTGCGATTTAAACCTTCCGGTGAGGATCGTATCAGGTTTTTTTTTTGTTTTGGTTGGACCTAGATTTACGTCTCCCGACCCTCAGTGAGTAGCATAGTATGTATAGGTTGAACCAGTGCCACGATAAGCACTATTATTACTTCACTAGGTGGACCAAGGGTAGGTCGACCTTGATCAAGAAATTAGGGTTGTTTGCAGTCCGGTTTGGAAGCAATATCTCGGCCAAACCAATAGGTACGGTTTGAGATTTTTTCAAACCAAACCGGCAAAATAATTTATCTAAGACAACCCGTATAAAAATAATTTGGTTCGGCCGGGTTAACGGTTTGAAATAAAATATGTTTAACTTTCAACAATCTACTATAGTATATCGATAGTGGAGACTTTAGTTGATTTATAGAAAACTAGAGCTTAAGTGTAAATTGGTTGTTTTCTATTATTTGTTATTGCTTATTATTATATAATTTTAATATTAAATTTCTCTTTTTATAATTTAATGTAACATCAAAAGAGACATGTGGGTCAATTATATTAAATTTATAACCTTAAAATTTCTAATGTACAATCAAAATAGATATGTAAAATTATAATAACGAAGTTAATATTTAATTTGACTTAAAAATCATAATATTTAATGTTAATACTCAATATTCATTAATTGATATTTAATTAAAAAATTAAAATTAAAACTAGATTATGTTGGCGAAGAGATTTCAACATTGGTCAATTGTACGAAAAAATAGGAACTAACCAAGTAAACTACAACTTATACTTATGAATTATAATTTGTTTAATATATATATATATATATATATATATATATATACACACAAACAAACACACATATACGGCCGGTTTGAGCCTCCAAATCGTAACCAAACGAATTTAAAACAGTTTGAAAATTAAATTTCTAACCGACCAATTAATACGATTTGGCCAGTTTGACCGGTTTCAACCAAACCATGAACACCCCCTGCAAGAAACCCCCATCGAACTCTCCGGAGTGGTGGAATTCTTTCTTTTTCTTGAAGTTGTACCCAACTACTCGGTGCATTCGGAGTTCTCAAGACACGGCGGGGTGCCGACTAGTGGGTTTTTTCTTTTTGTCCTCGTTTGTCGTATTATCCTTTGTTGTTGCTAACTTGTTTATGTTGTTCGCAACAATTACTTAACCCGTGCTCTCCGAGGCGGAACAGGCTCGAGTCGATCGCACCTACAACATTAGTGCGACCAATCGATAGTGGTTCTTCGTGCAACAGGGCTGCGGAGTCTCCACCTACACTTACTCTGATTTGTGGGGGCAAATAACCGCACTTCATGTACACTTCAAGTTTTATTATGTTACCTGATTTGGGCATTAAATATTCTTGTGGATTGGATGATTGACCATCTCCAACCCAAAATATCAAACTCAAACCTAAAAGAATATTCTTAGTATGTTCTTTTTTCACAACTTTTTATACTTTTCAAAATCTACCAATATATTTATCAAATTTGCATTTTAAGTTGTAATGTCTCAAAAACAATTATGTTGCAATTTTCAATCTGCTCCAGTTCTGATGCTTCAGCATAGTCTTCAGCATGCTCAATCTGCTCACAATCTTGTAGCTTTGTCTCTTCCACAAGTGCATCAAGCACATCAATCATCGAAAACCCTTCTTCACCATCAGGTAACTTCTTGTATTGATTATCTTCTTTATGTTTTTTCAACCTTTGAGGAAAAGGTGATTGAGGTACGTATTTTCGAGCGGTAGTCTGCTGCATTGGTGCTGCAGCATCAGTAACAACATGTTGTGTATCTGTTGCCTTCTCAACTTCCAATTCCACCTTGATTTCTTCTTCTTGGATTGAAGTGGGCTCAGCCGTTCTATCTTCTTTTGCAGGTGCTGCCCCTTTAATCGTCTTCCCACTCTTTAATGTTATGGCCTTGCCCTGTTCTTCATCTTCTCTTGGGTTCACCGTGTCACTAGGCATATCCTCTTGTGGCCTATTTCTCAACTCGATGGCCAGCTGCCCCATTTGTACCTCCAGATTGCGTATAGTAGCAGCTTGGTTTTGAAGAATTGCCTCTTGGCTTTGTGCTCTATCTTCACTTCGCACTAAATACTCCTTCAGCATCGCCTCAAGTGAGCTGTCTTGCTGCAGCTGCAGCTGTTGTTGATGTGTTTGTTGCTGATAAGACATCTGTTCAAGCTGCAAATTCTGATAACCATGTAGGGTAATATGGCTCTGCTGTTGCTGACTGAACCCTGCTGCAGCATGTGGCACAACCCAAGAGAAATTTGGGCGTTGTTGTCATCCCGGGTTGTATGTGGTTGAATATGGGTTATGTATGTTGCCCCATTCATGTCCCGCATAATTCATCGAGTCAGGATTGAATTGGCAATCAAAGAATAGATGTTATCCCCCACAATAAACACAAGACACCTCAGCTGGAAACAAGTTCACAACCTAAGGTTGCTGCAGCATAGCACCAGGATACATATTTTTCTCTTAATGGTCTTGATTGATGTTCAAACAGCAGCACCAGGAGCAGCAGCCATTACTCTTCTTCTTCGTGCTTTTTGCCTTCTCCGGTTCCTTCGAAAGGTTCTTTCAATTTTAGAGTCGAACGGGTATAATTTTGGAGCAGAATTGTGATTCATACACCAGCAACACCTATGCAAAAATAACAACACAAAATTACTTTTTTTCTTTTTTTTTTAAATAAAATGCAATGAAATAAAATCAACAAATCAAGCGAATTGAATAGCAACAACTTAATCGCCTTCCCCGGCAACAGCACCAAAAACTTGTAGCGTGTGTGAAACACACTAGTGCAAGTGCACACTGTCACAAGTAATAATAAAATGGAGTATTCTCCAAGTATCGATCCACAGGGAAGGGTTAAAGGTGCACAAACACTCAACTTGATTTAATTGATAAGGAAAATGAGTTGGTTTGTTTAATTAACCTAGGAATGAATTAATAAGGAAATAACAGCAACCATACAAAAACAGGGGATGACAAAAATAGGGACGAATAATACGAATTAACTCGAATGAGAGAAACGACCTAGGCTATGGAATGAGCTTGCTTCAACAGACATGCTACAACATAGAGTAAAGTTGCTGCCAAACTATTGTTCTCAACTAGATTTCCCAAAATAGGTGAGATGGCTTTTTCTAATTTAATTTAACATATTTCTATGCCCAAATTCAAATTAGATCCAGCTCCATTGACACTCTCTTAGGCATTTTAGCAAACACAAACCCACATATTCCTATGCAACATATTGTGTAGTATTTGGGGCTTTTACTCTAAGTCTTAATTTTTCCAAATCTTAACTAAGCATAAATTAACAACTTCAAGCTCCCACAAGAGCTGCAATTATATGAATTAAACCTCCAAAATATTTAAAACTCCATGCCATTAACAACACCGTTGCAAACAAATACAACACAAGCAAGTTTCATCCATAGCCATGGTCAACTAGTTTAGCTCATATTTACAGAAAGTGGAGCTGAAATCATTTCTTGAAAGCTAAAATTTATGTCTAGAAACTGAAATCAAAGGTAAGAAGACAAGAATAAGTTTCTCCCTTTTGATCGAACAACAAGAAGGACGATTCCTCATCTCCTAGCTGCTTTTTCTCCAACTCGATTCTTCTTCTTCACCTCCAAGATTTTCTTCCCAGCTGGGTCTTCTCTTCTTCCCCAGCTGCTCTCCTCTCTTTCTACGATTTGGGGGAGATGAAGTGAAAATGAAAAATGGGGCCCCCCCTTTTCTCTCTCCAATTTGGCTTTTATATCTCTCCCCATTTCTAGGTTTCCCTTTTTGGCAACATTCCCAAATTGTCCATGGAGAAAATGGATGAATTTCAGCTCTTTTCACAAGTCCAGATCAGCAGAAATAGATTTTCCACGTCATCCCGCAACTTTGACTTAAATTGCTGGGAGCTAACCCAGTTCGGCATGCTACAGCATCTGCTTCCTTTTGCTCCAGCACAGGCTTCAAAACATGGTAATTTCCTGCACAACAATTTTCACTCCAAATCCTCCAAAAACATCGTTATTTGCTTCTAAAACACGAAATAACATAAAAGGACTCGAACAACTAAATACAAGACAAAAACAATATTTATTTGGTTAAACATAGACGAAAGACTCTCTAAAACGAATTAAAATCAAGAGAATATAACTCTTTTTCAAGAGTTATCAGCACTCGCCTAGGAACTCCTTGTAGACTCAGTCTTCAGGTTGAAGTGGGGACGCACCCCGCAACCTCCTTCCTGGTGGGTGAATGTTTACTAATTATTCCCAGAATGGTTGAATGTTTAAAGGTTCTTCCCATAACTCAAGTGGTCGGCATACGCCCGTGATAATCAGAATCCCAAACTAGGAAACTAACTGATATGAATATATCTCAGAAAGATATTCACCAAATTGAGCCTTAGCTTAAAGCTTTAGCCTCGTGCTAGGAGAAGATAGCACGGTGGGTAACTTGAGTCGGAGACATCATGTTTACAACACGGAAAAACTTCGAGAGAGTTTTGTGGTTGAGATGACCTGAATATACCCTTTGTCTCTTTAGACTAGTAGATTTTAACATCTGTTCAGGTAACCTGTTAAGGTTGAGAGGGTAGGTCTTTATATAGAGAGGAGAGCCTATGACAATTTGAACTTCTATCCGTTAGACACATAAATCCAGACGTTAGACTCATGAATTATATTGTCCAATCGTAGCCCATGCCTTAGGTCTCCTTTCTGCTATGCCCATTGTTAGTGTACGATAAACTAACTTTACGTCAGACTCCTTTACAGCCCGAGGAACCCAGTTTGGATAACCTCGTACTAACTTAGGCATTTTACAAATGCTTGAGTCTGAGTAAGGTTTCTTATACTGACTTCTAAGAGTCAGTACAGTTTAGCCCTCATACTGACTTCCCACAGTTAGTATGATAAATCCTCATACGGACTTTCCATAGTCAGTATGAGAAACGCCCTCATACTGATTTCCTTAGATCAGTATGATAATCCCTTAAACTAACTTCTCCTTAGTCAGTTCGGGAAAGCCCTCATACTGACTTTTCCTTGTCAGTATGGTTGGACCTAAAACTGAGTGCTCCAACTCAGTTTTCAATTAAGGCTAGGCGTGATGATAGTCAGTTCTCGAGCATTCTCCATTGCTCAATCATCAGTCTAAGTTCTATTACAACTCGATTGATCCTATACAAGAATTACAGTTTAGAACTCTAGAAACTGAAAAAACTGACTAAGATGGCTTATATTATTTGACCCACCAAAACATCAAAAGTAAGAAATGATTTCTCTAACAAGAATCCTAACATGTTGAAATCAATGGAACATAGTGGTATTTGGAACCTTGTAGAATTACTAGAAGGTTGTAAGAGAGTTGGTTGTAAGTGGGTCTATAAGACCAAATGTGACTCTCATGGTAATCTTGAACGGAACAAGGCCAGACTTGTTGCCAAAGATTTTACTTAGAAGGATGAAATCGATTATAAAGAGACATTTTTGCCTATTTCACGTAAGAATTCCTTCATAATTATCATGGCGCTAGTAGCTTATTATGATATGGAGTTACATCAAATGGATGTGAAAACTGCCTTTCTTAATGGAGAATTAGAGGAGGATGTTTATATGGACCAACCAATGAGTTTTGCAATTAAGGGAAAGGAATACGTGGTACGCAAATTAAAAAAAATAATATACGGTCTCAAGCAAGCTTCCCGCCAATGGTATTTACAGTTTAATAATACTATTGCTTCCTTTCGATTTCAGGAAAATATTGTTGACCGGCGTATATATTTCAAAGTTAGTGGGAGTAAGGTCATATTTTTGATACTGTATGTTGATGATATCTTGCTTGCAACTAATGATCTTGGTCTTCTTCATGAAACACTTTCTAGTAACATTGAAATGAAAGATATGGGTGAGGCAAGTTATGTGATAGGAACATAAATATTCCGTAATAGATCACAAGGATTGTTAAGCTTGTCTCAGAAAGCTTATATCAATAAAGTACTAGAGAGATTTAGAATGGAAAAGTGCTCAGCATCACCTATTTCAATTCAGAAAGGAGACAAGTTAAGTCTCGTTCAATGTCCTAAAAATGATTTGGAACGGAAACAAATGGAAGCAATTCTGTATGCATTAGTTGTTGGGAGCATTATGTATGCTTAGACCTGTACTCGACCTGACATAAGCTTTGCAGCTGGAATGTTAGGAAGATACCAAAGCAATCCAAGAATAGAACACTTGAAAGCCGCAAAGAAGGTTCTGAGATATCTGCAGGGAACAAAGAATCACGTGCTTACATATAGAAGATCTGATCATCTTGAAGTGATTGGATACACATATTCTGATTTTGCTGGATGCATGGATACAAGGAAATCCACGCTTGGCTATGTATTTCTTTTAGCCGGAGGAGCGATATCTTGGAAAAGTGCAAAACAATCCATTGTTGTTGCATTTATGATAGAAGCTGATTTTGTAGCATGTTTTTAGGCTACAATTCAGGCGAATTGGTTGCAGAACTTTATTTTAGGGCTTAGAATTGTTGACAGTATCGCTAAGCCGCTGAAGTTGTATTGTGATAACTCCGCAACTGTTTTCTTCTCTAAAAATGACAAGTACTCTAAAGGTGCTAAGCATATGGAATTAAAGTACTTTGTCGTGAAGGAAAAAGTTCAGAAACAAAGAGTGTCGATAGAACATATTAGCACAATTCTTATGATAGCAGATCCTTTGACAAAAGGATTGCCGCCCAAAACATTTATTGAGCATGTTGAAAGCATGAGCATTATTGATGATAGTATGTATTGAATTGTTCATTATGTATTGATACTCTGAGCTCATTTATGATATCTTTTTTATTACTTGTTTCTATTTGCATGCATAATTGTAATAGATAAATGTAAACAGGTATTGTCTTGAATAAAGACATTATATTAGACCGAGTGTATGCTTCAAATGGATGATCATGTTAAAGATTGACTATATTGTAGTACATGGAAGGGACTATGTCGATTGTGTGACATACAACCGCTATGACTCGATTTAGTTATATACCTTTAATAATGATATTATGACGGACCCAATTAATGAATGTTTAGACTTATCAATGCGCATTGAGAAAGTATAATTTATTTTAATCCATAATGATAATGTAATGTTACATATGACAAGTGGGAGAATGTAAGATAGGTCTCATGTGTGTGTAAGTCTAAATAATATATGAGATATCTGGAGAAGATTTGATATCAATTAATATTTGATAGGAATATCAATTTTATGTGGGCTATATATTAATCCTATAAATAGGGACTAGGTCCTCAATTCCTGACATAATAGTTTTTTCTCAAACCCTAACCGCCATCACGAACGTGGGAGAAAATGAATAGAAGTCAAGGAAGAGAAACACTAGTCTTCTACAATTCTTAATTCTAGAATCATTGATTTCAAGATCATTTAATAGAAAATCACATGAATAGTTTTACAAACGCAACATAAATTTCAAGATCAAGCACACGGGACCTGGAATTCACCCTAACCGTAGATAGCATTAGGGAGAAAAGGAAATGATCAAGTTTGAATCTCAATAACTTTCACAATTATGTATTCAAATGTACTAAATTTCCTATTTTTTTAAATTTAATTATATTTTGAATAATTGAATATGGGTTAATAGGGACTGTATTTGGAGGTTTAATTTCAAAATAAAAGAAAGAAAAAGGGCTCCAAATTTATTCTAAAATGGTGCTCTCTAATTTTGTCAAATAACACCTCAAAAACAAAACCATCCGCATTCATGAAAAGAGAGAGAGCATGCACACAATGAGCTATACTTTTAGGAATATTGTTAGATTATTAGGAATAATTGTTCAATCCCTCCACTGTAAACCAATTCATTATCATAGATTGATGTGTTTTGGTGTATCAAAGCAACAACAACTTAGTATCGAGTCTATTGTAAAAGTTCTGTATTGGAATTCATACTCGAGTTGTAATAGATTAAGAAATAGAAAGGTTTGAGTTTGCTGAAGGAGTCAGCAAACTCATCCAATTGTTGAAGATGGCTGAAGATTAGAATAATTAGCAATGTGGAGGAAGCAAAAAAGAATGCTGAAAAAGGAGTTCCAACAATCTACAAAGCAATCCGACGCAAGAGCAGATAGTAGATGACAATCAGCAATCAGCAATCAAGAGAAAGATTACAAAGCCAAATATCAGACGGATTGCAAGTCACGAGAAGAACCAACCAATCAAGAGGATGGAATAATCATCATGAAAGGAAAAAGGGTTCAGACCTACAAATGATCTGTTCTAACAAGAGACGGCTAAAGATAGATGCTATGCCAATCAGAGACCATGGGTCTTGAAGAGTCTTTGTCCACTGCAGAAAAAGGAAGCATGCAGACAGGCGAAAATTCCCTTTAAGTCGAACGGATAAGATTCAAACGGCTGTTTGAATCTTCACCTATAAATATATGTCATCCTTATTTGATTCAAAGGTTCGCGACTTATTCCTAATTGAAGCTTTCTGCAAGCTTTCATACAGATGCTCGAAGACCTGAGAAGTTTATCTTCAAAAGGTAATTTTGAGATTCTTTCTATTCCAGAAAGAATCTAGCAGTCACTAATGCGGTGCAAGAGTGATTCGTACGGGCTACGCCAACACAAGGATAGGTTCCAGAAAGAACTATAAAACTCCCAACAGTCGACGATCGAGGAGAAGGGAGGTTTTTCCTCACTCTTAGGAGCGACACTAGTTGAAAATTAGAGATCGATGAGGTGCTTGAAGGTGCACGTTGAACAGACAGAGGAGCTGCTCAACGTTAGAGATCAGGCCTGACCTTGTACTCATTCTTCTAGTGAATTTTCAGTCAGAGGACTAGAGAGTGGACGCAGAACAATTGTTCAAACCACTATAAAATCCTTGTATCATTTATTGCTTTGCTTATCTGTGTAGTTGTTGTCTAAGTTATTAGAAACTCAACACATCAAGTGTTGCAGTATAAACTGTAATCAACCTAACGTATACACGAGCTAAAACATTAAGATAAATGCTTGCTAAGTCGTGACCTTAGCAAGACACGTGCAAGATAATCTTTAATACTTCTGATGCATATATCGTAACTCTGATCAGGGACTAACAAGTGGTATTAGAGCGGTTGGTCTTTACAGACTAGCTGCTTCTGAGTTGCCAAGGACCAGATCCAGATCTTTGTCTTGCATATCTGTGTTTCTGTGTTCAGCTCAGGATCAAGAAAATGACGCACAAAGCAAAGCTTCCCAAGTTCACTCCAGAATCCTACTCTACCTGGAAAAAGAGGTCGATGATCACATTAATGAACGTGCATCCAGAGATGAGATGAGTGATCGAAGTTGGACCGATCAAGATCCGGAAGGTGAAAACAAGGGTTGGAGAGAACGTTGAAGGACCAGATGAAATGGTAGACAAGCCACTTGAAGAATGGACTCAAGAAGAACGAGATTAAATAAATTATGTTGTCATGGATCTCATTCTAGGTGCCTTGTCATCTACTCTAACTACTCTAATGGCCGAAGCATTAGAGTACAACAGTGCCAAAGAAATGTGGGATGTCCTCAGCACTCTAGACAAGGAATCAGACCAGATGAAGAGAAACAAGCTACAACAATGGGTAGATAGGTATGAATCTTTCTGTTTGATTCCAGATGAAACCATTAAGGCTATGGAGGCAAGATTCAACAAGATTGTAGCTGAGTTAAAGAAGTTGGGAGGGACATATGAACTTCCTGACATGAACTCAAAAATCCTCTCAAGACTACCTAAGAAGGATTGGTTCGTCAAAGTAACCAGTCTAAAGGATAAGGATTTGTCAAAGATTAGCACCAAGGAGGAGTTCGCCCAATTGGAAGCTCATGAATGGGATATCGCCCAGATCAACAAGAATGAGGCTGTTCGCGTTGCTGTCAACATTGAAGAACCAATGGAAGATGCGGCATTCTTTGTAAAGAAAGATGGTCAGAAATGGAAGATCAAGAAGCCATTTCATTCAAATCGACCTGCTTAGTCCAGTTCAACAAAAGAGATTCCTTCCATTAGCGGATCTCAATTCAAAGAAGATGAATGCTCTGTGAGCGAGCTGGAGGAATAAATGAAGAGACTTTAAAGGCTGTTGCTGAAAGCAAAAGGAAGAAAGGATGATCCCCAGCAGACTCAATCAACGGACAACAAAAACAACAAGAGAACTCCAAGAACCTGCTACGAGTGCAATTCCCCAGATCAACTTAAGTTTGAATGCCCAAAGGTAGATCCCGAAGAAAGAGAATGACTGAGAAAGTTGTTCGAAAGACGTGCATCGAAGGCGGTCACCAAGGCGTTGCTGAACTACTCATCAGAAGATGAAGAGGATGTTCTAATGATGTTCATGGCAGACATAAGTGAAGAGCAGACAGAAGAGTCAGCGCTAGCTGCCACAGCAAACCAGGTAACAAACACTACTACGTCTATTTATGATGATATGCATGACAAAGCTGATTCATGTTGCTCAGAATCAGATGAAATAAATGTGGAATATCTTTTAAAAGAATTTTCAAAAGTTCATACATTCTTGTTAAAGAAAACATCCTCTCTGAAATCTCAACTTGCTAGTTTGACCAGTGAGATTGATGAATCTAGGTCAGCAGTCGAGGAACTTTCAAAGTTAAAAACCAATTTCTTCGTCTTAAGTAGTAATTATAATGCCTTAAGACAGGAAAATGAAACTTTAAAAATCAATCACTCAGTGCTAAATACTTGTCAATGCAAATTTTCAAAAAACACGAGAGATTTAGATGATATTTTAAGTGTCCAAAGAAGTTCGAAGAACTTTGCTGGAATAGGCTTTTGATATTAGAGGATCGAACTATGCTGAGTCAAGTAAGTCGAAAAAGATTACTTTTGTCCCAGCTACTGGAAGATTCAGCAGACTACTAGGAAAGACATGAGGGAAAAAGTCAAGTCAAATGAACAGCAGAAATGCTGGCAGACTAATATACCACAGCTGACTACTCGACAGAGATTGAATTATCGATCTGCTGAGAAACAGCCAGCAAAGTCAATGTATGTCACCCAGCAGACTGTTCCATCTGCTAAGAAGGTTCATACAAATCCTAGCAAGGCCAAGCCATCTACTAAGGTTGCAAGGAAGCCAACACACACATCAAGTAGAAGGAATACCTACTTGAAGCCAGAGTCTACGTCAAAACATTTTCCAAAGACAGTGACGGCTCGACATATTACTTCACATCCCTATGTTAATTATTGAAATTATGCCAACAGGAATGGAAGGGAAGTGAGACGTGATGATAAAAGATACATGAAAATCACGAAAGTCTGGATTCCTAAAGGAATAATGCAGAAAACTAATCTTGCATGACCCGTAATTGATTGGGTACCAAAAATATAACTTCTTTGTTTTGCAGGAACATGTTTCAAAAGAATGATCACCAAAAAAACTCAAAGAATCGATTTTAGAGAGTGGATGCTCAGGTCACATGACAGGAGACGAAGAGATCTTCACAGAACTACGCAAGTTTTGAGGAGCCTCATTCTCTTTTGGTGACGACTCCAAAGCCAGAGTAATTGGAAGAGGGTGCATCAAGCAAAATGGAATGCGAATAATCAATGTTGCCCTCGTTGATAGTCTCAAGCACAATATACTGAGCATCAGTTAGCTAAGTGAAAATGGATATATTGTTTCTTTCTTTGACACAGGTTGCGAAGTTGCAGATAGAACCACTGGTGAAGTAAAACTTAGAGGAATCAGAAAAGGAGGACTCTATGTTGCTAATTGGGAAAGTGGTCAACAAGCATCGTGATTCATAGCATTCAACAAAGAAGAAACAAACTGGCTATGGCACAAGAGGTTAACGCATCTGAACTTTAAAACCATCAATTATATTGTTAGAAATAACATTGTTGCAGGTTTACCTAAAAAACCTTCAAAAAGGAAGGAGTATGCAGAGCTTTGTCAACAACGAAAGCAAGCAAAAGCATTCTTCAATTCAAATCCAGTAAAGGCCACTTCAAAGAGAATCCTTGAGCTACTGCACATGGATTTATTTGGCCCTGTGACACCACCCACTGTAATTAACAAACTATATACTCTAGTTGTTATTGATGATTATTCCAGGTATACATGGGTAGGACTACTCAAGAGCGAGGACGAAGTGAAAACTATCCTTCCGGAGCTGATAATTAGAGTTCAAAACGACAAGGAGCTCACGGTCAAAAGGATAAGATCCGACAACGGTACAAAGTTTTGCTATGGAACTTTGATAGATTTCTGCGCTAATGCTGGAATAGGACATGAAAGGTCCACTACAAGAACACCCCAGCAGAACGGCTTGGGAGAAAGAGAAACAGAACCTTAAAAGAAGTCGTGCGTACAATGCTTGCCGATACAGATCTAAGTCAAAGATATTGGGGAGAAGCAGTGATGAATGCTTGCCACACGTAGAATCAAAGCGGATTAAATCTTCGCTTCAACAAGACTTCCTATGAAGTATATCATGGTCGCAAGCCTTCTTTAGTTTATCTTCGTATTTTTGGTTCACCATGTTTTATCCATAAAAATGGGAAATCTAAGTTAAGTACTTTCTCTCCCAAGGCTGATGAAGGAGTGTTCCTAGGATATGGACATCCATCTCACAAGGGATATAGAGTGCTTAACAAGATAACCAAAATAATGGAAATAACATGCAATGTTATTTTTTATGAAGCTACTTTAGTGCGCAGGACCATAAGAAATCAAAGAGATGAGTTTCATGAAACCAATAATGTCAATGGACCTTCGGGCTCGAATGTCTTCGAAGTCGAACCGAATGATTCGACTAGGTTAATGAATGAATCATCATCTCTACTGGAGACCTTCGCTGATCATTTGACAGTCAAGAGGGCCTGTGATGGAATCGGTAATGCTGAGACCACTACACAATCTCTCGAAGAATCTTCAGATCAACAGGGAACTAAAGAAGATAAGAATTCCCAGGATAGCAAGAGATTCACTAAAGAAAATCTTGCTGAAGATAATCCAGAGCAGACTGCTGCAGGACGGAGCACTACTCCAGAAGATAATCCTTCAGCAGAAGACGACTCAACAAGGGTAGCAGACAGCTTGGAAACTCTATAGCTTGTTGATGTACCAGTTTCAAAAGAACCCATTGGACCATCCAGCAGTCAAGTTATTCCTGTAGAAGAACTTCGAAGACCCAAATGGCTGCTCAGAGATCATCCTACTCAAGCAATTCTAGGAGATGTTGCCAATCCAATTCGAACCAGACATAGTGCACTACTTGTCTGTTTTATATCACAGGAAGAGCCTACCAAAGTAGCAGAAGCACTCAAGTCAGCAGACTGGATCAACGCAATGCAAGAGGAACTATTAGAGTTCACAAGGAATTACGTATGGGATCTCGTCGATCGTCCAACTCATCAATCAGTAATAGGAACTAAATGGGTATTCAAGAATAAGCGAGACAAAAATGGACTCGTCGTTCGCAACAAGGCCAGATTAGTTGCTAAAGGTTATGCACAGTGCGAAGGAATATATTTCGACAAAACATTTGCTCATGTAGCTCGACTAGAAGCAATCAGATTATTCCTAGCATATGTTGCATTCACAGTATTTCAAATGGACGTCAAGCGTGCATTCCTTAATGGCGAATTGAAAGAGGAAGTCTACGTGGAACAACCTCCAGGCTTCGAACAAGGGAACAAAGTCTACAGACTAAGGAAAGCTCTCTACGGACTAAAGCAAGCTCCAAGAGCGTGGTATGAAACATTATCACAATTCTTGCTGAAGAATGGATTTCGAAAAGGGAAAATTGACAGGACATTATTCCTGATTAAAGATGATAAGGATATATTAATCATCCAAATCTATGTGGACGATATCATATTTGGATTAAGAAGTTTAAGTCTCTGCGAGAAGTTTGCTCAGCTTATGCAAACCAACTTCCAAATGAGTATGATGGGAAAAATATTTTACTTCCTAGGTCTACAAGTCCAGCAATCAGATGATGGGATATTTATTCATCAGAAGAAATACACATAGGATCTCATCCATAAATTCTGCCCTGAAAAGACGAGGACTCTGCGGATTACTATGAGTACAGCGTGTCAGATCTCAATGGATGAAGAAGGCGAATCCGTAGACCCCATGACATACAGAGGAATAATTGGACCACTGCTATACTTGACAGCCAGCAGACCTGACATTTCATATGTTGTAGTTGTATGTGCCAGATATCAAGCAAATCCAAAGAAGTCACACATGGAGTATGCTCGAAGAATTGTCAGATATCTGAAAGGAACAGAATCTTTAGGAATTTGGTATCCCAGGGCAGACGATCTCACTCTCATTGGATACTCAGATTCTGATTTCGGAGGTTGCAGAATTGATCGAAAAGTACAAGCGGATTATGCCAATTTCTAGGTCATAATTTGATAAGTTGGTTCAGCAAAAAGCATCACTCTGTAGCAACATCCACAACGGAAGCAAAATATGTAGTTGTTGCCAGCTGTTGTACACAAGTGTTGTGGATCAAGCAACAACTTCAAGATTATGAAGTCAACACTGGTTGTGTTTCCATTTATTGCGATAACAACAGTGCGATGTGCATCACGAAAAATCTTGTTCATCATTCTCGAACAAAGCATATTGATATCCGACATCATTTCATTCGAGATCATGTTGAAAAGAAGGATATCTCAGTAGACTACATCAGAACAGATGATCAGTTAGCAGACATATTCACTAAGCCTCTAGCAGAATGTAGATTCAAATAGCTTTATCTTAAGCTCGGCTTATTGGAATTGGATGAGGTTATGAAAAAATGAGTCCCAGCTCTCATTCTGTTCTTATATAGTCTGCAAGGAATATTATTGATATTCTCTAGTTGATGCGGAATAAGAGTGTGTCCCAGCTCACGCTCTTCAAAAGAAAAGTTCCCTTTGTTGAGTCCCAGCTCTCAGCAATTCTAAAAGTGGTATATCAAAGGATATTGTCTTTCAAAAATTATGAGATTGTTGAGTCCCAGCTCTCAGCAATACAGATGATCAGTAAAGAAGAATATTGAGTTCAGTAGAACAAGTCGTAACATTGGTGCGTCCCAGCTCTCAGCACAATGGAAAAGACTGCTGAATCAAATCTGAATCAATCTTGGGAAATTGATCAGATATGGGAATAAATATCGGGATACTCAACTGACGTATCAATTAGGATCATCATTAGTGATGAAGCGACGATACATATTTGCCATCATTTCGAAGATTTCATTCAGTTCTGAAAATAGCTGTCACGTGGAAAGGCTATAGCGAAACCGTCGGTTCCCAAGGCAGATGAAGTAATGAGAAGATCGAGTCTCTATGAGAGGTTGCGTCTATTTAAGGAGAAGTTGTCTTCCTCAAGAAATTCATATCCCAAATCCTCGAAAAACCTAGTTCTATCTTTTGCCTTCATTCCCATTTTTTTATAAAAAAAACCTACTCGAAGAAATCAGAAATGTCACCCTTCAACATTTCACCAAAATACCTCCAAAATGGGTTCGAGCAACGTGACTTGGAAGTCTCCAAATTGAGAGAAATAGTCATAATCTTCACAAATACTTCATCTAAGAAGACTCTCTTAATTTTCGGTTCACCTTGGACGATGAGTTTTCTCACATTAGAACCAAACGGAGATAGGCAGTCCATTCTATCAGGCCATGACAGTTTACTCATTGGTGAGATAAAAACTTGTCAGGTGGGTCTGAAGATGGATATTCCTTAGTCACAAGGAATGGGCAAGCCCTCTTGGTTTCTATTAACCAAGATACGATAGGGGCCCATTTAATATCTTCCCATCTCTTCTTCCAGGATCAAGCTTCATAGCACTAGTGAAGAAGCAAATATCAAGGGAAGACTCTCAGATGGAGTAGATGCGACTAGAATCTTCTACTCAACATCTGAAGAACAAAGGAAAAGCTTGCGAGTGGTGCTGGTGATACTCACCTTGCAAAATATAAAGATGCCAGCAAAGCACTCGGAGCATGAAGATTTCTGCGGGCAAATCTCCAGACTAAGCCAAATGATGATTTGGATCTTTCCAATCATTAGTACTGGATACCCGCATATAAAAAGAGTTGTTGGAACAAAGATGTCTCTGAGGCAACAGGAAGATGATGAGTTGCCTTCGAACATCTCCCCCAAGGTCCAACAACACATTGCTGCGGAAGCAAGGAGGCTAGCGGCAATGAGCTCGGGAAAAGACCAACAAGGAGTAGATCTAGCAAAGGCATTATTGGAGCAGTCTGAAGACAAGTTGATCATTGTAAACTTGTAGCATTATACTTTGAGAAGTGTAACTCTTGTAAATCAATGATATCAATAAATTGCTCGCTTTGAGAACAATAATATGTTGTCTCAAACAATACAATCGCCAAATCAAAATGCTAGATCATTGTACTCCTTAAGTGTACAGAAACCTATAAAAAACATATGATTTTCCAGAAAAAAAATTGAAGAAATGGAAAGGAAAATCGAATGATAGGATTTCTCAAAGGTCTTCCCAACACCGTCGAAAGCAAAGTACTTGAATGGTGTAAGGATGGATAAGTTCAAGCAAATAACTCTCTGCCAACTGCTGAGTCCAAGCTCTCAGTAGATTACCGACAATACTGAGGTTGAGCTCTCAGTAAAAGGACTCTTGAACTTGAAAAGCTCAAATTTGAAAAAGTCTAGAAGAACTGCTGAATCCAAGCTTTCAGCAGATATCCAGAGATTACTGAGTCCAAGCTCTCAGTAAAAGTAAAGATGATTGCTATTTTGGAATAGTAGACAAACCGAAAAAGAGATTACTGAGTCCAAGCTCTCAGTAAAGAAGACTCTTGCTTCTACTTGAATCAAACAATAGAAGAGTCTACTATGACTACTGAGTCCAAGCTCTCAGTAGAACCTATAAGAGCTGAATATAAGCTCTAAGCATACTTCAGAAGAATGCTTGAAAATTTAAGACAATGCTGGGTTCAAGCTCTCAGCAAACCGAAAGCATTTACTGAACAAAAGGACTGCACAAATAGAATGTTGAGTCCAAGCTCTCAGCAAGTCAGGTCCAGAATTGTGCTTTTCACCACAAGCAAAGAGAGAATATTGAGTCCAAGCTCTCAGCAAAATAGGTGAAACATGAAAAATAAAAAGGAGGATAATCAAATGTTGAGTCCAAGCTCTCAGCATAAGCCTTTCACACTACTGAGTATTCAACATATGCCTCATTAAATGTTGTCCAGCAAAAAGAAAGGATGATGATTCTAATTTATCTCGAAAAGCGGGATTATCTAATGATAAAGAAACTGCAGAGTTCGCTTTCATTACAAAGTAACTCCTGCACAGGGTGGTGACAAATGCCAAGGAGACACGTCAGGCACAAACGCAATTTCGATGGAAAAGGACGCTAGGCGAACCATCACCAACTGCCCAACCGTAGATTCATCCATATCAGAAGAAGGGATCCAACCGCTCACGATAAAAGCCGGTTAAAGAGGGATTGAATAAAAGAAATCGAGTTTGGAAATTCTAACCCTAATACCTTCATTCTCTCTAATTCAGAACTCTTCTGCATTTCTTGAAATCCTCATAAGAATACATCAATGGCGGAATCTCCCAACCGCACCAGTCCCCCTGTCGAATCATCCGGACACACCAACATGCCCGAGGAACCAAAACAGTTCCAGCCAACCTTCACAGGCATATACAAGTCGGAGGACATCAATGAGTCAATTCTATACTATCGGCTAATCGCCATAAGCCATGGACGACTGCCTGGTGAACTCACCAATGATCAGAAAAGGGCCGCTCAAGTAAAAAAGGACAAGATATTGTACGAGCCACTGTTTCGAAAGAACTAGTGTGAAGACCTCATAGGTAAACTCGACCGAGAGAACCTACTAAGATACTTATTTGCAGAACCGAAGAAATTTCATCCGCATATAGTTACAGAATTCTTCGCGCGTGCAATCGTTGATAAAGAAGAGAAATCCTTCACCACAAGTGTCATGGGTATAAAGATTTTGGTAAGTCCAGAAGTTTTGGAGAAGAAGTACGGACTCCGCAATGAGGGCGAAGATGTAGCCAACTACAAAACAACGATGAAACCGAGATGAAGAAAATATGGTTGAGGTGGAAATCGGAATCCTACACTTATCCATGGAAAATAGCAGGACCTCTGAAATCTATAGCAGAACAGATGAGGAGTTTAGCACAAGTTGTCATAAGGATGCTAGTGGGCAAAGTAGGTTCACTTTCTGCGTTAAGTGCTAAGAAGTTTGTTGTTATGATGACTATTGAAGATCGAGTGCGTGGAAATTGGGCACATTTCATATTCACCAAATGGCTAGCACATGTCTACAAGAACAAGAGTGTGAAGAAGGATCACACGTTCACTCAGGACGTAGGCTTTGGATTGAAGACAAGCCACTTTCTGGAAGGAATCGTACCAGAAGGAAAATGTTGCCGCGGTGAAGACTTGATTTACTCCGGTTACATACCGACAACCAGAAAGCAACAACCACCGAAGAACATCAAGGAACCAGTGATATCAAAAGGAAAGAGCAATGTCAATCCTAACGAGTCATGCTCTGATGAAGAAGAACCGGATCAAGGGCACATGGTCATGCCCACTACCGATCCACTTACTGCAGAGGAACTTGAAAAAGAACGACGCAAAGCAGAACATGAAGCCCTGTTCACTGAACTTGATAGTTTGACAGGTATTTCATCACAGACAATTGATATACTCTCAGAACAACCCAGCTCGAAGAGGCGTCGAACGCAGAGGAGTCCTCAACAAAAGAAAGGAAACCAGCAAGTGATGATGATAAAGTCAACAGAAAGGGAAAGCAGAGAAGATCTTTAGGCAACACTCTCCGTATTACTGAACCTGAGATAGATACTTCTCTACCATCTTCAAATGTCGTCAAGGACACAGCGTCAGAAGCCACAGATGCCACTGCGAAACAAAGGCTTGAATTTCCCATTGAAAAAAAAACTCACAAGAAAAAGCGACAAAGGAAAGCGCTCCAAAGAGCACAAGAGCAGAGAGACTACACAAATTTCAGACTTGCAATGACACTTGAAGAAAGGGATTCAAAGTTCGCAGAAGTCAGAGCTAGCTATGCCGAAAGAAATGCCAAGATTCAGGCTGGAGAACAAACAAGTCGCATTACTCAAAAGGATATTGAGAAAAGGCAAGCCGAGAAAAGGAAAAGCAAGGTTACATTCGCCGAGGATGAGGAAGAAATTGAGCGAAGACATCTGAAAGAAGCTCTAAATGAATCAAGGAGACTGCCACCCTCAGGACAAGGTGAAAGAAGTTGTGACACAATACAATTTCAGCCCGCCACCAATGAAGGGGGAAGCGTAAGTGCTGAAGAAATTTCTGGAAGAGATTTAATGCAGGCTGCTAAGAAGGAATGTAGTAGTCCTGTTGTTGATAAAGAAGATGAACCAACACAATTGGCAAAGCAAGGAGAAAGCCAAATTGTGACAATCATAGCAGAAGTTGATATGGAAACTACATCAAACCAGATTTTGGATACTGATTTAGGAAACCAGGAAGCAGAGAAGAGGAATGCCGATTCAAAACCAGTCATGCCAGAAAGCGCTCAGCAAATCGCAGCACTTGGTGCAGAAGACATTGCTGAAAAGGAGACTACTGAGGCAACTACATCACTCAATGCTGAGACAAGAGCACAACTACAAGCAGAGCTCACAGCAAATGTGTGAGCTCGGAATGAGCAATATCTACGAAGATTGGGTATTGAACCGTCTACCGTTCCAGGATGGAATATAGAGGTCAATACAACAAGTGTGCTAAAAAACCATAGAATCCATCTTGTATCGATGCATTCCGGTTCCCAGCTCTCCAGAAGTTTCAGGTATATCCATCCCAGCTCAGTTGATGGAGAAGATGCAGGGGCTGTCACCGATGGAGAATCCAAATTCAGGGAAGAAACTCTTAGAGTGCCCATGGAAGGACCACCCGATAATAAATACAAAGCAATGCGTATTGCGAAGTGGTGTCCTCCTATCACAGTACGAGATGAGGAGAATGAGGATATCATCTCTTGGGCACGAGACATCAGTGTATTCATCGAAACTCAAGCTGCCGCCGAAGTCAATGACTCATATCCTGCTGAACTACAAGGAGAGACGTCCGATCAGGAATGGTTGAGAACCGAATTCATGAGATGGAAATTCTTTGATTATGTCACTCATGAATTACATTATGAGGATCGATCAATCATGATGGCAAGGATGGGTTTAAGCTACTTGAGAAGTGAAGAAGAATGAGCTGATGATTGGATGGACCAGACATCCAGACGACAATATACGGAGAAACAAGTTGCTATGAGGCTACAGAAGATCAAAGCACACAGAGCCACCACTGGAGATCGATCTCTACCACCTTCAGAATATGCCCTAGTAGACTCTCCACCATTCACTCAGAACTTCAAGTCTCCAGCCACCAGACGTCAAATGGCCGCTGCTGAAGAACTAAAGAAGAAGTTAAAAGAAGAACAAGTTGCACGAAAGAAGGAGGACGATAGGATGAAGATGTTGGAATTCAAGGAGAAAATTCTGAACCAACAAGCCTTTCAAAGTACAAGATCTCAAATCATCTGACCTGAATCCTATTGAAGAAGTAGAAGGAAACAAAAACACACACTCTGAAATGGCTCCGGCTGATCAACCATCCACTTCCAATGAAAGATTGGCAACCACTGCTCTCATGTCTACCGAGGAAAATCAAATTGTACCTGCTAAAGACCCTGCGTTCATGGCAATCGAGCCAGTGAATACTAGCACCTATCAGAGAGATCTCCAGCACTACATGCACACCATGGTAGAACGAAGTATCGGAGAACAAATGCTACCAATCATGAACAGAGAAATTTCCACCAAAGTGTGTGAAGCCAAAGACGAGATTCTTGCCATCCAACATGAAAACTTCAAAGTCTTCTCCACTGGTATTTTTGTTGCGATCAAAGAGGGGGAAGAGAAGAGGTCAGCTGAAGAAGCTGAAAGAAGAATGGAGCAAGAAGAAAAGATTCGTCGATTGGAAGCAAGAAGACTACAGGAGGAAGAGCTAAGGAGACAACGTGAGGAGGAAGAGAGAGAAGAACAGAGAAGGGTTGAAGAAAAAGAAAGAGTCAGAAGACAAGAACGAGAAGCTCTCGTGGACAAATTCATGAAGAAGACAACAAAGACTCTTAGCAAAATAAAGAAGTCCATTGTCGGCTCCTCAAGTGCCAAGAATGCTACTGATTCAAACTTTTCGACGACAAAGAATTAATATCTCTCTAAACTCTACATCTCCTAGTTGTTTGAACAAATTTTTTTGCTACATTTCAATTTGGGTTGAGTAACTGTATGGAAAAATACTATCAATAGAAACTAACCCAGGTTGAAGACAACATTCGATTGTCCAACGCTGATCTAAATGAATAAACTGAAATTACACATTCAGTGTAATCAGCAAACTGCGTGGAATGTGATGTGTGTGAAATGTTCCTGTGATTTCTTGATGATATGATGCGTAAATATGCTTTCTACTTATTTGATAATATGATCTTTAAGCTATTTACCTGATTGACTTGTTAATCGAGCAATACCTTTGATATATTAAGGAGGAATGTTTAGGAACAATGCTGAGTCTACGGGAGTTGAGAAACTGAGAATAGAAGTGATAGGAAATCCTTATGTAATCTCAGTAATCAGCTTTCCAATGATCAGTGAAGAATTAAAGCTTAAGATAGTGGCTTTGATCGCACCAAAAATGGGGAAATTGTTAGGAATATTGTTAGATTATTAGGAATAATTGTTCAATCCCTCCACTGTAATTCATTATCATAGTTTGATGTGTTTTGCTGGAACAAAGCTACAACAACTTAGTATCGAATCTATTGTAAAAGTCATGTATATGAATTCATACTCGAATTGTAATAGATTAAGAAATAGGAAAGGTTCGGGTTTGCTGAAGGAGTCAGCAAACTTATCCAATTGCTGAAGACGGCTGAAGATTAGAATGATCAGCAATGCGGAGGAAGCAACAAAGAATGCTGAAGAAGGAGTTTCAGCAATCTACAAAGCAATTCGACGCAAGAGCAGATAGCAGACGACAATCAGCAGTTAGCAATCAAGAGAAAGATTACAAAGCAAATATCAGACGGATTGCAAGTTACGAAAAGAACCAACCAATCAAGAGGATGGAATAATCATCATGAAAGGAAAAGGGGTTCAGACCTACAAAGGATCCGTTCTAATAAGAGACGGCTAAAGATAGATGCTACGCCAATCAGAGACCAAGGGACTTGAAGAGTCTCTGTCCACTGCAGAAAAAGAAACCATGCAGATAGGCGAGCATTCCCTTTGAGTCTAACAGATAAGATTCAAACGGCTATTTGAATCTTCACCTATAAATAGGTGTCATCCTTATTTGATTCAAAGGTTCGCGACTTCGTAAAAACACAAGATAACAAAAGATATCAAACTTATTCTCTCCATTACGCGAACTCATCCGAGCTAAGTTCCTAATTGAAGCTTTTTGCAAGCTTTCATACAGATGCTCGAAGACCTGAGAAGTTTATCTTCAAAAGGTAACTTTGGGATTCTTTCTATTCCAGAAAGAATCTAGCAGTCACTATTGCGGTGCAAGAGTGATTCATACGGGCTATGCCAACACAAGGATAGGTTCCGGAAAGAACTAAAAACACCCAGCAGTCTACATCCGAGGAGAAGGGAGGTTTGTCCTCACTCTTAGGAGCGACATCGGTTGAAGATCGGACATCGAGGTGCTTGAAGGTACGCGCTGACCAGACGGAGGAGTTGCTCAACGTTAGAGATCAGGCCTGACCTTGTACTCATTCTTCTAGTGAATTTTCAGTCAGAGAACTAGAGAGTGGATGTAGAACAATTGTTAGAACCACTATAAAATCCTTGTGTCATTTATTGCTTTGCTTATCTGTGTAGTTTTTGTCTAAGTTATTTGAAACTCAACACATCAAGTGTTGCAGTATAAACTGTAATCAATCTAACGTATACACGAGCTAAAATATTTAAATAAACGCTTGCTAAGTCGTGACCTTAGCAAGATACGTGCAAGATAATCTTTAATATATCGTAACTCTGATCAGGGACCAACATATACCAACAACGCATCTTACCTGACTTACCTTCTTGGTTACACTCGCTGCACGATGTAACATCGGTTACGACAGATGAAAGAAGTAAAGAGAAAAAAATAGGCACAGAAAGATCAAGACATTCACCTTCAAGTTTCCCATTGATGAAAACATGTAGTGCATGGCCTAGATAATCCACATGAGGTGTTAGAGTGTTACAATCTTTCGCCCTTTCAGCTTGCTCCATTGGGTCACTTGGTGGGGGTTTTCTTAGTTTGGTTGGACCTAGATTTAGGTCTCCCGATCCTCAATGAGCGGCATAGTATGTATAAGTTGAACCAGTACCAAGATAAGCACTACTATTACTTCACTAGGTGGGCCAAGGGTAGGTCGACCTTGATCAAGAAACTAGGGATGTTCGTGGTCGGTTTGGAAGTAAAATTTCGGTCAAATCATTAGGTACGATTTGAGATTTTTCAAACCAAACCGGCCAAACCAGGGGCGGATGCATGTGTTAGATTGGGGGTACACTTGTACCCCCAAATTTTTATTTTTTATTATTAAATGTATAATTCTTTTATTATTTATATATATATTTTTATTATTTTTATATATAAATATTTATATAATGTACCCCAATATAATTTTATTTATATATTGTATCTCCAATTATAATTTTCTGGATCGGCCTCTGGGCCAAACTGTATAAAAACTGTTTGGTTCGGCCGGTTTAACGGTTTTAAATAAAATATATTTAACTTTCAACAATCTACTATAGTTAATTTATAAAAAAACTAGAGCTTAAAATGTACATTGGTTGTTTTCTATTATTTGTTATTTTTTATTATAATATAATTTTAATTTTAAAATCTTCTTTTTATAATATAATATAAAATCAAAAGAGACATGTGTGTCAAATATATTAAATTTATAACCTTAAAATTTCAAATTATAAAATTATAATAACGATGTTAATATTTAATTTGACTTAAACAATCATAATAAAATCATAATATTTAATATTAATACTCAATATTCATTAGTTGATTTTAGATTTAAAAAAATTAAATTAAAACTAGATTATGTTGGCCAAGAGATTTGAACATGGGTCAATTGTATTAAAAAAATAGGAACTAACCAAGTAAAATATTCAATATATATATATACACACACATATACAGCCGGTCTGAGCTTCCAAATTGTAACCAAACTAATTTTAACCGGTTTGAAATATTCAAACCAGCCAAATTAATACGGTTTAGTCGAATCAACACCCCTACAAGAAACCCCCAATAGAACTCAGTCATTTTGTTTTCATTTGCCAAACCTTCCAAATTTTGCAGGTTCTTTTCATTTGTTTTGTTTCCGTTATTATCTTTTATCTTTCCCAAAACTATAGTCCACTAGATGTGTACTAAATTTCCTATTTCTTTAAATTTAATTATATTTTGAATAATTGAATATGAGTTAATAGTGACTGTATTTGGAGGTTTAATTTCAAAATAAGAGAAAGAAAAAGGGCTCCAAATTTATTCTAAATAGGTGTGCTCTCTAAGTTTGTCAAATAACACCTCAAAAAGAAAACCATCCGCATTCATGAAAAGAGAGAGAGAGAGAGCATGCACACAGTAAGCTATACCAACAACACATCTTACCTAACTTACCTTATTGGTTACACTCGCTGCACGATGTACATCAGTTACGACAGATGAAAGAAGCAAAGAGAAAAAAAAAATAGGCACAGGAAGATCAAGACATTCACCTTCAAGTTTCCCATTGATGAAAACATGTAGTGCATGGCCTAGAGAATCTAAGATCCGTCTTTCAGATAAGGCTCGTCCTCTTTCGTTTCAACACTCGAACAATCAAGAAAAGGTAAAAAACTTCAACTACTTTTGTCCAAAAATAAAAATTATCGCAATCATGGGATAGTGCCCATACCTTAGAGAATGCCAAAGATAGTCGCTTATATCAGCAGTTGTGTTTATCTGCTCCAGTAGCCCAGGTTTCGTGAATGCGCTCTTACTAGATATACCTACAGGTTCTTTGATCCAACTCCAACTTGAGAATGCATCTGTTGCTGCAGCCCATCTTCTGAAGATTGATGGACAATCTTTGAAATGGTGGACATGGAGTTTATCTGTTATTTTCTCACTCATTAGCTTCTGATAGAAAATCTTCAAGAAAAGATGTTTGAAAATGCCATATATTTGCAGTGTTGAGGACTACACTCTTGCAGTCGGGTGAAATGCTGACAGACCAAGCGGGCAAGTTGTAGGAATTCCCATTGAACTCCACCTTCGCGACTGATTGTGTGTTTACATTTGCAAGAAAAGCGGCACACTTCCCTGATGCTGTTTTGTAAACGGTGGCCTGAAACAGAAAAGCACCTTTTCAGTATAAATTGCAAGAAAATCTGATCTGAGAGAAGAATTTTTTTATCAAAACAGCAAGAAATATCTAGGAGACAACGTTGGGGCCAAGAGTAGCACACACAGAAATTGGGGCAAATTTGGCTCAGCACATTCCATTATACTTCCACTTTTGCATCAGTTGCAACATGTGCAAACGATTCCATTTCCCTTGCTCATTTCACAATGCACTCATTCAATGTAAAATTCAAGAAGAAGAGTTGATTTTATACCTCCAATTTTGAACCAAGAGATGTGGTAGCTGGATCAGTTTCCAACATTGCTTTTTATAGCATTGTGTACATCTTTCAAGTGACCCCATATAGGCTGCCTCACAAGGCCTACAACAGAACAAAGTTGAGGAAAACTTAAGGTTGTGCGGCTTGCATCTCTTAATGGTATGTTGAAATGTGGCAATTCTAACAGTTTATCTTCATTTTCTCTATCTTAATGACTTCCTCGAACTTATTTGGTTTTTTCGTCTCTTCATAAAGTTATGGAGCTGATGTTGTATGAATGCTATGCTTATTACTGTAGTTTATGTGTCTCCCTAGCTCATATTAGTGAACTATATATCTTGATGGATAAAATGATCATAAATGAGTTTTTGAATGTGATAAGTCAAGCCTCAAAAAACATTTGACTACATTCTTGTTTTAATAGAGAAAAGATATTTGAATATTCTCTCTGTCCTCAACCTTACATCATTCTGTCGCTTCACCTCCCCTTTCTCTTACCGAACTGATCCTAACTCTATCTCTCTAGCAATTTCAGCTGTTTAGTCGTTGCCTTGAGTTGAACTAAGTTTCTGCTACCATATACTAGTAGTCTTCACAAACTTGGTTGCATTTTTCTACCAAATTATCCTGTTTCTAACCATTTGAAATTTGTGACAGGGTCATCATTAAGTACACTTTTTGCTGTTTTGGAACCAAGCATTCTATTTTTTACTACTTTTAGTTCCATACTAGTCTAGTCTTATGTAGCTTATAAATGGTTTTATTTCTTTTGGGATTCAGTTCCTCACCATGGTATAAAATCTTTGCATTGTGCAAATAATTAAGACTTGTAACCTTAATAGAGTGCATATTCTTTGCATAGTTAAGACTATCTAAAAGTTCTTCCCCAGGGCTTACTAGGCAACTTGAACTACTATTTTATTGGAATATTGCAGTGTTAAGTTTTGAAAAAGGAGAATCAAATACCTTCTTGGTTACCTTCTTGCACTTGCATTGGAGTTGTACACTTGACTGAAGATTACATATGCTTGAGACTTCTCCTTAGGGGCCTTCATGGTAGATGGGGAGGAGGTAGTGGCCTAGTGGGTGACAGAATTAATACAAGAATGAGGATCATAAGGAAGAGTTGACTGTTAGGGTTTGTAAGGGGCTGAGGGCAGGATTGAGGTGGTGGCCCATCACGTCAGGCAGAGGGATTAAAGTCCAAGCAAACAAAGGGTCGACGAGCAAAAAAGGCTTTGACGCAAGATGCTGCAGAACAGGCTGCTATAATAAAGCATCAGCAACACCTGACAAGGTTCTGCGGCGTGCATGTCTTAATGGTACGTTGAAATGTGGCAATTCTAACAGTTTATCTTCATTTTCTCTGTCCCTCATAGGATTCTAATGTCTTTAGTTATTCTTCTAAGTTGTACACACCTGGGAATTATTCAAAACTATTCTTATTTAAGTACTACAAACTAGAAGATAAATAATATTTTCGAACTAAAAGAAGCATTTTCTTGATTCCAAAAACAGACACATAGAAGGGAAACAAAACATCTGGAACTTGCGATTAATTCTATACAATCCTTGTTCAAATGAAGCCTTATAGGTACAGCAAAATATAATCTAAGTCTTGGTCGGATGCAGCCCGCATTTGTTAGATGTTGCTGATGCTTTGATACAGCAGCCTTTACTGCGACTAGTATGCTTTAAAGCTCTTTTTGCCTGAGGACCAACTTTTTGCTAGGTCTCTATTCTCTCTTCCAATAAGATGGGTTGGCAGCACTCTCTAAGTCCAAAACCTCCCTAAGTAAATATCATTCAACTTTCCAGTTCATCCTCATAATAGTAGTCTTCTATTTTGTCACCCACTATCTCATCGTCTTCTATCACATGCCACAGCCAAAGCCAATGGTTGAAAACGTGAGGAACCGCACACTGTCATCCAACATGTAATCATGAATGCTTCTCACGGATAGATTAATTAATATTCATGAGGATATAGAAGCAAATGTAAAGTAACATAATAACTGCAGAGAATAGGAAGATGATTAAGAAGCAAGCAGTCTATGGCTCTATGCATTAATTGATGAAGCTAGTGAGTTCATGATTAATTAAAACTCATGAGGATACATATAGCAGCATGCAGAAAGTAATGGAGTTAGTGAGTTCACTTTAGATTCTTGAACACACCATCCATATATAGGTTCAGTAGATTGATCACAGATATAAAACATCATTTCTTCTTACTCAATAAAGAAGCCTCTAACACATGACAAGGTTCCATTTAGAACTCAAAATCCATCAGCAAACAACTGGTTATAATATTGCAGCCTCTAACAGCAGTTACTCTATCAAATGATACTAGAGAAGAAGGGGAAACAAAGCTTATCATTTTATGAGAAATGTAACTTAGACATGTAAGGAAGATAGAAGATAACTCTGTTTTCAGTTTCATACACCAAGCTTGTGAACTTTAAAGCAACCAACGATCATCAATCTAAATCACACTTGGAGATTTACCCTGACTTACTGGGACGGAGCACTTACCCAAGAGCAGAAACTTTGAGATTCCCAGCAGCATCCAACAGCAAGTTTGCCACTCCGTCATTGCTGTATCCGGTGGACACATTGGACTGGTGCACAAAGATCTGAATGTAATTCATCAGCAGAATGCCATTGTCCCATCTGAAGTAAGAATAACAGGTAACATAAGATGACAATGCAGCGAATTCAAAGTAGTAAAATTAGCAAAAGCTAATTCTGTGTCCTCGTTTTAAAAGGCTGCAGCTGATCATATGAACAGAAATACCTCAAAATCTTCAAGCATTGTCTATTAAAACCACATTTGGTCACATCTTAAAGTCATGCTTTAGCAATATTTCATCACTAGTCTGAAAAGCTGTAAGCACAGATTCAGGTGGGGCAAGCCTCAAGCAGTGACATACGGCACAAATTTTGATCAAGATATAAGCAGATTTCCTCAATATTGAGGCCAATACATTTCTTACTTCTAAACCTCTCAATTTGGAATTGAAGAACAGTCTGTGTTCAGGTTTATAAAAGAGAATAGAATTCAGTTCAACCATTCAAGAAACATGTCTTTGATTATATTATAACAATTCTCGTTGGAAGCAATATAGCTGCACTGCAAGCTGACTAGAATTTCTAAAACATCTGATTCTCTATGCTTCGAGTGTGTGTTTGGGATTCAATTAAACAAGTATGAAAGGTGTTATCTAAGCTAGTGAATAAGTAAATCGTGGGATATAAGTTACTTACTATTGATGCTTGTTTATAGGATTGAGGAGAGGGTCTTTACTATTGATGTGAGATTGTGTCCGAAATTCCAGAGTTCAAACTGCCACACCTTTTCTACAGGATTAAAAGTGTCACTCAACAATTCCTACAGGACTGGAATTGAGGTACCAATGAAAAAGTCAATAAGAGAAGATAAATGGAATTGTACCTCATCTATGTCTCCAAAAGGTACAATTACCAGGAATTGCAAACGTAAAAATAATCAAGCATCAAAACCTAGAAGATAAGCTAACATAAAACTCTACTGCAATCAGAATCAAAACAGTCACAACCTTAGAAAGAGAAGAAAAATTAAGTCTCACATATCTTTCAAAGAATCTCAGGAGGTAAAGAGATAAACAAACATTTATTGTAAATTTGTTGCAGACCAGGAAATGATAAGGAAAGAAAGAAAGGACGATAAATGACATCAGCCACAAGAATCAATTCGCAGCCAAAGTTCAAAGGAGATGCCTCACAAACAAACTGAACTCTTAAAACAAGCAAAATCATACACACAAAGATGAGACATTAACCTTCATTCGCAGTAGTCGTCGTCGCCTGCCGCCGCTGCGGCGGCGATCACGGAATCGGAGATGTTGTCGTCCATGGCGCAAGGAAATGGAGTTTTTGGTGGTATTTTGCAGTGACGGTTTGTGTTGAGAAAAAATTCAAATGAGTCCGTTACAATAGGCGGTGAAGATTCATGGCGGTTATATTTATAAATGTATATTTTTTTCTTTTTTTTTATTTCTAGAATACGAAATAACCGAATTATTTTCGAAAACAATTAAAAAGTGAATCAAATTATGAAAATAACAGAATTGAATTCTTATTCAGTTATTTTCTAGTTATATTAGTTACAACTAAATCTTAATATAAATATAATAAATTTTCACTTAAACTTATATCTATAAAAAAAGGAAATTGAACATAAACTACAAATTTACGTAAAAGCAATAATAAAGCATAAATCAACAAAAAAAAAATTATCCATCAATCCAACTCAAACTAAAAAAAGTAATAACCATAAAAAACTAAAATAACAAGCAGATTATACCAATGTTAATTCATGTGTTTAATTTATTTAGGCTAAATATAAATTGATGAGTTAATTAGATATTTAAAAATAAATATCGATCATCTATACTAAAAAATTAATGATCCAGATTTAAAATTAAGTACAACAAAAATACTGGCATTATATAACCATTTATAAGCATTATTGAATAATTATGTCATAGCATATAATGCAAACATGGCACTGTATTTTAACTTGTATTTAACTAATGTTATATTTAATATAACTCTACCATATATGCACTATATAAAAGATTTATGAATTAATAGAACAATTGCTTTTATAGATTATCTTGAGTCTTGGTTTTCATCTACTATGTGTATTTTATGTACAATATTATTTATTTTACGAGAATTAGCATCATGTAATTTATGCAAAAAAATCACTAATTTTTACTCCTTATCCCATATTAATTATTTTGTTTGGTTTTGGGCATAATAATCAAAACATGTGAGTGCAGAATGTGGTGAATGAAATTAATATTTTATTATTGAGTGTGAAAAAATTATTATTTTTAGAAACAAGACAATTAAAATGTAACGTACGAAAATGAAAAACAAGACAATTAAAATGGGATGGATAGAATATATATTTTATAATTTTCTTCCACCAAATATATATAATAGAAATTTTATTTAAAAATAATGAAATTATATCAAATAATGTGAGAAAGTAATTTAAATTGGGTAAGAAAAAATATTTTATTTCATCGAAATAGTAAAAATATTCATGTCTTAATTGATATTAAAAAATATTGCAATAAAGAAATTATATAGTCTATAAGAATGTAACATATTTATTATTAATTTCGATCTAAGTTTTTGTGTCTTGATCTAATTTAAAACATTGTTTAAATATATCTCAAAGGTTGGACAATCTCAATTTTTCGTGAACCAAATTATTTTGATCTTTATGTGTGTTATATATATCAAATATGTTTTACTTAATATAACAAAAACGTACTTATAACATAACATATACTGTTACCGAGATACATAAAATTCATATTACTCATATACATAGATTAAAATAACAGAAACTTATTTTAATTTGATTTGATTTACGAAATTTCAATTTCTTGCTCACCCGACTTAAAAAAAATATAAAAATTGGGAGTGATAGAGTGGACACACACTTGCCTACAAGATTATTACCAAGTAGATTGGTGTACGAGTGTTTCCATCTTTTTTTGGCATTTTCTTGAATTTACTAAAGCACAATGAACTATAATTATATCCAATTTAAAAAAATATTTATTTACTATTTTACGATTACAATTTTATTTCTAAAACTAATGTGACATCCAAGAATACTCATCCAAATAAAAATAAAACACATACCACAACCCCCACTGGATAAATTTTGTGTTAATTTGCCAAACCTTCAAATTTTCTTTTTTCATTTGTTATGTTTCAGTTATCAATAGCTAACTTTAATGTCAAAAAACACACTAGAGTCCACTTTTTTATCGGATGTGTTCTAAATTTTCTTTTTTTACTTATGTTTAATATTCCTTAAAATTAATTATTACTCCCTCTGTCCCGTCATATTAGACGCGTATTCTTTTTCGGTCCGTCCCATTTATTAGACACATTTCTAAATTTGGCAAAAAATTAACAAATCATAATCAAAATTAACTACACTGAAAATTACTACCCTACCTCCAAATATTCTTCAAATTTCCACCCGATCCCTCTGAAACCCTAAATCCCCACCCCCAGATTTCATTCTCATTTTACTCTACCCATGCGCCTTCTCCCTCTACACGAACTCACCACCGTTGCCTCTCACCACCGCCTCTCCCCACGGCCTCTCACCACCATCTATCACCACCGCCGCCTGTCACCACTTTCTGTAACCACCGCCTCTCACCATCGGCCTCTCGCCACCGCATCTCACCATTGCCTCTATCCATGGCGCCTCTCTCTCTCTCCTCTCTCTCCCCATCTTCTTCCTCCTCCACCACCTCTACTACCGCCTTCGATTCCGCATCCCTCTCGGCCCCCGCGTTTGGCCTGTTGTCGGCAACCTCTACCACGTCAAGCCCCTGCAATTCCGCTGCTTCGCCGAGTGTGCGCGCTCATACGGCCCCATCATCTCCATCTGGTTTGACTTCACCATCAACGTGGTCGTTTCCAGCTCCAACCTCAGTAAGGAGAAGGACCAGCAGCTCGGCGAAGAGCCTTGAGTCATTAAGTTTCTCCGTTCGCTCTCAAATTGACGAAGAAGAAAAAAATCGCCGGTGGAAATAGCAGCCGAGTTTCTCCGAAGCCGGAGGGGTTGAAGGCCGGTGGCGAGAGGGATTGGTGGAAGAAGAAGCTATAGCAGCAGAATAATTAGTGTATATTTTAATTATTAATTAATGTATATTTTAACAATAATTAGTGCATTAATACATTAATAAACTTCTTTTTTATTTTTCATCTTTGTTCATGTGAACTCCCTCCGTGTCTAATATGACGGGACGGATGGAGTATATTTTTAATAAGTGAATATGGGTTAATACTTAGTGACATAATTTTGTGGGCTCTTTAGTATTTTAATTTTGTTTGAGGAAAGGAGATGCAAGAAATAATTTATCAAAATCTTCCCTCTACTGTGTTTTCTCCCTTTTCTCTCCTTAAATTCCACTTTCCTCTTCTATAATCTATATATATTATATATAATAAAACAAAATAGTTTCACAAAATTATTCCCGCCAAAATATATGTTAATTTTGTTCACTCATTTTTTATCTATTTATGGCAATTTAATTCTCATCAATCCCCAAAATCTTTTAAATATAAATATATATAATATATATCTTTATAGTTATATTTTTATATTAAAAAAGTTAAAATTAAAATATTTGATAAATTAAATTATAATTTATTTGATACTTATTTTATCCAATATATATTGTATCTCTCTCTTTCTTATATCTTCTTATTAATGATATTTTTTTATAATACTAAGATTCTATGCCATAATTTATATTATTATCAATAATAATAATATAATATTGTTATGATAAATAATATACTATTATAAAAATTTAAATAAAACTTATAACTAATTTATCATTATTAAATATTTAAAAATAATAATCGTCCATTACCTCATAATTGCAAGTGATTTTGGCAATAGATCAAAATGTAAATATCTATGCACCTAATCATTCATTATTTCACAACTACATCTATTAATTTACGATCTTAAATATAAGATTCATAGATTAATTATTTCATTCACAATAATTTTAAAATTAAAATGCAAATATTATATAATCCTATAATTAAAAGTAGATAAATCAGAATATATGTATATGCATAACTTGCAAATATATTAATTTTTTAAAAACTTTCTTAGATTTTAATATTTCCAACTAAACATAAAATTTTCAATTCAACTTGCATATCCAAAAGTATAATTTAACTTTTAACGGTGACAATTTTCGCGTATAGTTTCTTATGTAAAGACAATTATTAAAAGTTAATGTCAATAATTGAAACAAGTTAGTTTATTTTTGAAAGTTACTATTTCCAATCATGGACAATTAAATGTTATTTCACGAGCTATACGACGTATCATAAAATTTTAATTTGTAAATCAAACAACTTAAGACTTTAATTTCTAAATCCAATGACAGTGAAGTGACATATAACAAAATGTAGTGTTCAAAAATATATTTCAAAATTATAATGTTAGTTTCATTTTGATAATTAAGTATTTTTATTCATATAATTATATATGTGGTAACAAATATACAAATAGTTAAAAAAAATATCAACTCAAAATAATAATATAACATATAAAAAATACGCTAAAATTAATTTTTAATTCTTTATATGAATCTAAAATCTAATATTAAGTGGAAGAAACTTTCAACCACCATTAGGGGTGGAAATAGGTTGGACCGCTTGATAGGGTCCTTCGGCCTAGCCTACCACAGGCCAGGCCAGACCGGACTTCTTTTGTAAATAGACCAAACTTTGACTGTTTATAAAGTCTCTTTAGTTAAGCAGGCTCAGGCCCAGGCTCCAAAATAGGCCTACGAAGCCTGATAGGCTGGCTTATCTAAAAAATCATGTATTATATGATCGATTAAATATACTTCACGGTTCGAGGTTCTTCACGGCCTTTGCGCGCCGCTGATTAACAGTGGCCAAAACTTTCGCGGAGACAATGGAATAGAGTTGGACGAGTTTCTTCAAGTTTGAATTGAGCTCGCTTATTAGATCCACGATTCTGGACATATTTTGGGGAACTCTCGAGTGTTGATTGCCATTTATTTGCTGAATCAGTTGGCGGTTGAAGCTTGCGTAGTAGCATTCCTTGGCTGGGTTATGTTCTCCCTTGATCATGCATACTTCTTTTGGAGTTGGGAATTTTATGACCTGGTGATAAGTGGATGGTAAGGCCTTGAGTTGATGAAGTCAGGGTCGTCCCAACGGTGCATTGTAGGCGCTCGGTGCATCTATCACCATAAATTAAACATCGTGGTGAGCTCCACCGCAGAAAGTCGGTAGGACCACCGTCCCTAGGATCATCTGAATCCTGTCGTTGAAACCGATCAAGGGTGTCTGGTTCCGGACTATTTCCTCCTCAGGGAGCTTCATCTCCTTCAGGGCGTGCAGGAACAAGATGTTGGTCGAGCTCTCGTTGTCGACTAGATCCTCTTCACAATGTAGTTGGAGATCAGCATAGAGATTCCCAGGGCGTCGTTGTGGGGGTGGTCTAGCTCTGGGGGCTTCGTCGCTTGTGAATTCAATCGGTGCATGCTCCGGATTTTTGTGAGGTACCATCGCCTCCTCGCGGGTGAGTCTTATGGCTTTCTTGGCGGCCGACCTGGTTGTGTCGCTGATTTTCGAGCTGCCAGTGATATAGTTAATGGTGTGAACTGGTACCGGTGACTTGGGGGTGGACTCCTTGCCGCTCCGTGCCTCCTCAGGCTGCTTTTCGCGACTCCAGGTTGGCTTCCCTCTTTCCGACAGGTACTCTATCGGAAAGCCTTTCTTCAACAGCTCGACTACCTCCAGCCATAACACTCTACAGTCTGTCGTGGTGTGCCCATTATCATTGTGGAACTTGTAGAACTTCCGGGCATCGTGCAATGAGGGGTCCGCTTTTATCTTCTACGGCCATTTCACCTTTTTCAGGCATTTGGCGGAGCACATTCTGGGCCAGATCCACCGGCTCGATTGACAGCGTGTACTCAGGCACGTAGGGGCTGAGGTTGTTAACTTGTGATGGCCTATTATACAGATGTGATCGTGGCAGCCGCCTGTCGCACAATTCTCGCCGGTTTTCTTCTTGGGTTGCCAGCCTTCTACTGCTTCGGCGTGCCCTCTAGTAGGGCTCATCCTCCTCCCATTTGATTAGGGTTCAAGCTCTGTTGAGCGCGTCATTCATCGTCTGACACGGGTAGATGGAAAGCTCGTAGTAGAGGTCCGAGTCTACATCTAGTCCTTTGGTGAATGCCCGTACCACAATGTTGTTCAAGCAGTTTGGCACGGCCACTAGTTCCATGTTAAACCGCGACATGTACGACCTCAAGGGTTTGCCTGGCTTTTGGATTATCGTGTAGAGGTCATCGGGGTTCTTTTCGAGCCTCTGATTGCTCGAAAACTATCGTAGGAATAATTGGTGCAGCTCGGCGAATGTTGAGATGGAATTCCGGGGCATATTTATAAACCATTGCAGCGCAGGGCCGGTCAAGCTCAAGCTGAAGCTCTTGCACATGCAAGCCTCTCTCTAGGTACTTGGTATCGCCAGGGCGAACATCTTCTTCTTGTACACCACCACATGGGTCTTAGGGTTAGTCGTCCCGTCGTAGAGCATAAAGTTGGGAGGTGTGAATCAAGCTGGGAGCTCGGCGTCGGCTATTGTTAGGATTTTTGTTAGAGAAATCCTTCCTTACTTTTGATGTTTTGGTGGGTGATAAGCTCATATTTATACTCACTTATCTATATTTTTCTCCATTGTTTCAAGTGTTTTACATTATGTTTTTACTTATTATTGTGCATGAGTCTATTTTGGAGGGTGTTACGCCTTTGAAGGGTGATTTTTCCAGGTTTTAGGCCAAATTCATTGAAAACTCGTACC
>JAPKLW010000744.1:138642-159661 GCA_026898455.1 Plectranthus barbatus
CCTGAACAAGGAATTTAATCCATTTGAATCTTAATTTATCCCCATTGCTGAGTTGATGAATTTAAATGTTGATGATTAGAATATCTGCCCTAGGATCTGTGCTTTCCTTTATTGTTTTCAAAACCCTTTATTTTTCTGCACTTTTCATCTTTAAATTCCAAAACAAAATCCCTTTTCCAATTTCCTCAAACATTTATGTTCTAAGAATTATAGCTAGTACTTTAGATTTTTCATTGTACAGTCCCTGTGGGATCGACCACCTTAGGGTGTAAAAATTATTATTTGCTTAACCGCTATTCTGCAGTTATCAGTGGGTCAAAGAATGTAAGTCATCTTAGTCAGTTTCCAGTTTCCAGAGTTCTAAACTGTAATCCTTGTATTAAGATCAATCAAGTTGTAATAGAACTTAGGCTGAAGACCGAGCAATGGAGAATGCTCGAGAACCGACTACCATCACGCCTAGCCTTAACCGAAAACTAAGTTGGAGCACTCAATTTTAGGTCTATCCATACTGACAAGGAGAAGTCAGTATGAGGGATTTCCCAAACTGACTAAGGAGAAGTCAATTTAAGGGATTTCCATACTGATCCAGATAAATCAGTATGAGGGCGTTTCCCATACTAACTATGGAAAGTCAGTATGAGGACATACCATACTGACCGTGGGAAGTCAGTATGAGGGCTAAGCTATACTGAATCTTGAGAATTAGTATAAGAAGCCTCAGTCAGACTCAAGCATTCGTAAAATGCCTAAGTCAGTACGAGGTTATCCAAACTGGGTTCCTCGGGCTGCAAAGGAGTCTGACATAAAGTTAGTGTATAGTACACTGACAAAGGGCAGAGCAGAAAGGAGACCTAAAGCATGGGCTACGATTGGATAATATAATCCTTGAGTCTAACGTTTGGATTTATTTGTCTAAAGGATAGAAATTCAAATTGCCATAGGTTCTCCTCTCAATATAAACACCTACCCTCTCAACCTTAACAGGTTACCTGAACATAATTCAAAATATACTAGTCTAAAGAGACAAATTGCATATTCAGGTAATCTCTCCCACTAAAACTCTCTCTGAGTTTTCCGTGTTCATAACACGAGACTTTAGTCTCCGACTCAAGTTACCCACCGTACTATCTTCTCCTGGAACGAGGCTGAAGCTCTATTTGGTGAATATATCTTTCTGAGATATATTCATAGCAGTCAATTTCCTAGTCTAGGACTGATTCTCACGGGCATATGCCAGCCACTTGAGTTCTGGGAAGAACCATTAAACATCCAACCATTCTGGGAAGAATTAGTAAACATCCACCCACCAGGAAGGAGGCTGCGGGGCGCGTCCCCACTTCAACCTGAAGACTGAGTCTACAAGGAGTTCCTAGGCAAGTGCCACAGCTGACTGGAGGACGGAGGTGCCACGGACTGTGTATAGATCGTAAGGAGGCTTGTATTTACTTAGTGAATTATCCAGACATTGGTCTGAAGAGTGGATGTAGGATATTGAAACCCGAACCACTATAAATCTGCTGCTTTACTGTTTTCTTTATACTTGCTCTGTTTTTCTGTTTTACAAACCGACTCTTAAAACCTTCAATACTTGTCCAAGTATTGAAGTGTATACACTGTGAAACTGACTTAAGACTAAATAGAGACTTAAGCTTAAACTGTCAACACACAAAACGGACTATACTTTGTTCGAACGAACCAGTGCACGTGCTTATCTTTACTTTCGCTGCTTGCACAAAACCTTTTGTTGTCTAGTTTGCACTCTGATTTCGGGACCAACAAGTGGTATCACACGCCGAAGTTCTTACAGACTACGGTTGTGTTGAGTCAGTTAGGACTAGATCTCTGTTTTTTGGCACTTGGTTTTATTTTTGTGCACCTGGTTTCTATTTTGTGTGTTTATGCTTAGGTACACAGAGATGGCTTAGATTACAAAGCTTCCGAAGTACTCATCAGAAGATTTTGAGATACGGATGAAACGTTTGTTGATCATGCTGAAGAATGTCCATCTAGAAATGGCAGAGGTTCTATCTACCGGACCAATAAAGATCACTAAGATGAATACTCAGCTCGGAGAAGCAGAAGGTCAGGAGATAGTGGAGAAGCCTTATGCAGAGTGGACAAACGACGACAGAGTTCGTTTTCAGCTGGATGGAGTGGCCATGGAGCTCATCTTACAATCTTTACCAGCGCCACTGATTGTTGAAGCCTTAGAGCACAACAACGCCAAAAAGATGTGGGAATTTCTTGGCTCACTTAGTCAAGAAACAGATAAGATGAAGCGAAATAAGCTTCAAAACTGTGTGGATAAGTATGAATCTTTTCAAATGCTTCCTAGTGAAAATGTTAAATCAATGGAAGCAAGATTCAATGCTATTATCTGCGAGCTGAAAAACTTGTGGAGAACATATGAAATTGCTGATATGAATGCAAAAATTCTCTCGAAGATGCCCAAGGAAGATTGGTTCGTCAAAGCCACCAGCTTGAAGGAGAAGGACCTCTCCCAGATGACGACCAAGGACGTGTTCGCCCAGCTTCAAGCCCACAAATGGGATATCCAAGTGGCAAACAGAAACGAAGCAGTGCGAAGGTCAGCACACATCCAGAAGGAGATGCTGCCTTTTTCGTGAAAAGGGAGTTCAAGAGAAGGCCTCAAAAGCCTTACCAAGCTGACAGATCTTCTGGACAAACGTCCACATAAAGTCAGCACCGACACCTTCGTACCAGAAAAAGGAGGAAGAGAGCTCAGTTGAAGAACTTGAAGAGCAAATGAGGAAGCTAAATATACTTCTTGAGATAGCCAAATCGAAGAAGGAAGGTTCACAGTCAATTGAACTGAAGTTCAGCGACAAACCTCCCAAAGGTTGCTTTGAATGCAACTCTCCATATCACCTCAAGTACGAGTGCCCATTAGTTTCCAAGGAGGAAATGGAGTGCTTGAAGAGGGTGTTCGAGAAGAAAACCTCCAGAGCAGTTGCTAAGGCCATGCTTACCAGAACTGAGGTGCCAGACATCTCAGACAATGACCATGGCTGCTACACATCAGACGATGGGGCAGTATAAGAGGCCTTTCTGGTGCTGATGGCAAAGCTTGGAGAAGAGGAAGAAACTGAAACAGAGTCTAATACTTCGGTACACATTTTTAACTCAGTTTCTATTCCTACAGCATGCATAGATAACTCTGAATCCTATTGCTCAGATTTAGAGGATGTTACTCTAGAAACTTTGAATAGAGAATTTGCTAAGTTTTATGAGTTAAAAAATGTCTTGGAATGTGAGAATGCTTCACTTAAATTGAAAGTTTCAAAACTGACTGAAGAGATCCAAGGATCAAAGTCAGTAAGTGAAGACTTAGCTAAACTTAGAGAAGAGCATTCTATGTTGCTTGAATCGTTTAAATCTATTTATGATGAATGCGAATATCATCAACTGAAAATTGCTAGTGATCAAAAACTTATATGCTCACTCTACTTTAGTACTAGCAAAGTTTCAGAAGCTCTAAGTTTACAAAGACATTTAATTGATAGGTCAGGATTAGGCTTTACAGAGAATAACTTGAGCAATCAGACTTCTACTTCCGAAACTGGGAATGTCTCGAATCATCACTTTAGGAAGAATTCCAGTTTAGAAGTCAAGTTGTTAGGTAAAGAAGTAGTCAGTTTGGACAAAAACTCCTTTGAGGCTAATCTGGAAAGAAGGGGACAGTCAGTTCAAAACTGACCTCAACACCCAAACTTAGAAAAGATTTGACTTTTAAGTCAAACAAACCTGAGATGAAGCCCATCATATCTAGGAAGTGGGGTAAGCATTATGCACATAACCTTAGAAAAACCACTTCAATAGCTAAAACTGAACTTTATAGAAAGTCAGTTTCATTTCCGGACTCTAGGAATCCAAGGTTTTCAACTCGTAATTCGTATGAGAAGAGAACTTATCCATATAGAAAGAACATCTATACGAGGTCTCATTCCAACCTACACCCTAACTTCAGGACTAGAAAGACTACACACTCCGGACCAAGTTTCCAAGAACCAAACCGAAACTCAATTTCAAGGAAGTCAGTTTCTAGATACTCAGTTTTAAGAAACTTAGTTTCAGGTTAGGTTTCATATACTCACCTTTTCTCACCAAACATGCATAGAAACTGCCTGAATCATTTTAAAAGGAAAAGAAATGTAGAGGACTAGAGACTACATCTTAAACTGACTACACATAAAACTAACTTTGCTATGTTTGAACATATCAGTGCTTGTGCTTATATATATTTCCGCTGCATACACAAAACCTTCCGTTGCACATATTGCACTATGATTTCGAGACCAACATTTATGAGCTGACAAACAATTACAATTGAAAATAATGTAAAAAAGCGTAAAAATTAAAAACATCATTTACTAAAAAAAATACTACATTATTTACTAAAAAAAAATACATTATTTACTAAAAATTCATCATTATAATTTTATAAATACATCATCCCATTATTCCATATACACTAAAAAACTTTACTTAGTCAATAAAAACTAAATATAATCTACAAAAGAATAAAAAATAAATAAATTCATTAGAATATATAAATAGGTTAGATCCGTCTCAAAAAAATAAAAATCCACCTTATTTAAATTTTTATCATATTTTGTTATTGACCAAAAATTAATTTACCACTATATTCTTAAACAAGTATTAGCTTTTAGATTTTTGCCAACCATATAATAGAAATGACTGGACTTAAGATTCGAACTAAGAAAGAAGGTATACGGAAGATGATAATTTGTGTGGTTCATATTTATTAATGATGATTTGTTAAATGAATCAATTAAATTAATCTTCAATCTGCATTCAAATTCAATTCATTAAATACAAATACGAACAGAAAATAACACTAACACTACAAGGATCCTATAAAGATTAATCAATCTCATCGACACAATAAGAATTCAATAAGAACTAAATCCAATAAACCCAATTTAATCCAAAATAGAGAAAAATAAAAAGAATCCACCAATACTATACTTAACAATTAACATGATAAAGTATCAAACCGAGAAGAATAAAATATATAAGGTAAGATTACAAACATAAAATTGAAGGATACGAAAAAAAAGAAAAAAAAAAACAATCCAATGATCATCAAATAAATCAAAAATGAACAAAACACAAGTTAAAAAGGATAAGCAATTTTCAGACGTGCCTCTGCTGCACATACTCATCCATAATCTATTTCTCAATTAAATATACAAATGAAACTAGTTTGACAAATTGTCAGATGAGACGGTCTCATCATTTTTATTGTGAGACGAATTTAATGAAATGATGTGTTTTTTTATTGCAAATGATGTCTCACCATTTTTATTGTGAACCGAATTTAATGAAATGATGTATTTCTTTGTTGCAAATAATGTGATTTTTAAAAATGAAATAATGTATTAACTTATTGAAATGATGTATTAAGGTCCGTCTCACAATAAAAAAATGGTGAGATCGTTTTTCAGGACACCAACTCAACTAGTTGAATCTAGCTAACTGATTGAATCAAGCTTATGCCACTGCTACTGCAACCTAGACTCTGTAACTCATGCCAAGTAATAAATCATACTTAAATTATGATGACATTTGTACAATACTCCCTCCGTTCCGATTATATAGTCCGGGTTACTATTTTAGGGTGTTTCAATTATATAGTCCAGTTTCTATATTTGGTATTGTTTTTATATGATAATTTACCATTACATCCCTGAATAATTTTGAAAAATGAGAATATTAAATGCAATTTTATGAAAATGAGATGTTAATTAATGCTTTAAATAAGGGTAATGTTGGAAGTTTGTTTAAATATTAAATAATTTTTGACAAACGTGCAAGATCAAACTGGACTATATAATCGGAACGGAGGAAGTATTATTTATTACTTAGGATGGATGAGAAGTAGAAGTACCACTTCAATTTTGCTGCCGACGACAGCCACAGCCGCCGCCGACCGCCGCCGCCTCGCCCAGCACCGTCGCGCGCCCCACGCGCTGCTGCCGTGCCGCGCGCCTGCCGCGCGCTCGCTGCTCGCGCCCCGGCCGTGCGTGCTTGCGCTGCCTGCGCCCGCCGTCGTCTCCGTCGGCCCTGCGTCGTCTCCATCTTCGTTCTTCGTCCTCGACCCGTCCAATTATAGATTTTGAAAATAAAAAAAATACAGAATCTATTCTATTACAATTTTTCAAAATCTACACTAATCACGGATTTTCTCGTGATTTTACAAAAACAATTTAGCCCTACACGGATAAACCACCGCGGGCTGAATCAACGGGTTGCCACGAGGAACTAAAACCAACATCCACAAAATAATAAATTCATACATGCATATCGAATTTAATTATGAACAACAGAGCCATAAATCAGAAACCTGGCTCTGATACCAATTGTAGGGTTTTCCGTGAACCGAATCACCAAAACCAATTTGAACCGGATCGATTTATGGATATTGCACATAATCTAAATTCACAAAACCCTAGCATGCTCCTATGAATTTAATGCATATTTGTGGATTGAGAGATTACCGTAAATCCGTCGAGTCTGAACCGATCTTTTGCGTTTGAATTTCCAACTTGAATTCAACCACGCAATCCGAATTTATCTGCGGAATCAGAAATTAGAAATCTAATTTCTAAATTGAAATAAAGAAAAGGGGAGAAGAAATCTGTTATTCTCCAGATTAGATCTTCAGATCTGTGTCCCGGTGCTAATCAGATCTACTACTGGTGAGGACTCCGTAGAATTGTTGCTTGAGCAGGACCAGAATTCGAAAATTCTCCTCCTTTCTTCTCCCAAAAATGGCGCCCCTCTCTCTCTAGGTTTAGTGCGTTTCAATTGTGTTACAACTTATGAGAGAGAGCTGTCTATTTATAGACCTAGGGTTGTAAACCCTATTGGGCTCCTGGGCTCAATTCAACACACTTGTTGGGCCAGACCTGAGACCTAATGCAAATAATAAAGTGGGCCTATAAATTAATTAATTCACATGTCCACAACCCAGGACACAATTAACTAATTAAAATTAATTCTTTTTCGTCACAGAATTAATACTGACCTACCCCTTTATTACCACGTTATGAGAACGAGTTGCATTAATTGAGAATCCCCATATTTAAGGTAACCGGACATCCATTAATTAATCGGAGCCTCTGACAAGCTCTAACTACAATTAATTAATATCTTATAATTCCTGATTAGTACCACTCAAACCTTATCACTCGTGCCTGAACTTAATCAGCCTACAGGACGTTGGCACGATGAATGTTATTGAGCTCCTCAGGGAATGTCCCCATCCTATTAATCGGATATGGTTACTTAAACCCAGTCTCAGGCGGTACTACACGAACTGCTGTTACCCAAGATGGAGATATACGAGCACGTTACTTAGGCTCTCCACCATGGCAAGTCAAAGCAACAGTTAACCCGTGCAAACCCCTGAACCTTCGTTACGGTTTGGACTCAATCAATATAACGAGATCTTGTATTCGCTGATGTCAGATAGACGAATACATCTCACTGCGGTCCATCAATACGCCACCTCTACGTACCAGCATGTCAAGTAACCAAGACAGACTACTTATTCCGACAATGCCGCAGCCATCCGGACAGACGTATCCTCATACGCTGTCTCGGCTGTGATCAGGTTTATGTCTCACTAGGTCAAGTGATCATACTGTCTTCTGCGATCTACAACACGCCGTATGATCGTCCCTATCGGTGATGCAAGAGGATACCATTGTTCACACATGTACGATTGTTAACAGATAGGAGAAATAAACCGTTGTATACTCATTATAATAAATGCTTTCAGTATACAAAACCCATCATGAATATGCTAAAGTCTTACTGAGTTTCGATGTCTTTGATTAGCTAGTGCTTTCATGGTAGAGGCTCTTATACTGACTTCCCATAGTCAGTATAGCCAGCCCTCATATTGACTTTCCATAGTCAGTATGGCTAACCCTCAAACTAACTTCCCATAGTCAGTATGTGAAATCCTCATATTGACTTCTCCTAGTCAGTAAAGAAAAGCCCTCATGCTGACTTCCCATAGTTAGCATGAAAAACTCTATATTGAGTACCCAAATTCAGTATTGGTCAAGACTATACTTGGTGACAACCAAGTTTCAAGTACGTACTTCAAGCACGTACGCTTCTTCACTTCTCGAGCATTTCCTATGCTCGATCTTCAGCCACTAAGTTCTATTACAACTCGATTGATTCTATACAAGGATTAAAATTTTAAAACTCTAGAAACTGAAAAACTGACTAAGATGGCTTTTACAACCTTTGACCCACCAAAACACAAAAGGTAAATGAAGGATTTCTCTAACAGAAATTCTAACACCATTTATCTTGGCCCCAATCTCAACTCTTGGAGCGTGAAAAAGCAACCAACTGTTTCTCGCTCCAGCTTTGAATCCGAATATCGTGCACTTACTATTACCACATCCGAAATGGTTTGGGTCGCCAATTTACTCAAAGAACTTCACTCAATTCCAAAAGCTACACCGGTTCTCTTCTGTGACAACAAGAGTGCTCTCTTCTTAACTAAAATCCAATCTCACACGAGCATGCAAAGTATATTGACATTGACTGTCATTTTATCCGAGAGCTTGTTGATTCGGGTCGGTTACAAACTTAGTTCATTCCTACTTCACTTCAAATAGTTGATATCTTCACCAAAAGTCTGCCACGTCAACATTTGAGTTATTTCGATCCAAGTTGTGTGTCTCCATCAATTCGACACTGCACTTGCGAGGGGGTGTTAGAGATATTCTTGAAGATACAAATATACATGAAGATATAGATAAAGTTTCATTTTGTCTTTTAGATTGGTTTAGATATGCTTCTGTGTGTCTCTATTTAATCCATGCTTGTAAACTCTTTTCGAGGTCAATACAAAATTTATTTTTTACACGCACAATAATGATACGTAATGTTTCTTAAAAAAAGTGAAAAATAAATAATTGGAATTTGGGCTTGCTCAAGAGAAATAACAACTAAATCAGTAGAAAGGGATAAGAATACAAGGACCTCAATATCTATGTGGCTCAGAAATACTCCCCACCCACAATGAACATGAGTCAAGCCGACTCGCAAACTATTCGTTTCGGTTTGGAAAAAACTCAAAATCAACTTGATACTAATTAAGTCAAGCTCGAGCTGGAGATTCATGATAGTCGATTCAATAGGCTCTCAAACCTTATCGAGCTCGTGCTTACATCAAGCCCGGGTCAAGCTAATGTTCGAACTAGACTCTCGAGCTTAATATAATTTAAATTTTAATTTCTATATATATATATATATATATATATATATATATATATATATTATTTAATAATAAATACTTAAAAATCTTTATTAAAATTTAAAATAAATTCAAAAACTCGAGCTCGAGCTTGAAAATTTGAGCTCTAGCCTGGTCATACTATATTCGATTAGACTCAACTCGTGATCACCCCATATAAATAATAGGATAAATATTATTTACTTTGAATATACTCTTAAATCAACTCTGTCTTTTATATGATATTATTATATAATTGTGAGCACGTTAACTCTTGTCAACTGTAAATAGTGGGACATTTATGCTAAGACTATTCACATTAGTGACCGGATCGTGACCCAACCACTTAATAAAATATTAATTTTCCTATATCAACCTTACAACCTACAACTTAATATTAATTACATTCCTCTCAGTGACCTCAATCCAACCTAAGTTTTTAACTAAAATAATGATTTATTTATTATATTAATTTCTCTCTTATAATATAATATAAAAATTTAAAAAATATTTTAAATTCATTTAAAAGAAATAAATTATTATACACTAAGAAATCATAGTTTATTTGATACATAAAAAATGCGAGACTAAATAAAAATATAATATAAACAAACAATAGAAATATAACACATGAGAATTTAAATTATAAATACATGAACTATTAATTAAAGGTTATAATCTTCATTTAAAAAATATTTTTTAATTCTTTTAATGATGTAACGCCCCCAACTGACCTTCCCAATTTGGGGCCACGTTACATTGATGTTTCAGGTTTTATCAAACACATTTCAAGAATTATAAAGCGGAAGACTTAAATTTAAATGAAAAGAAAATAAAACAGTAGAATTTGTGCTTTGAGTCAATTTAGTTACAAGATCAAAAGATAGACAATATTCAAATGAAGGGAAATTTCAGAGAGCGGTGCAGCAGTGTGTGCAGCGTGATGGTGACATGTATATGATGATACATGTCACATGATCTGTTTATCTTTCAAAACACCTTACTTCATTAGCTTACTCCCCGCTACTCCCATCCCTGCTGCTTAACCTGCACGTTTTAGAAATAACGCGAGGGGCTGAGTACTTTCGTACCCAATGAGAAACATGCCCGAAATCATACATTTACATAGGAAACATGCTATGCAACTCACACAGATAGACATGGGGTTTTGTTGAAAAGATCCATGCTATCTAAAACATTTTATTTTGCACGTGCTATTTATATGTTATCATATCTGTTCGGGTTTGTAACTGGAAGTTGGTCGGCTTCCAAATTACGATGATCAGTTAGGAATGTAAACACACTCAACCTACTGTCATTTAAGTGCACTAGTCTCAGCAATCCATTTTGAGACCCGATCGTTTAATGTTTCATCATTCATAATCACCAATCCAAATACACCCACAATTTCCATATCCAAGTACAACAAATTCCACCTTATATTTTCAAATTCCCAATCATATGGAGTCGCTACTCCATACTACTAATAGAGTTCTAGTGCAGTTATGAGAACCTGGTTCTGAACTCATTAGATAATCTCTCTTGTCGATGGGAAACGACAGAGGACAGATATAATAGCACAAAACATGCATAGCAGTCTCATTTTAAAGCAAAATATTTTATAACACATTTTGAAAATGAAAACACGCATTTTTGGTTTTTATGGAAATAGTTTCCCACCTCGTTCTCGGCTTTTAGTTTAGATGTCTCTTGCTAGTATGAGCTCAAACAATCCTTGCTTTCAAATTCCTACAATCAAATAGGGTTTATAAGTCAGTACGATATATCTAGGACAATATATCTTAATCGTAAATAAATAGGACTCGAAAGAACTAAGATCGAACAACAAATCATAACACTTCAAGCCTCTGTGTCGACCGACAGGGATCTGTGTCGGTCGACACAGCCCTGGTCGACACAGACTCCAAAACAGTCGACACACCTTCGTCGACATAGCTATGTCGACTGCCCCTGTCGGTCGACACGATTTGTGTCGATCGACATGGTTTCTGTCGACTTCCATGTCGACGGCTTTGTGTCGATCGACACACCCTTGTGTCGATCGACACCAATGTGTCAACATGCCAGTTAACTCGCCCTTGTGTCGATCGACACGATTTGTGTCGACCGACACATGCGTTCAACTTCCCTCCTTCGATCGACCACCCTGTCGATCGACATCCTCCTGTCGATCGACAGGAGTCGTCTTCTTTGCGGGTTTCGCCGGAAAACCTGCAACTACGACGAAAACACCTTCCCACAACCCCGATCATACATGCAAATACATAACCAGACTTCCCGGACACTCTAGAACATGATTATACCCTCAAAATATCGATTTAAACATGAAATGAGGGTTTTGAACGGAGCTCACCGGAAAATTCTTTCTCACGGCGGCGGCACGATTTCCGGTGGTTAAACACACTTCTCTTGGTGTTCGATTACTCCTCACACGATGGGGAACACTTCTACATCGTCAAAACATGGATTCAAGCTCGATTAATCAAGATTCAATAATTAAATCCGAATTTTAACTCAATTTATCACCTTACCTTCTTTCTACGATAACTCTGTCCTCGTTCCACCTCATGGTCGCTGCTTTATATCAATACAAAGCTCGCGCAACAAACTTTCAAATGGTGGTGGTGGCTGGTCGAATGGTGGCCGGAGGCGGCCGGAATCTCGCCGGAAAGATGGCGGGTTTGGGTGGGGTTTTCTGAAGTTGGGGCAGCTTACTCTTTCTCTCTCTCTAGCTTATGTTATGAGATGGAAAAGTGTATAAGGTATGTTTTCCTTCTATATATTTTAGTTGTACTAATCCTTTCTATAAAATAAAATCATAATTATACACATATACCTTGATATACATGTATTTACATATATGTCAACCCTTCAAATTATATTAATTCCATCATGAATTTCTTATAATTCATGATTTAACCTCCTCATAACTTATGATATTCCTTCAATTAAATAATAACACCAAGCTCATTATTTCCAATGCTTTCCCCAATCAAAAATAAGTAGTATCAATGCTCTCATTTAATAAAATTCCTTTTTTATTGATTCTAAATAAATAATATAGAGTCAAATTATACACGGGGTATTACATCCCCTCACCCTTATAAAATTTTCGTCCCGAAAATTTACATAGTCTCAAAGAGCTCGGGATATCTCTCCCTCATCTTATCCTCTAGCTCCCATGTTGCTTCTTCACGTCCATGATGGCTCCAAAGTACTTTAACGAGCGATATGGACTTATTTCTGAGCTCCTGATTCTTGCGGTCCAGAATAGCTTCTGGCCATTCTTCATACTGTAGGTCTGGCCTCAAAATCACTTCTTCTTGTCGTATCACATGTTTAGGATCGTATACATACTTCCTCAGGAGACACGTGAAATACGTTATGAATGTTGCCCATGCTCGGGGGTAGAGCTAATTTGTATGCTACCGGACCAATACGCTCTAGAATCTCATACGGTCCCACATAACGCGGTCTCAGTTTTCCTTTCACCCCGAAGCGTATTATTCCTTTGGAAGGTGAAACTTTTAGGAACACCTTGTCCTCCTCTTCAAAACATAATTCTGTCCTCCTCGAGTCGGCATAGGACTTCTGCCTACTCTGCGCCTCTCTGATCCTTTCTCTAATCTGTCGGACTATCTCAATCATCTCACTCACTGCGTCTGGTCCGACAACCTTTTGTTCTCCTACCTCGTCCCAATATAGAGGCGAACGACACTTCTTCCCATACAATGCCTCATAAGGAGCCATTCCGATTGTTGCCTGATAGCTATTATTGTAGGCAAATTCAATCAAAGGCAAAATCGGCTCCCAACTATTTCCTCGGTCTAAGACCACTGTTCTCAGCATATCCTCGAGAATTTGGATGGTTCTCTCAGACTGACCATCCGATTGAGGGTGAAACGCCGTGCTAAAATTTAGGCGAGTTCCCAACTCCTGTTGTAAACTTTTCCAGAATCGAGATGTAAACTTCGCATCTCTGTCAGACGTAATAGATTTCGGCACTCCATGCAATCTGACTATCTCTCGGACGTAAATCTGTGCTAGCTTATCTGACCCATAGTTTACCTTAATCGGTAAGAAGTGAGCATTTTTAGTTAGACGATCCACAATAACCCATATCACCGTATTCCCTTTTTGTGTTCTTGGTAAACCTGTCACAAAATCCATGGTGATATGTTCCCATTTCCATTCAGGAATGTCTAACGGCTGTAACTTCCCGTACGGCCGCTGATGTAACGCCTTAACTTGCTGACATACCAAGCATCTCTCTACATATAAGGCCACATCCTTCTTCATACCATCCCACCAGTACTTAGTTTTCAGATCTTGGTACATTTTAGTACTTCCTGGGTGAGCGGTATACGGCATATCATGTGCCTCACTCAAGATCTCATTCCTTAACTCTTCCTTGCTCGGCACTAAAACTCTGTCTCAGAATAGAAGTGCACTGTCGGGTGCTTCCCGATACTCTCTTATTGGCTTCACTCTCAACTTCTGACGTAATCTCTCAATCTCTGTGTCTTCTTTCTGTGCCTCGAAAATTCTTTTCCTCAAATCCGGTACTACTGTTAAAACTGTCAAATCACATCTCCTCCTCTCTGAGGGTGATACTACTTCTAGACTGAGCTTCTCAAACTCTCTGATCAAACTACTCTCTTTTGTAAGCATACAGCCTAATTGGGCTTCTCCCTTCCTGCTCAAGGCATCTGCTACTGAGTTTCCCTTTCCCGGGTGATAATTGATCGTCAAGTCGTAATCATTCACGAGTTCCAACCATCTCCTTTGCCTCATATTCAGGTTCTTTTGTTCGAAGAAGTACTTCAAACTCTTGTGATCCGTGAATATGGCACATTTCACTCCATAGAGATAGTGTCTCCAGATCTTTAACGCGTCGATTACGGCTGCTAATTCTAGATTGTGAGTTGGATAGTTTACCTCATGCGGTCTTAATTGCCTTGACGCATACGCTATCACCTTTCCGTCTTGCATCAGAACACAACCTAACCCGTTCTTTGAAGCATCAGTATAAACTTCAAAATTCTTATCTAGTTCTGGCACTGCCAGAACTGGCGCGGTTGTTAACAATTGTTTCAATTTCTGGAAGCTCTCCTCACATTCCTCTTACCATTCAAACTTTACATTCTTTTGTAGTAACTGGGTCATCGACTTTGCAATCTTTGAGAAGCCTTCGATGAATCTTCTGTAATAACCTACTAAGCCCAGAAAACTATGAATCTCATTCGGCGTAGTCGGCGATTTCCAGTCCATCACTGTTTGAATCTTGGCTGGATCTACCTTAATTCCGTCTGCCGACACAATGTGACCCAAGAATATCACTTCTCTCAGCCAGAATTCACACTTACTGAATTTGGCATACAACTTCTCATCCCTCAAAGTCTGCAAAACTGTTCTCAGATGCTGCTCATGCTCGGCTTCACTCTTCGAGTATATTAGAATATCATCTATGAATACTAACACGAAGTTGTCTAGATACGGATGAAATACTTGGTTCATCAGATCCATGAACACTGCAGGAGCATTAGTGAGTCCAAACGGCATTACTACAAACTCGTAGTGACCGTATCTAGTTCTGAATGCTATCTTCGGAATATCCTCCTTCCGAATCCTTAACTGATGATACCCTGATCGGAGATCGATCTTAGAGAACACTTTAGCTCCCATGAGCTGATCGAAGAGATCATCGATTCTCGGTAACGGGTATCTGTTCTTAAGTGTCATCTTGTTCAGTTCTCTATAGTCAATGCACATCCGCATTGATCCATCCTTCTTCTTCACAAACAGAACCGGTGCACCACATGGTGACACGCTTGGCCTAATATAACCCATGTCCAAAAGTTCTTGTAGCTGGACTTTCAACTCTTGTAACTCCTTCGGGGCCATGCGGTACGGCGCTTTAGATATTGGTGCTGCACCTGGTTCTAAGTCAATGGTGAACTCTACTTGTCTGTCAGGCGGCAACCTTGGTAATTCCTTTGGAAATACGTCCTCAAATTCCCTCACTATTGGAACATCTTGTACCGTCAATTCTGGCTTCTCTTCTCCCTCCAAATACACGAGAAAAGCTTGGTTTCCGGTCTTTCATAACAACTTCGTTGCCTGAATTGCAGAGATCACGGGTACCCTCTGCCTCTTCTTAAATCCATGCACAAAAGCTTCCTCATTCCCTTGCTGAGGAATGATCACCCTCCTTTCGCGACACAAGATCGTCGCCTTATTCTCCGACAGCCAATCCATTCCTAGGATTACGTCTACATCATGAATATCCAAAACATTCAGCTCTGCCACAAGAATTTCATTCTCGTTCATCTTGATTCTCAAGTCTCGGCACACTAAAGTAGAAGTAGTTGTTTCTCCTGAAGGTATTGCTACGTTTAAGTCCTGACTATTCTTTTCTACTTTAAGTCCTAATGCCTCAACACATGCAGATGAAATGAATGTATGCGATGCTCCCGTATCAAATAATACCATAACAGGTATATCATTTATGCATCCCATACCTGCCAGATTTCCATCATCCTGATTTCCGTCCAATGCGTAGCCCCGGGCTCCCCTTTGCTGGCCATCGCCGCCCTGCTGGTTTCCCTCTTGGTTCCTAGGTGGCGCCTGATTTCCCTGCCTTCCACCTCCTCTGTTTCCAGCATTTCCTCTCCATGGCTGGCGATGTCCTCGGATGGCTCTCAATTGCTGATTGGCCGTCCTCTGAAAATTCTGGCGGTTGCCTCCCTGAGCTGGCGGTGTAGGGCAGTTGTTGGCATAGTGTCCTTGCCCTCCGCAGGTAAAGCATCTGACCGTATTCCCTTGGCATCCGCCGGTATGCCTCCTGCCACACCTCTGGCAGTTCTGCGGTCCCACCTGATCTCGCCTCTGAGCCTGATGAGGGTTGAACCTCTGGAAGTTTTGATGGTCTGGCCTCCCTTGGAAATTCTGCGGCCTGCCTTGGTCGTGGCGTTTCTGATGGCCTTGCCCTTGCACAAATTGCCTCAGCGGTTCTTCAAATTTCCTCTTCTGGTTAGAACCAGAAGCCTGCGCCTCCTGCGCTCCCCATTCTGGCATATTTTTCATATTCTTGGACGCTTCTATGTCCAAGGCGTGGCTCAACAGTTCCTGATAACTTAACCCCTTCATGGTCGCCAGTTGTGTGCGAATCTCTTCACACAGACCATCTCGGAATTTCTCCGCCATTTTCTGCGGTGTGACCGCCAGATGCGGCGCCATCTGGAGTAACTCACCAAACTTGGTGTCTGATAAGCTCGTATTTTTGCCTCACTTATCACGTTGTTTTCTTATTGTTTTATTGCATTTACTTGAGTTTTTAGTTAATAATCGAGCATGAAGTGTTTATAGGGGATATTATGCTTGTCATGGTAATATTTTGCAGGTTTTAGGCCAAATCCAATGAAAACCCGTACCGAAAGCAGCAGATGTTCAAAGGAACAGTCACGACTTCTTCCACAGATGGAATCTGAGCTATTTGAGCACATGGATGGAAAGATCTTTGAGTTAGATTTCCAACGCAACTGGAATCGGGTCAATCGGAGTTCGGGAGCAAAAGTTATGGCTAAAACCGTGAGACTGCGCAGAGGAATGTTTCTGTGTCGAGCGACAGAAATTGTGTCGACCGAAATGAAATCCTGTCGACCGACAGGAACTGTGTCGGTCGACATGCGCACCGGAAAGGCAGTTTTTGGCCCAGTTTGGAGATTTTTTCTTCCCAAATCATTACCTTTTGAAGATATAATTTCTCCCCCTATAAATATGACTTATTAGGCTCGAAAATTCATTCACCTTTTAGCTTCTCATTCAGTTTTTCAGCACTCCTTTATTTTATTTTTCAGCATTAAACTCTTTAATTTCTAGTACTCTTTATATTATTGTTGCAATTGGATTCAAGTACTTCAAGATTCCTATTGTTTTAATGATTCAAGTAAGTTTCTTTACATCTTTTGCAATGTTTATTTCAATTATATTAGGCTAGAACCCTTAACAGGTTCTAGGGTTTTCTCCATCCTCTTTAGCATGTGTTAATTCAATTAAATCCAACCCTTAATTAATTGGTTCAAATTCTATGCTTTTTATTTTAAAATCTATTTTCAATTGAAGGATCGAGAGATGAAAATTGGATTAGGTTTATAGTTATTAATTTGAGACCGAGAGGAGATAATTAATAATAGGAAAATAGAATTTTGATACAACTGTTTTCTGTCTCAAAAAGAAGAATTAGTTGTAGGGTTTTCAAATCTGTATCTTTATTGAGATTGACTAGTTTGTGTTATTGAGGCCGAGAGGTAAAATTCACTTTCTAGTAATCTAGGTTTTAATTGCCCAACAAAGGAATTAATTCCAATTTATCAGATTTCCCACCTTAATGATTATTTTGGGTTTGGATTGATTGTTTATACATGTTGAATTGGATTGGTTGATTTCCCTAGAATCTGTGCTTTTTTTATTATTGAATTTTATTCCCAAGTTATTTTCTATTTTGAAAACAAAAACCCTCTTCTGAAAATTGGTTCACTCAAACAAAGAATTGATAAACTGTGTCCAGTACATGAGATGACTTCGTTGCACTATCCCTGTGGGTTCGACTAGCCTTCGGGTTATTATAAATTTATTTGCTCGCTGCTTTCTGCTGTTATCAAATTGGCGCCGCTGCCGGGGATAGTCAGATTTTGTCTTGTTATTGGATTGTTTTGATATTTTCTGGATTGAGTTTTTTATTTCTGTTCGCGTGCGTGTGTGTGAAATTTTCGCTTCTGTTTCGATCGACAGAGCTTCTGTCGATCGACACAGAGGCAGCATTCGTGTCGATCGACAGCCTCCCTGTCGGTCGACACAGAGACTGATTCCCAGTTTTCTGTTTTTTCTTCAGGTGCATGAACACAAGAGCTCGGGGGAAGAATCTTGAAGCCTTCGATTCAGAGATTGAAGCTACCTGTAGGAGAAACAAAAGCAAAGGAAAGAGCAAGGAAAAAGAGCCTGAGATGGAGCAACCACCAGAAGCACCATTCCAAAACATGACCCCCGAGGAGCAGAGACAGTTCATGAATGAGGTCCGACAACTCAGGGATCAACTTCAAGTAGCACAAGCAGTTCAAGCAGAGCAGGCTGCCAGACTGGCAGCCCTGGCCAATGAAGGAAACCATGAAAGGAGAATAGTGGTGCCTCAAAGATCCATACTTGATCGCTTCCTGCCACAGAGAGAGGAGCCGGGATTCCAAGTTGGCATTGATGCCAACAACTTCGAGCTGAAGACAGGCCTGATTCAGATGGTCCAGCAGAACCAGTATGCAGGGAAGGCCATTGAGGATCCATACGGCCACCTCAGTCAGTTCATCGAGGTGTGCGACACAATCAAGCAGAACGGAGTGCCTCAAGACACCATCCGGATGCGGCTATTTTCTTTTTCTCTCAGGGATGAGGCCCGATCTTGGTTTGCTGGATTGGACAAGAGCAGAATTGCCACATGGGCACAACTTCGGGCAGAGTTCCTCACCAACTTCTTCCCGCCCAGTGTCATCATGAAGAGGAAGTCCGACATCACTCACTTCAGCCAGAAGTACGATGAGACCCTCTATGAAGCTTGGAAGAGATACAAAGAGCTGTTGAGGATGTGCCCCGGCCATGGGATTGATCTTGAGATGCAGGTATGCCACTTTTATGAAGGATTAACCCCTCACTTAAAAGAATTGGTTGATGCTTCAGCTGGAGGACTTCTCATGAAGAAAAGTGGAGAAGAGGGGATTCAACTTCTTGCAGACATGGCCCTCAACAGTCATCAATGGCCTACTGAAAGGCAGAAAGCAGTCAAAGCAGTGACCACTACTCCGGAAATTGATGTGGTGGCAGAAGTGAAGAAGCTCCGACAAGAGTTCAAACTATTGGAGGTCGGTAGAGCTACTTCAGATCCCAACATGGCCATTGTTCCCATTGAGGCCGACTACATCTACCAAGGAAGCAGTTCGAGCACCTCCAATACCGCTGAAGTGAATTATGCCAATGGAGGTTACAACAACAACAACTACCGAGCCAACAATCAAGGGTATGGTTACAGTGCTAAGAACCATCCTGGTTTTTCATATTCTAACCCTCATGCAGCTGAGAATCCTCCACCGGGATTCAGTGTTGGAGCCGGGGGAGAGATTGTGGAGAAGAAGAAGTCTGTGCTGGAGGAGACGCTTGAAAAGTTCATCAAAAGCTCCGACAATAGGTTTGGCAAAGTGGAAACTGAGGTGAAGAACATGTCCACTCACATGCAACATATGACGAAGCACCTTCAGATGCTCGATGCACAGTTCAGTCAGATTTCCACTGCTATGAGCAATCAACACAAGCCAGGCCAGCTCCCCAGCACCACAGAAGTCAATCCTGAGAAGGCCAAACAAGTCAATGCCATTTCCTTGAGGTCCGGTACGAGGTACGAGGGTCCTAGCATGTCCGAGGATGACTTTGGGGCTGAAGGAGAGGAATTTCCCGCAGAGGATACCTCTGTTTCGATCGACACAGACCCTGTGTCGATCGACACAGAGGTTGGGCAGAGCAGCAGAGGTCGACAAGGAAGCACAGCGACCGACAGGGGGGATGCAGCCGTGTCGATCGACACACCCCCTGTCGATCGACAGGCAGGACAGAAGGAGGCAGTCGACAGGCAGGCAGCACAGGATCCACATGGAGCTGGAAATTCAAAGAAGAAAGGTGATCCAACTCCTCCAATGCCCTTTCCCCAGAGATTTGCAAAGAAGAAGGAAGACTCGAAGTTTGCTCGATTTGTGGAGAATCTCAAGAAGGTCAACATCAACATTCCTTTGATCGAGGCTCTCCGCGAGATTCCTGGCTACATGAAGTTCTTGAGGAAACTAATGACAGAGAAAAAGCCGGTAATCGAAGATCAAACTATTTCAATTCATGAACAATGTAGTCTTCTTTTGCAGAAACAGGTTCCAACAAAGAGGTCCGATCCGGGATGCTTCTCTATTCCGGTCGAGATTGGGGGAAAGGAGTTTAGGGATGTCCTTTGCGACACAGGTGCAAGTATCAACTTGATGCCATACTCAGTCTTCCAAAAGCTGCAGATAGGCGAAATGAGGCCAACGTCAATCACTCTTCAGATGGCTGATCGCTCAATTTCTCGACCAAGGGGGGTAGTTGAAGATGTTTTAATTCGTGTTGGGCATTTAATTTTTCCTGCTGATTTTGTTGTTTTGGATATGAAGGAACAGCACGGAATGCCGATGATCCTTGGAAGAGAGTTCTTGAGGACAAGTGGAGCCTTGATAGACTGCCGAGATGGGGAGATTACACTCCGAGGGAATGATGAGACGATCACCTTTGTGATCGACAAGAGTTTGAAGGAAGCTGCTTGCAATAACATCTCCACCACCATTGAGGAAGATGAAGAAGCCGCCGAGATCGAATGGGAGCACGAAAACGGGATGGCAAAATTGCCAATTACACCATCCTCTTCCAAGCTCACCACTGTTATTCGTGATCGGATGGTCTACATGATCGATGCAAGGGGGCGGCGAGTCTGGACCCGACCTCCTTGGTGAAGGATCCCTATCGTCGAGCCACGATAATAACTAAGGCACTGCATGGGAGGTAACCCATTGTTTACTTGCTTTATTTCAATTGTTTCTCTAATTTTCGTTTGCTGTTTTTTTTTTTTTT
>JAPKLW010000744.1:159761-211737 GCA_026898455.1 Plectranthus barbatus
GTGTCGATCGACACGGAGGTGATCGACGGAGCACACTTCGACCCACCATGGTTCGACAAGAAGGCTCTGTGTCGATCGACAGGCCCTCTGTCGATCGACACAGAGTGCTAGCAGCAGCAGTTTTCGTCTTTCGCGTTCTACAGCCTCCGAGAGATAAAAAGTTGGTGTCTGAGACCAACATCGAGGTACTGTTTCACTCCTAGTCTGATCTTCAAACTTATTCTCTCTGTCAATCGAATAAGTTTGGGGGGAGGAGGACTTAGAGTTGAAACTATTTCTTCCTTTTTATTTAATGCTTTCAATGTGTTTAAATTTCTGCCTAGTTTAAAATTTTTTCTTGCATTTGTTGAATAAAATTGTGATTTTGTGAGAAGATTTGTGTAGCTATGAGATAACCCTAGCAAGAATGCGAGATTTGAAATTGATTGACTTTAGTATGCATTGATTGTGATAGTGGTTGAGTATGCCTATGAATGTAGAATACCGCATGACTACTTGTTTTGAAACTTACAAAGGCATGATGTTTGATGATGATCTGATGTTTACTATGGAAGAAAAATTGTCCCAAGTGTGAGATTTTGAGCCTTAATTTTTGTTTGTGAGTGTGTCTGCATTATTGAGTATCTCTAGAACTTGCTTTGTTTCTTTTTCAAGACTGCTAAGTGTGCACGGGTTTAGGAAATGATTTTAGGCCATCTTTGTTAGCCTATTTATCCCATACGATGTCCTAATTGAACATTTATCCCTAGTCAGCCCTTTTGAGCCTATGAATTTTCTTTCTTTGTCTATGAGTTGGAAAATGATAGGGGAATCAACTCTTGTCTATGAGAGTGGGTTGGGATTTGTTTGAAAAAGATAAGACATTATTAGAAGGATGAAAACATAGAAAGGTTGGGCTCTAGAAAAAATATAGAAAGAAAAAAATAGAAAAAAAAATGTGTGTTGCTAGTCCTTATAAGCTCAAATGTATAATTAAAATTGTTTAGAGCATAAAAGGATGTGTGAAAAAAAATATATATATATATATATATAATAAAAGAGCCTTGTTTGATGTTGAATATCATAGGAGATGGGTGGATATTAGTAGATAGTGGTTGGATTTATTGAGAGTAGCTAACTCAATTATTTAGTCACTTGGCCATATATTTCCCTACCCTTCACTAAAAAACCTACATTACAACCTTGAATAAAGTCCTTTCTGATCTTAGACTTGTGTACACATGTTTGCAGTGGAGATTTAGAATATTTGCAAGCCTATGGTAGAACTTGATTTGTATGACCTGTGTGATTTCATATTATCCTAAACACTTGAGTGAATGAGTGAAAACACTTCCCTTGTGAGTCTTCCATGGTTTACAGATTTTCTCATTCTTACAAAGTGTTGATGTTTTGTGGATTTACGAGTTTGATTGTGATGAATCTTGTGAGGCATTGCACTTCTCTTCTACTTGAACTTTTGGTTCATTCTTTTGTTGATTGAGGACAATCAAGTGTTTAAGTTTGGGGGGGTTGATAAGCTCGTATTTTGCCTCACTTATCACGTTGTTTTCTTATTGTTTTATTGCATTTACTTGAGTTTTTAGTTAATAATCGAGCATGAAGTGTTTATAGGGGATATTATGCTTGTCATGGTAATATTTTGCAGGTTTTAGGCCAAATCCAATGAAAACCCGTACCGAAAGCAGCAGATGTTCAAAGGAACAGTCACGACTTCTTCCACAGATGGAATCTGAGCTATTTGAGCACATGGATGGAAAGATCTTTGAGTTAGCTTTCCAACGCAACTGGAATCGGGTCAATCGGAGTTCGGGAGCAAAAGTTATGGCTAAAACCGTGAGACTGCGCAGAGGAATGTTTCTGTGTCGAGCGACAGAAATTGTGTCGACCGAAATGAAATCCTGTCGACCGACAGGAACTGTGTCGGTCGACATGCGCACCGGAAAGGCAGTTTTTGGCCCAGTTTGGAGATTTTTTCTTCCCAAATCATTACCTTTTGAAGATATAATTTCTCCCCCTATAAATATGACTTATTAGGCTCGAAAATTCATTCACCTTTTAGCTTCTCATTCAGTTTTTCAGCACTCCTTTATTTTATTTTTCAGCATTAAACTCTTTAATTTCTAGTACTCTTTATATTATTGTTGCAATTGGATTCAAGTACTTCAAGATTCCTATTGTTTTAATGATTCAAGTAAGTTTCTTTACATCTTTTGCAATGTTTATTTCAATTATATTAGGCTAGAACCCTTAACAGGTTCTAGGGTTTTCTCCATCCTCTTTAGCATGTGTTAATTCAATTAAATCCAACCCTTAATTAATTGGTTCAAATTCTATGCTTTTGATTTTAAAATCTATTTTCAATTGAAGGATCGAGAGATGAAAATTGGATTAGGTTTATAGTTATTAATTTGAGACCGAGAGGAGATAATTAATAATAGGAAAATAGAATTTTGATACAACTGTTTTCTGTCTCAAAAAGAAGAATTAGTTGTAGGGTTTTCAAATCTGTATCTTTATTGATATTGACTAGTTTGTGTTATTGAGGCCGAGAGGTAAAATTCACTTTCTAGTAATCTAGGTTTTAATTGCCCAACAAAGGAATTAATTCCAATTTATCAGATTTCCCACCTTAATGATTATTTTGGGTTTGGATTGATTGTTTATACATGTTGAATTGGATTGGTTGATTTCCCTAGAATCTGTGCTTTTTTTATTATTGAATTTTATTCCCAAGTTATTTTCTATTTTGAAAACAAAAACCCTCTTCTGAAAATTGGTTCACTCAAACAAAGAATTGATAAACTGTGTCCAGTACATGAGATGACTTCGTTGCACTATCCCTGTGGGTTCGACTAGCCTTCGGGTTATTATAAATTTATTTGCTCGCTGCTTTCTGCGGTTATCAGTGTCATACTCCTCCACTGTTAATTTCCCTTGCTCAAACAGGAAAAACTCCACCGCTCTTTCCTTTCGGTACTTCCTCGAAACATATTTTTCAAAGAACGCTTCCTTGAACCTCTCCCAGCTGATGTTGTCCCTCTGTGCTGGAGCAATAGACTTGGCATAGGTCTCCCACCACCTATCTGCCTTTCCCTTGAGCTGATAAGACATGCAGTTTATTTTCTCATCCTCCGAGCATCTCATATGCTTGAATATCTTTTCAAGCTCTCTTATCCAATCCTCTGCAGCTGAAGGTCCTCCTGTTCCATCAAAAGTTGGTGGGTGCTGCTTCCTGAATGTTTCCACCCACATGACAGATGGAATTTCTGGTACATTTCCGTGAGGTGGCGGATTATGTCCTTGTTGCCCCGCAGCACTCTCTTCATCAGATAAGATTTCAATATCATCAGGTCCCTGATAAATGGGATCTTCTTCCCAGAGTGGTTCTTCATATACAGGTTGTGGAATAGCTCTTCCACGTCCTCGGCCTCTCTGGCCTCTACCTCTTCCCCTGCCTCGGCCTCTGCCTCGGCCACTACCTCTTCCTCGACCTTGATCAATGAATTCCATTATCTTCAATGCAAAACAATACTAAATTAGTAATTCTGTAACACTCGCATAATAGTATTCCTTATATCCTGGAATCATGCCATCCATTCATTACTCACTCGAAACTTGTAAACAATCAACACCACATTTCAAATCCAAAACGATTCCATACAACAATCATTAAATGCTACAATCAGTCTCACATGTTACCAACACGATACAAGCGAGATTACAAGTACCAATGATAATAAAGTTTCAGCAACGATTAAATCTCAGTCTCCGTCCCAAACAAAATCATAAATAGGATACAACAACAATAATGAAATGTCCAAATCCAAATAAAACAGTCTGCCATAAACCCGTACAACTCTCAATCGGATCTCTCAGATGGATCCTCCTCCTCATTGTCATCCTCCCTCTTCATCGGCCTCTTACCCCTGTCCCGAGCTATCATCCTCCTCCCTCGGCTGCTCTCGGTATTGCTGGATAGACAAATAGGTGCCTGCCTAGTCCCCTGACCATAAGCAATCCCATAACCTCCGAACATGTCCTCGTATCCGCTAGTGGTCTGCCTCGGCCACATCTCAGCACCGTCCAAACCATAATCATGTACCTGGTTGGCCTCGCTAGGCCCTCCCAAATCGTGTTGTGGCTGCTGAACTGGTGGTATAGTGGTATCCTGAAATCCATATGGTAGCGTCGGGTCCTGCTGCGGTGGTGGATACTGGATTGAAACTGTGGAGAAATCACACCACGCGTAAGGATCATAAGCTCCTCCCTGCTGTAATCCATGTTGGGGTGACGCATAAGCCGCTACGGGCGTGCTCGGTGTAGGGTGTATCCTCGAACGTGACGTGGATGCGGGTGCCTCCGGTGCCGTAGGTGGTGCTGGCGGTAAAGATGGTGTCCACTGCGGCGACGACTGCTGCAATGCTACCTGGTAGTCCACATACCCGGAGGATCCTACAGGGTCAAAGTGAGGTCCAACTGATCCTCCAGATCAGTGCTCGGATGGTGCTACCATCTGTGCTATAGACGATGAGGCGGGTCTAGGCCTCGTCTGCGGCGCCTCACCTGTCGTTGACGCCTGCGTGCTTGATAAGCTCATATTTATACTCACTTATCTATATTTTTCTCCATTGTTTCAAGTGCATTATGTTATGTTTTTACTTATTTTTGTGCATGAGTCTACTTTAGAGGGTGTTATGCCTTTGATGGGTGATTTTTGTAGGTTTTGGGCCAAATTCATTGGAAATCCGTACCGAAAGCAGATGATGTTCAAAGGAACAGTCACGACTTCTTCCACAGACGGAATCTGAGCTAATGGAGCATATTATTTCAAAGATATTCGAGTTAGCTTTCCAACGCGACTGGAATCGGGTCAATCGGAGTTCGGGAGCAAAAGTTATGGCCAAAACCGTGAGACTGCGCAGACCAGAGAACTTGTGTCGAGAGACAAGATTTCTGTCGACCGACAGGATTCCTGTCGATCGAAATTCCCCCTGTCGATCGAAACAGAGGACAAATTTTCAGAAACGTCACAAATTCAGCTTGATCTGGAAGGTTGTGTCGATCGACAGCCTGCCTGTCGATCGACACAGATGTCCGAAAAGGCTGTTTTTGGCCTGTTTTGGCAGTTTTTGCTATTTTTACCCAATACTCAAATTAGATCTTTTTCCCCCTCTATAAATAAGAACTCAACTGCACGAATTTGATACGAGTTTTATGCCTTATTGCACTTAGAATAATTGAGCTTTTGGAGTTTTTACAAGACATTCAAGGTTCCACTTTAATTGTAAGTTCTTTAATAATATGTTTGCTTTAATTCTAGTCATGTTTTGTGGCTAGAACCCTAAACAGTTTCTAGGGTTATGATTTCTTTTCTGATGCATGTTTAATTGATATCAACTCTTCAAGCATGGATTAATTCTCTGATTTAATTTTATAATCTAGATTAAAAGAAGGACCGAGAGGTGAATTGAGATCTAGGTTTATAGTTAATTAATCGAAGGACCGAGAGGTGAAGATTGTTAATAGGAAGAGAGAATTAAATTGTGTCTGTTTTCTGTCCAACCAAGAAGAAACCTACATAGGAATAATTAGATAATTATGAGATTAATTAATTTGGTGTTCTTGAGACCGAGAGGAGATAGTCACTAATTAATAATCTAGGATTTAATTGTCTGACCAAGGAATTTAATCCACAAAAATCTATGTTTTCCCCATTGCTGAGTTGCTTGATATTTACATGTTGATGATTAGGATATCTGCCCTAGGATCTGTGTTTCTCTTTATTGTTTTCAAAACTCTTTACTTTCTTGCAATTGTTATTTTTAAATTCAGAAACAAAAACCCTTTTCAAAATTGGTTCACTCAAACAACGAATAGATAAACTATGCCAGTACATGAGATGATTTCGTTGCACTATCCCTGTGGGTTCGACATACCTTCGGGTCTATAAATTTATTTGCTCGTTGTGTTTTACAGTTCGATCAAATTGGCGCCGTCGCCGGGGATAGTCAGATTTTGTCTTGTTATTGGATTGTTTTGATATTTTCTGGATTGAGTTTTTTTTATTCTGTTCGCGTGCGTGTGTGTGAGATTTTCGCTTCTGTTTAGATCGACAGAGCTTCTGTCGATCGACACAGAGGCAGCATTCGTGTCGATCGACAGTCACCCTGTCAGTCGACACAGAGACTGATTCCCTTCCTTTTGTTTTTCTTTCAGATGCATGTGGAGCAATGTGAAGGAGATGGTGACCGACGCGTATCTGACTCAAGAAGAGCAATTGGCATTGGTTATTGAAACATATCTACTAAGGAAGGAATTAAGGGAAATTCAAGAGAGGCAAGAAGCACTGCAAGTTGCTAATGAAGAGGTCAGTCCGGCTCAACCCAAGAAGTGGATCATTGATGAAGTCTTGTCCAGATTCAACCCATCATCGATATGGATAAATGAGAGAATCAAAGTCGTAAAGGCTAATAGGTCGATCATTGATGCCATCCTGTCCAGAGCAAAGCCGAACACAGAAACAAACATAGTCAAGGTGGACATTGAAGAGAAAGAGGTTGAGGACAAAGAAGAACAGGTTGAAGCTGAGCCATCTGAGTCAATTGATGTGGTCACTCCAGTACACAAAGAAGAGTTCAATCAAGCCAAGAAAGAAGGAGAAGACCCGAGGCAATTTCTGAAAGATATGGAGGCCAGTGAAAAAAGGATCAAACTAAAGCCTCCTGATTCATGCTCTCTTGATTTCAAGACCGCCTACTCTGCACCGCCGAATATTCAATTGTTGCGGTTGTTGCAGTATGTATTCCAACCTCCTTGATGAGCTTCACAGGTAATGTCGAGCCACTACAATAACTAAGGCACTGAATGGGAGGTAACCCATTGCTTTACTTGCTTTATTTCAATTTTTCTCTAATTTTCGTGTGTTGATTATTTAAAAAAAACAAAAACAAAATTTGGAGCTCTGTTTCGATCGACACACAGGGTGTCGATCGACACAGAGGCGGATCAACAGAGCACTTTGAGCCAGCCTTTGGGTCGACAAGAAGGCTCTGTGTCGATCGACATGGCCCCTGTCGATCGACACAGAGTGCCAGCAGCCACCAGATTCTGTCTTTCGCATTCTGCAGCCTCCGGTGGATAAAAAGTCGATGTCTGAGATCGACAGTCAGGTACCGTTCTTCTTCTTGTCTGATTTTCAAACTTTTTCTTACTCTCCGAGTTCGAAATAAGTTTGGGGGGATGTGGACAAGAAGTTGAACTTTTATCCCTTATCTTTATTCGCTTTCCTGTTTTATTTACTTTTACTTGCTTTATTTGATTTGGTGTGTTTAATTTTTGCCAATAAAAAAAAAATATAGATAGTATGTGAGGAAAATCTTTAAGTAATTGAACCCTCTAGCATTATATGCAATGTTTGGAATCGATCTTTGATTAGTTGAGTTGATTTCGATTGTGGTTGATTTGCCTATGAATGTAGAATACCGCATGATAGGGTCTAATTGAAACTTACACTTGCTTGATGTTTGAGTGGATTGAAGTTGACTAAGGAAGAATTTTTGAACCCAAGTGAGTTTTTGAGCCTTTATTTGTTCATGAGAGATTCGCATGTATGTTTTCGTTTCTCTAGAACTTGCTTTCGTTCTGTTTTGAGACTGCATAGTGTGCACAAGGATAGAAAATGATCTTAGGCCATTTTTGTTAGCCATATCTTCCTAAACATTGTCCCTTGTAATAAATTTATCCTTAGTAAAGCCCCTTTGAGCCTGTTACTTTTCTTTCTTGTCTATGAGTCAAGAGAAGCATTGTAGTTCGGTCTTGTCTATAAGAAGTGCTATAAACAGGTGAATTGTTTCTTGTCTATAAGAGTTGGGTGAAATAATGGTAGATTGATGTTTATTGTTCAAAAAGTAACCTTTGAGTCTTTGGATTCCTTCTTGTCTATAAGTTGAGGTGAAACAAAAATTATAAGAGGATAAGAAATATTTAATTGGTGTGCAAAACAAGGTTGGGCTCTAGAAAAAAAAGAGAGAGTTGTGTCCTTATAAGCTCAAATCATTAAATAAAATTTTTAAGAGCATGAAAGGACTAGAAAAAAAAATGAGCCTTGATTTGTGTTGAAAAATTTAAGGAGAAGGGTAGATGTTTATAAGATGGTGGTCAGATTGATTGAGGGTGTACAACTTGATTGATTTAGTCACTTTGCCATATTTCCCTACCTTTCACAAAAAGCCTACATTACAACCTAATCAAAGTCCTTTTTTATTCTTGAATTGTGTGCACAAATCAGCAGTGGAGATTTTAGAACTCTTGCAAGCCTATGGTAGAAATTTCTTCATACATGTTGTGAGTGCTTTCATTTGAAACCCAAACACTTGTGTGATGAGCGATACACTTTCCTGTGAGTCTTCCGAAGTTGATGAATATCTTATCTCTTTCAATTGCTTGTGTGATGTGGATTGATGAACCTTGATTGTGATGAATCTTGTGAGGCATTGCACTTTCAACTACTTGAGATTTCTTTCTTCTTTTCTTCGATTGAGGACAATCTAATATTCAAGTTTGGGGGGTTTGATAAGCTCATATTTATACTCACTTATCTATATTTTTCTCCATTGTTTTAAGTGCTTTATGTTATGTTTTTACTTATTTTTGTGCATGAGTCTACTTTAGAGGGTGTTATGCCTTTGATGGGTGATTTTTGTAGGTTTTGGGCCAAATTCATTGGAAATCCGTACCGAAAGCAGATGATGTTCAAAGGAACAGTCACGACTTCTTCCACAGATGGAATCTGAGCTAATGGAGCATGGTATTTGAAAGATCTTCAAGTTAGCTTTCCAACGCGACTGGAATTGGGTCAATCGGAGTTCGGGAGCAAAAGTTATGGCCAAAACAGTGAGACTGCGCAGACCAGAGAACTTGTGTCGAGAGACAGGATTTCTGTCGACCGACAGGATTCCTGTCGATCGAAATTCCCCCTGTCGATCGAAACAGAGGCCAAATTTTCAGAAATGTCACAAATTCAGCCCGGATTTTGATCTGGAAGGTTGTGTCGATCGACAGCCTGCCTGTCGATCGACACAGATGTCCGAAAAGGCTGTTTTTGGCCTGTTTTGGCAGTTTTTGCTATTTTTACCCAATACTCAAATTAGATCTTTTTCCCCCTCTATAAATAAGAACTCAATTGCACGAATTTGATACAAGTTTTATGCCTTATTGCACTTAGAATAATTGAGCTTTTGGAGTTTTTACATGACATTCAAGGTTCCTCTTTAATTGTAAGTTCTTTAATAATATGTTTTCTTTAATTCTAGTCATGTTTTGTGGCTAGAACCCTAAACAGGTTCTAGGGTTATGATTTCTTTTCTGATGTATGTTTAATTGATATCAACTCTTCAAGCATGGATTAATTCTCTGATTTAATTTTATAATCTAGATTGAAAGAAGGACCGAGAGGTGAATTGAGATCTAGGTTTATAGTTAATTAATCGAAGGACCGAGAGGTGAAGATTGTTAATAGGAAGAGAGAATTAAATTGTGTCTGTTTTCTGTCCAACCAAGAAGAAACCTACATAGGAATAATTAGATAATTATGAGATTAATTAATTTGGTGTTCTTGAGACCGAGAGGAGATAGTCACTAATTAATAATCTAGGATTTAATTGCCTGAACAAGGAATTTAATCCACAAAAATCTATGTTTTCCCCATTGCTGAGTTGCTTGATATTTACATGTTGATGATTAGGATATCTGCCCTAGGATCTGTGTTTCTCTTTATTGTTTTCAAAACTCTTTACTTTCTTGCAATTGTTATTTTTAAATTCAGAAACAAAAACCCTTTTCAAAATTGGTTCACTCAAACAACGAATAGATAAACTATGCCAGTACATGAGATGATTTTGTTGCACTATCCCTGTGGGTTCGACATACCTTCGGGTCTATAAATTTATTTGCTCGCTGTGTTTTACAGTTCGATCAAATTGGCGTTGTTGCCGGGGATACTCCCTCGGCTAAAACTGCCTCCTAAAGGAGAGCGGCCATGAAAGTCTGGAAGCTCCCTCGAGTACCTGTCCGCTGGTTTCGGTGAACTCTAGCTAACTCCATTGTACGAGTAGTCCATCTCGATGGCATTAGCTCTGCAGTCCTCTCCATAGCCTCTGCATCTGTGATGCCCTGTCCTCTTGCCTGTCTCCAATAATTCCAGTGCTCAAATAACGTATTTGTCAAATTGTCCTCCTCAAATGGTGGGGCACTCCTAAAACGAAATGCTGCAGTCTTAGGGTCCATCTGTCATAACAACAACATCAAGTGATCAGTCCAAGGTCATGTATAACATCAACACGCACAACTCCATGTGTCGGGACAACTACTGGCCTCCGACACACTATGCCAAGGGTCTAAACGAATCCTCGCGCTAAAACACACTCACTCGAGTCTCGACTAACATGCCAGGTTCCTTGTGCATTCTGCACACTTAACATCAATCACCATTGTGCATTTTTGCACCCTCACTAACTACTGGATTTCCCAGTTCGATGAAATTTTCAATTTCACAACATAAGGCTAAGTTCTAAGTTCAATAGTCAGTTCTTCATTCATACACCATTATACTACAGCTCATTATACACTAGCACATCTTTAGCCAGAACATTGAGGTTTTAAAGCTTGCAATTATTCAACATCCCACAAATCATTCAAATTCATTCCCCACTTTTCACGAAAAGATCACCTTGCGGTGCCAAAAGAACACAACACTTTATATTTCAAACATCAACATTTCTCATTCATCAACTTTCATAAACACAAACTTCTCAAACCCCACACTTCTATTTCACTTTCAATCACTGGTGTTAGCACTCTTGCTCAACACAAAATTAATCAATTTCAATCAATTCACATCAAAACATTTCAACTCCTAATTTCTCCTAAACTTTGATTTCTTCCAACTTCAAATCTTTCAAATCATTGGAAATATTTTCAAAACACTCAAGTCTTACCAAAATTGCAAGCAGGGAAACTTTTAAACCTTAAACCTTGAAACATACCTCAGGTAGCGCAGGATGGAGTAGGGTGTAAGCATGAGTAAACACTTCGCACCATCTTTCCCATAGTAAAACATTTTTAAGACTCGGAGTTTTCGAAACACTTTTGAAAATTATTTTAAACTTGAAAACTCACGCTCTGATACCACCTCTGTAACGCCCCCAACTGACCTTCCCAATTTGGGGCCACGTTACATTGATGTTTCAGGTTTTATCAAACACATTTCAAGAATTATAAAGCGGAAGACTTAAATTTAAATGAAAAGAAAATAAAACAGTAGAATTTGTGCTTCGAGACAATTTAGTTACAAGATCAAAAGAGACAATATTCAAAGGAAGGGAAATTTCAGAGAGCGGTGCAGCAGTGTGTGCAGCGTGATGGTGACATGTATATGAAGAAGCATGTCACAGGATCTGTTTATCTTTCAAAACACCTTACTTCATTAGCTTACACCCCGATACTCCCATCCCTGCTGCTTAACCTGCACGTTTTAGAAATAACGCGAGGGGCTGAGTACTTTCGTACCCAATGAGAAACATGCCCGAAATCATACATTTACATAAGAAACATGCTATGCAACTCACACAGATAGACATGGGGTTTTGTTGAAAAGATCCATGCTATCTAAAACATTTTATTTTGCACGTGCTATTTATATGTTATCATATCTGTTCGGGTTTGTAACTGGAAGTTAGCCGGCTTCCAAGTTACGATGATCAGTTAGGAATGTAAACACACTCAACCTACTGTCATCTAACTGCACTAGTCTCAGCAATCCATTTTGAGACCCGATCATTTAATGTGTCATCATTCATAATCACCAATCCAAATACACCCACAATTTCCATATCCAAGTACAACAAATTCCACCTTATATCTTCAAATTCCCAATCATATGGAGTCGCTACTCCATACTACTAATAGAGTTCTAGCGCAATTATGAGAACCTGGTTCTGAACTCATTATATAATCTCTCTTGTCGATGGGAAATGACAGAGGACAGATATAATAGCACAAAACATGCATAGCAGTCTCATTTTAAAGCAAAACATTTTATAACACATTTTGAAAATGAAAACACGCATTTTTGGTTTTTATGGAAATAGTTTCCCACCTCGTTCTCGGCTTTTAGTTTAGATGTCTCTTGCTAGTATGAGCTCAAACAATCCTTACTTTCAAATTCCTACAATCAAATAGGGTTTATAAGTCAGTACGATATATCTAGGACAATATATCTTAATCGTAAATAAACAGGACTCGAAAGAACTAAGATTGAACAACAAATCATAACACTTCAAGCCTCTGTGTCGACCGACAGGGATCTGTGTCGGTCGACACAGCCCTGGTCGACACAGATTCCAAAACGGTCGACACACCTTGGTCGACATAGCTATGTCGACTGCCCCTGTCGATCGACACAATTTGTGTCGATCGACATGCTTTTTGTCGACTTCCATGTCGACGGCCTTGTGTCGATCGACACACCCTTGTGTCGATCGACACCAATGTGTCAACATGCCAGTCAACTCGCCCTTGTGTCGATCGACATGATTTGTGTCGACCGACACACGCGTTCAACTTCCCTCCTTCGATCGACCACCCTGTCGATCGACATGCCTCCTGTCGATCGACATTCCTCCTGTCGATCGACAGGAGTCGTCTTCTTTGCGGGTTTCGTCGGAAAACCTGCAACTACGACGAAAGCACCTTCCACAACCCCGATCATACATGCAAATACATAACCAAACTTCCCGGACACTCTAGAACATGATTCTACCCTCAAAATATCGATTTAAACATGAAATGAGGGTTTTGAATGGAGCTCACCGGAAAATTCTTTCTCACGGCGGCGGCGCAATTTCCGGTGGTTAAACACACTTCTCTTGGTGTCTGATTACTCCTCACACGATGGGGAACACTTCTACATCGTCAAAACATGGATTCGAGCTCGATTAATCAAGATTCAATAATTAAATCCGAATTTTAACTCAATTTATCACCTTACCTTCTTTCTACGATAACTCCGTCCTCGTTCCACCTCACGGTCGCTGCTTTATATCAATACGAAGCTCGCGCGACAAACTTTCAAATGGTGGTGGTGGCTGGTCGAATGGTGGCCGGAGGCGGCCGGAATCTCGCCGGAAAGATGGCGGGTTTGGGTGGGGTTTTCTGAAGTTGGGGCAGCTTACTCTTTCTCTCTCTCTAGCTTATGTTATGATATGGAAAAGTGTATAAGGTATGTTTTCCTTCTATATATTTTAGTTGTACTAATCCTTTCTATAAAATAAAATCATAATTATACACATATACCTTGATATACATGTATTTACATATATGTCAACCCTTCAAATTATATTAATTCCATCATGAATTTCTTATAATTCATGATTTAACCTCCTCATAACTTATGATATTCCTTCAATTAAATAATAACACCAAGCTGATTATTTCCAATGCTTTCCCCAATCAAAAATAAGTAGTATCAATGCTCTCATTTAATAAAATTCATTTTTTATTGATTCTAAATAAATAATATAGAGTCAAATTATACACGGGGTATTACAAATAATTATTTAAAATATATAAAATATAAATAATATTAAATAAATGGCATCAGGGTGTGCCATGAGTTTATTGTTTAGTGTATACCATATATTTATAGAAAAATTTAAGGATTTTAATATTATTTATATTATATATATAAAATAGTTGAAACATTTTATGAAAAAAGCGAAGGCTGGATAGTGGCTACTCATAGTTTGTCCACCAAGAAAAGTCACGAATCCTGTAGTTTTTTTATTTTTTTATTAATTTTTTTAATCCTATTTAATGACCACAATTCAAAGGGTACCGATGTGTGTAGCCTAAGTAACACAAATAGCTAGAAAAGTTAGTGACCATCACATGTCATTAACTTTCTTTTAGTAATCAAAAATAGGAAGGATAATATGTGTGAATCTATTCCTTAACTAATCAATTTATTAAGCCCTCAATTCATATCTGATCCAGTTTGGAGAAGGTTTGATGTGAATACGAATTCAACTCAAACTTAAATGAGACAACAATCTAATAATAATTTGAGATAACAAACAAGATGCAGATTCAATAAGAATCCAATAAATAATATTGATAAGAATTCAATAATTATTCAAAATATATGATAACATAATTATAACATGTGAATCGGATGAAATTGCATCAGTGTAATAATAAATGGAACTCGATGACTATTAAATACATGAAAGAAAATATAGCAACGGAATTTTTGTCGCTAAATTTAAAAATTAATTCCATCGCCACTTCGTCGTGAAATGACGTGCGACCTATTTTTCATTCCGTCACAAATTCGGTCGCAAATTTCAAGTTTTCTTCTAGTTAACCTAAAATAATTCAATGAACTCATTAATTTCCAATCAATATCCATTTTTTTTCAAGTCAATATTTGTTACACCCCCAAAATACGAGTATCGGATACTCATGATGCACGGGTGAGAGACCGGACACAAGTACTCGTGGGGAGTACAAGGAAGGCACAGATGAGCAGTCGGGCCGAGTGTTGTGCGGAGCAACACACGTTGTGCGGGCAAGATAACCCGTAGACGACGGGGAATACGGTACTCGTCTGGAAGACTCGTGGGCGACCGAGTCTTGTGTAGGCAAACTTGCGAGTATGGGTGCAAGGTGTCGAGTAAGTGCGAGGCATGAACACATGAGACCGAGTTCTAGTACGGACGGTATGGGACGGACGTGCGGGGATGGATCCACGTGCAGACGTAGTATGGGATGCGCTCGTATGTGTCAGGCGAATGTGTGAGTGTTGGCGCACAGCGTCGGGTCATGACAAGATGATCCGTCGGGCAGCGAGATGTTGCAACGGGTGGCCGAGTCATGCGGGCAAGGCCGGGGTGCACGAGCACGCGGTGTGCGGGCGTGGCCGAGAAATGCACAAGGCTGCGGGAGCCTGGCGCCGGGTTGCGGCATGTTGTGGGAGATTGGCGCGCACGAGTGCATGCATGCGCGCTTGGCTGCGGAGACCTGTCGAGGGCTAGCGAAAGTCTGCAGCAGGGTGCAAGCGATGTGCGCGTGGGTTGTGGGAACTCGTGTATAGGCTGCAAGAGGCTGGGCGAGGCCGGCCGATACACGAGCGCGCGCAGCTTTGCATGGCGCGCGCGCGGCGGTTAACTCGCGAAGGGGTGCGAGCCCTTGGCGGGCAGACGCATCCATTCGCGGGTCTGATGGGCAAAGCTTGCAGAATGTTGGCACGGGATGCAGCAAGCATGCGCGGGCAGGCCTGACTCATCGGGAGATTGCGGCAGATAGGCACAACGGGCAGCAGGGCGCGCGCAGGATGCGTGCGGCCCGACGGGAACTCGCGCAAGTGTGCAGCGCGCGCGCGGGCGCGCGCAGTCTGGCGGTTGGCTGCGCCAAGGGACATGTCCCTTCGGCTTATCTTCGCACCTGTTCAGATTTGACCGAGTCATCCACGAGTTTTTAATCATGTTTCGACTAAAGAAAGATGTTGGAGGCTTATCAAAGGCTGTGGGCGAAAATCCAAGAGGTTCCAAGGATTTGAAGCATTGTGACCCATCGGAAAACACTAGTGAAGGTGTGTGTCTTTCACCTATAAATAGGCTGTACTAGATTGAGATTTAGTAAGCCACACCGGGCTGAAATAAGCCGCCCTGGGCTGATATAGGCCATACTTGTAAGATAAACACTCGTCCTTGAGGGGAGAGATTTTGTAAGTGTTGGGCGAGACAATTTGGTCGAGCCAACACGATGTAACAAGTTTTGTGTATGTTAGGCTTGAGCAAGTGCTCCTTTGTAATATTTTGGTGATATTAATAAAGGGTGTTTATCATACTTGCTTGGTGCTTTTCCCTTAAGTATATTTTCCGCTGCATACTTAAAATATACACAACGGTGGTGCGCTTAAAAAATGTAGCAAGTTCATGGAGGACTTGTGAGAGGTTGGTTGGTTCGTGGTGGATCAACGCCGCACATGAGCAAAAATTTGAAATTGGCGTGTGACAATATCCATATTGAGATTGAAGAATATGCTAGGGTTGACCACATGTAGTGCCAGATAATTGTCTAGGGTCTTATAGGCTAATTAATTGCCCTTGAATTTTTTCTTTTTTTGGAATCAATAAATTTGTTTTATAACCTCAAATAAAATCATAGAATTGTAATACTCCCAAACAAATTACATCAATGATTATAAACCACCACTTAACGATAACATTCTCACATAAATCTATATATATACTAAAGTAAAGAAGTGAAAAAAATAATTGTTCCTGCCAAAATTATAAAAAATGTATATCAATATTTTAAAACAAAATACAATCAAAAATGTCAAATTGGTAAAGTCGATCTAAGATGATGTAATTAAGTTTCTGCATCCATTAGGTTTTGTGTTCAACTCCTACCTTCAACATATATATAAAAATTTTTATTTTTTTTACACAAAATTATCTCTCGGTCTTATTTTCAATTTCTATATTCCATAATAAAAGATAATTATCTCCATTAATTGTCAACAAAATATTTTATTTTTTACCAACATTTCAATAATTTATATAAATTTGATAATAAATTTATAATTAAATTTATACAATAACATGCAAATTTAAATGATGATTACAAATAAAGTTATTTCAAAATTATATTTTTCAAAAATCTTAATATAATAATATTTAATAAATTAATAAAATATATTAATGTAACATTAGTTAATTTATTATTTATAGTTATAATTTATATAATCTTTTATAATTTATACATTATTTTTTGTAAATTCGATACAAATTAATTATTTTTATAATTTAACATTGAATTATATATAATATGTGCTATAATGATTAATAAGAAACTCTTATAATTACAAATATAATTATAGAAATTTATATATAATGTTATAGCCAAATATCATGTCATTTTATAATTTTAATTTAAATTAGTAAAAGAACAACATATATTAACATTTAAAATGTGGGTACACCAGTTCAATTTTTTCTATTTTATTTATTTAGTATTTTTATTTTATGCTAAAATATATAAAATGTGAGTGTGTCAGTTTGACTTTTTATGTTACTTAAAAATAGTACTATCTATATATTAAAAATATAAATTATGTGTATACCAATTTAATTTATTAATTTATGTTAAAAATTTATAATATGGGTACATTAGTTTGAAAACTTATACTCCCTCCGTCCCATAACATTAGTCATATTTTCCTTTTTTGTCTGTCCCAAACATTAGTCATATTTCCTAAAATGGAAAATTAATACACACTCACTAATAAAATATTAATTTCCTCTATCTCTACTCGCATTGGTATCTGTGCCGGAATGAAACAAGACTAATGTTATGGGACGGAGGGAGTATCATTTATCTTATGTATCAAACACATAACTATTATATATATAATATTTATATCTAAATGTGACATATATTGGTTTACTAAAATCAAAACCTTGATATATTTATAATTTGTCAACAATACTTAAATCTAATAATTTTGTGTAACGCACGAGTAAAAGAATAATATATAAATATATTAAGTAGAGCAGTGTACAATAAATGTTCCCGTTTTATTATTTATGTAACTGCATAGTTTACTACAACAAACATGAATTTAACCTTGCATATTTATTGTTTGAGAATAAACCCCACGTTCGAATTCATGATCTCTTAGTTATAAGTAGAGTGCTTTTACCACTGCACCCCGAACAAGGAACAAGAAGTGGACATTTTTCTGATTAAATAAAATACATTATATTATATGATGAAAGTTTTAACATGGGGAAGAAGATATATCTTCGTTATTTGAACTCATAACTAATTAATCATAGACTAGAAATTACGTATTATGTATTCGTTAAAACACGAAAGTGATTATCTCCAAACATAAATATTCCCTTCATATATTTCTTATAATAGAAGCACATACTATTCTTAATTTAGTAAATAATGTTATTTACAATATTACTATAATAAGTGTTTTTTTATATTTTATCAAATAATATTAAGACGTTTTAAATATAGATAAGGTCCAAAAATATTTAAAAGTATATTTTTTCGCGCATCGCGCGAGTGCAAAACTAAGTATATACTAAATAAAAGTTGTAGATTAGATTAGAAGCTTGCTTTGACCTTTTTTTTACAATAAAAGAGGTCATATGTGCACCTACATTTTCTTTTTTGGTCGGCAAAATATAAATAAATTTAAAAAATGTAATTCCAAATCACGTATTGATTGTTGTATGAGGGAGAGAAGGAGAAAGAAATTAATAGCTATTGTGTGATTTTTTTCATTTGTTGCTGATGTGAAATTTGTAATAGAGCAAAAATAAATTCAATATTCAAAATTATATGTCAACTCAAAAATTTGCAAGTCAATATCCATAATAGAGAGATGACTAATTCAACTTCAGTTTTTTTTTGTTTTTTTTTTTCCCAAAGAATCTGATAGTTGGCAACCCCATTATTCAATTTGCACAACATGTTTTGACCAAAAAAAAAATACTTAAAATGTGTGACTTTGATCATCATCCAACACACTGGAAAGCAATGGAGTCCAAACATTTCAGCCACCACCACCCTCTAACCTTCGATCAACTGCCTCCACATTCCCACCACCACTGCACCGGCTGCAAGTCTCCGGCCACCGGAAACGTCTACGCCTGCTGGCAATGCAGCTACTTCCTCCACGAACAATGCTTTCACGCCACGCGCTCCCTCAAACACCCCTCCCACCCCCTCCACCCTCTCACCTTAGTCCCTTTTCCTACCTATCCTTCTTCTTCTGCAACTCCTGCAACCTCGCCGGAGACGCCTTCTCCTACACTTGCTCCGCCTGCGACTTCGATATCCACCTCCACTGAGCTCTCATGCCCAGTGGCGGATCCAGAAATTTTGCTCGAGGGGGGCTGAATTTTTTTTTTCGCCTTCACCTTAACTTCAATCATTTTATATCATATTTTTCCTTATTTTAATTCATTTTTTCTTCCATAAGAGGGGGGCTACACCATAAAAAATCGGATCATAATACTAAAAAAACCGGATCATGATACTGAAAAACGAAAAAAAATTCGGGCTGGGGGGGCTGGAGCACCCCTAGCCCCTACATAGATCCGGCTCTGCTCATGCCTAATCCTAACACACACTCCCCCTCTTGGCTACCCTCAACAAAATGCAACGCCACACGAAAACCTCACTCCCACCGCGGATCCACAGCCGAAACCACTCAACATAACTAAGCATTTCAGCCACCCCCATGCTCTCGAGCAGACTAAAAAAACCGAGCACGAAAACACGAAACCTTGCTCCGCATGCGAGCTCCAGCTATCCGGCTCTGCTTACTACTGTTGCACAGAGCCTCACTGCTGCTTCGCCCTCCACGAAGCCTGCTTCGACTCGCCGCAGGAGCTGCTCCACAAATCCCACCCCCACCACCCCCTCACCTTGCTCCACGCGCCGCCCTACGCCACCGGGTCTTTCACGTGCGATGCATGCAGGAAAAGCGGCAAGGGTTTCGCGTACACGTGCAGCAAGTGCTCCTACGACCTCCAGATCGACTGCATCCGGTGGCCGGAGACGGTGACCCGACCCGATCACGGCCACTCCCTCAGTCTATTCTACGATCCCCCGGTTGCGGCCGGGGAGGTTTTCGTCTGCGACGCGTGCAGGGAAGCTGCGGATGAGAAGGCTTGGGTGTACTATTGTAAGGAGTGTGATTTTGGGACTCATTTGGAGTGTGTGAAGTCGGAGATCAAGAAGCAGGAATATGCTGGCGGCGGCGGCGGCGGAGGAGAAGCGGCTGTGGACGTTCAAGCGGAGTTGTACAGATTCCAGCAGCAGAAAATGAATCTGGAATTCCAAATGGAGATTGCTAGACAGCAGGCTGAGTTCATGACGAGTATCGCCAATTCTTGGAAGAGTTTCTTTTGATTCTTGAAACAAGTTCATTATCAGTTTGTTCCTCCACTTTGAATTTCTTTATTGTTGTATAGATTCAATATTTAATCGGTTTTTTTAGGTTGTATGTAACGTTTTCCTCTTGTATTACGACATTTACTGCAATGATGTGCATAGATCAAAAGCATTGCACAAAGAGGAACAATAGATTCAAATACGTTTTTTCTTATTTATCCTAAATTATTAAGTAATGGATAAAACCATTTAGGCGTGCCTAACCTGAGACCTTCTCATTAAATAAATATCCAAATTATTTAGAACTATACTAGTACATCACAAACTATTTTTTCAAATCAACAAGAAAATGATTAGATTTTTGGATTTTAATGTTCATTATGATAATTTATTGTGTCTGACTAAAATTTATAATAATACAATCCACTTTCCGTAGATCGGAAAAATTATGTAAACATTTGAATAATTTGGAATAATTAAAAATGCACAAAATTCGGAATATATTTAAATCTTTTACCACAAATAGGGGTAAGCAAGAAACCGAACAAAACCGAAAAAAAATTAGTTATTTTGGTTCAGTTATTTCAATTTTCGTTTCAATTGATTTTTTTTAATATTTCGGTTTTCGGTTTTCAGTTCGGTTATTTTTTATCCGGACCAAAATAACCGAATTTATATATATAATATATATTTAAATTAATATAAATATATTTTAATATATATTATGTATATATTAATATAAATATATATAATTTTTATTTTTAATTTTTAATTTATTAAATTTATATTAAAATTCAGTTATAACCGAAATCCGAATAAGAATTCCGGTTGGATTATTTTGATAATTCGGTTCGGCTCGATTACCAGTAATGTAAATTCAATTATTTCGGCACAGTTATTTTACAGACTAAAACCGAACCGAACAACCGAATACTCACCCCTACCCTACCCACAATGCAGTGCTGATTTTCGGTCAGGCTGGAATCTGCAAGAACACAGGATGGTGCGAACAGGTTCTTGATATAGACTTACTCGAACCAAACATTTGGTTTTTAAGGATTCCATCACATACATACAATTCGAGAGAGTACTGTACACAACATGACTACAGACGTAACTAGCAAAACTCTTAAAAACTGCAGCATCTACCATCTATTCCACAGATTGGAACAAGGCATCTCTAGTTCTATTTACAACCCACATCACAAGCAGTTACTCTTTGTTGCTGGACGAGCGATCCTTCTTCGGCCCACCAAGAATGCGCGATATCTGCAGACCTCTACTGAAAGCTTGGTTGAACAGCATCCGGGTCTGGAATTCAGACACGAAAGGGAACCACGCCAGGAATGCAACCGGAGTGAACAATAACAACCCGATCACCATTTCGTAGCCACGTGCAAGTGTCCGGACTGATCCCCAGATTCCCATTTTCACAGCAAGAGGTCTCAAAGCTTGTGCAATCTGATGTAGGAAAGTGAGGAAGTGGGCATGAGTTGATATAGGAAATGTATTCATGACTCGAAGAGAAAAAGAGGAAACGTCGTCTTACCAAAAGTAATCCCCATCCGGTTGGCATGAATGCGAGGATGCAGACTATGACATCTTGAAAAGTCATATGGGGGAGAGCGATTAAGGTGATTAGAACAGAAACGAATGAAAGGAAAATGAGACCCTTGATCAACCGAAACACGAGCTGGAAATCAGCACTGAATCGCTTCCTGCCTAGCGAAACAACCTGCACAATAGTATTTAGGAACCATCATGTATATACTGTATGTAAATAGTTGAAGAAATCACAAACATAAAGTTGAGCTCATTGATCTTAGCTCATCATAGAATTATTCATAATGAAGTACATCAAATAATCAAATTTTGATAAGTTACCAATTTCTTCAAAAATAAAGTACAACTGCTTAAACTAAAAAGTAATATTTCTAATGCTGAAAAACATTAAGAAAAGTATCGTTTACGTCATGATAACACTCAATTTGCGCATATTCTAGCCTTTTATGTGATCAAATTTATACGACATTAGTCCAAAATTGATGTCTTTGTGCACTGTTTTCTTTATTTTATAAGACATTATTTGTGGTAGTGTTCTATGTGATTTTATACAGAAAATGCCACATTTTGGGATTAACATCAATATGTGCAAATGTTGGATGATCCACTCTTAAAGTTGTTCAAATGAGCAAATGTAGTCAAGGAAAGAAGATGACACGATAAACTCAAGCGATTTGCAGATGTGGTCGACAAAATCAGCCATATCTCACATACTACTTGGAGTTTTGGTTCATATTGCATAAGCTTGGAAAGCTCTTCGAGTTAGTTTTTCAACGCAAAAAGAAGCACGCCAATTGAAAATCTATATACTCGGAGAATATTGTGTTCCAAAACATGCTATCACACCACTTACGTAATAATTCAAACAATGATACTTCACATATCTTTTGGGATGATAATATAGTGATCCCGAGATTCACGAGAAAAGGATTCAAACTAATTCCGAATGAACTCGTACCTTGACAATTAGCAGGACCGCGAAGATCACTAACCAAGACAGAGCATACACCTGCACGAGAAAAGCAACATCGACGCCATTACAACGTTAAATGATGTCAAGTGAAGCACCAAAGTTTTGTAAGTAGAGAAACTTATCTTACCAGAATGCTCTTGTCTTTGTGCTTCTTGGTGAAGCTCAGGTGATAAATAAGTCCATACTGATATATGAAAAAACGTATCGACAGCAATATCTCGCAAATAATACCACGTATCCCAGAGTGAGAGAGATGCTCTTGTTCTTTTTCCCACCAAGATTCCCAGCTCTTATCCGGGGGCACGCCAATACCTCCGCGATTATTCATCCATTTGTTCCAATCAGTCCAGTCATCCACAATCTTCTGCCACTCAAATCCGGAAGGATTGAACAGAAACGGAGCGAAAAGCCACGTGCCCACCAGAATCCATACAGACACAGTAATCAACACGTATGCAACCACACCCCTGTATGTTCGTCCGAATATGTGATAAACAAGAAGTAAAATCATTAGTTCGAGTCCCTTGACGAAGTGGCTCCGTGAATACAATCTGTAGTTGGTGGCAAACTTTGCATGAAACACAACAAATCCTCGGCCCGTGGCCATGTATCTTGCACCCCCGTGAAGCAAAGTACGACCATAGTAATGGGTCCTCGTTCCAAGAGAAAATGTGAAGAATACAGGAGCAAGCTGTAGTTGCATTAGAACAAAATCAGTCAAGGCATTACGGAAACCCTTCTCGAGCCCTATCTCCATCATCATAGGCAGCGCCATTAAGAGCCCGATTTGCACAAAGGACTGAGAAGCAAGAGCAACTTGAAGAGGTTTGTTGTCTCGTAGTGCTGGATGGTTGCTTATCTCCTTTTCAAGACCACTTAATACAAGATAAAGACGACCATATAGAAACACATATACCGTCAGCACCGTAAGCTGCCAAAGTAAATAATGCTCAGTTGTAATAATACTACAAAGACTAAAATGTTAACTAAATGGTGCAAGGTATGAAGAATACCAATGTACTAAAATAGAAGCCAACTGTAGTGAAATAACATGACAGCATGCGGAAGAAGTCAAAGCGATGACCGAGCCTATAAATATCACGGCTCACAGTCTGCTCCCCATTTCCACAGGCTATCTTTGCTTCGAAAAGTGAGATTTGGTTGAGACCCACATCCCTTCCTTTACCCACTTGTATGTATTCATGATGAGTAACATTGCCTCCACGAAGTGTGGAATTGAAACCTTTAAATGAAAAAAGAGAAGCATAAGGATGCTTAAACCAGAATTCTCTTGGACTAAATAAAAGGGTTATTGTAAGAATACGATGCCTGCAAAAATGTCCTCGCTTAAGTTGATGATCTTCGAAGCCTTGCTGACACCCCCTCTTGTCAGGTGAAATAATCTATCAAATACATCTGGATGTCCATAATGGAAACGAACCCTGAAAACCATATACGAAGCATGAAAACATTTTGACAAACGTTTTGGAGTCGAAAAGGAGCCATTTCCCACCACTAAAATGGCTAGAACATGATTTCACCATAGGTCAGAAGGTAAATAATCACACTATGAAAACTAAAAAGAAAGCAAGTCTCTAGGATCATCTCAGAGAAGAAGAGGGGTTGGGGAAAACTAGAAAGACAAAAGGAAAATAAAGAGGCTGAGATTTAGAAAATTCACAGCTCTGGATTGCCATTCCCCCAAGAACTTTAGTAACAATACTAATAGGTTTAAACAAGAAAAAGGTTTATATGAAAAATTAATCTGCTTCAAGAACTTACTTCAATGGATTGGCCAACAACCGCTGGCCAATGGTCACAAAACTGTTCTCTTGATTCGACATGAACCAGGCAAGTGAAGACACACTACAGAGAAAAAGGAAAATGAAGGTCAAGACATACTTAATATCCAAATTGGGAAATAAATCATAATGCTTCTTCAAGTCCTCGGGCCATTATACCTTCCCGTAAATATGTGTTCTCTAAGTCCAAGAATTGTTGGTTTCCTGACGCCATGCTTTATGAGGAACTCTTGCAATAGGTTTCTCATTTTGAAGGCTTCTTCCATATAATTGTCCTGGAAATGAAATGATTAACCTTTGCTGTTATGCTACAATCTCGAATCTCCATTCTCTCAACTGATGCTACTAAAATACCTGATTCATATCAATGGTTTGCAAGCCTTCACCGCGGGTAAATATAATAGCATGGTTTTGATTCTCTGGTTTGCCTTCACCCAATATGGCATTTCCAGGAAGTTTTATTCGGTAAATAACCTGGCAGGGAATCCTCCGTAATTGTCAGTATTAAAGCATAGTTATATACAAATAATGGGGAAAAAAAAAAAAGACGTCCATGAAATAAAACTCACAAAGCTTGTTTCCAGCACACATATCACTTTTAGGGGTTTTTACCTGGTCCAGTTTTTGATCTGGCTCCGATGAGTCAACAGACTTTGGTACGGCTTTTACAAGAGTTGAATAATATACTTTGTCAACCTTTTTACCGTGTCTATCTCCACCTGTTTCTTCAACCTCATCAACATAAGCCACCCGGACAGAAGGATACCTGCTCACCAATTTATGGAAAAGCTCTAGTATACTGAACACATAACATCAACAAGGAAAGAAAACCAATCAACAGGCATACTTTGTCATGAGTCTTAAAATATCAGTTGCCCGACGATCACCAGATCTTTTGTGAGTTCCGTATTGTTGGCATGAAACCACATATGTGAACTTCATATCTGCCACAGCTTGACATTGTGTTAGTAATGAACCTTCATTGTTTTTTTGTTCCTCCGTATTCAGTTCAGCAGCCTTGTACCCTTTCATTAAATCTGCAGCAAAAATTAAAGGTGATATAGTTAGGCTCTCTTGCTCTATTAATAATTAATGGAACTAGAAATAAATTCATGAGCACCTTCCTCATTTGCCATATCAAGGAAAGCCTGAAGCTCCAAAGCTTGCCGATAGTACATCATGCCACGGACTATAAGGAGGAGGCAATGTTATGAGCATAGTATTAAGACAATTAAAAGAGAATATACTCAAACAAATCAACCGCCCCCCTAAAAAAAACTTTAGAAAGAAGAAAGAAAAACCTGTTTTGGTCAATGTTTGGCCTCTATACGATGCCCATAAACGTAACTCCTCCTCCAGAATTGAATTTCCCTTGAGATCCTCCTCATTCTTGCAACGAACCCGTTCCAGAAAATTATCCCACTCATCTGCAATTTGAAATATAAGTCCATACTAGAAAGTTACTAAGTCACACCAGTATGCCTCCAAGAAACTTCCAAGTATCCAAATGTAAAGTAAACACACCCGGGGAAATCTTTTGCAGATAAAACAGTATCGACACACCATCTTCATTTGGCTTATCCAAAGAATCAATAGAGAAGAGAACCTCTTCATCGTAGTAAGGAGTTAAGGTGCTACAAAATAAAAGATGAAAAAAAAAATTGCATTACACAATTATACAAAATTGAGATGAAAAGAGGATGCGTATTAATAAGATAAATTAAGAATAAATCGGATGAATATTGATCAGACAACCCGGAGAAGTCTCTGTATAACTTCAACTTTGAGAAGGAGTATGGAGCCTAAAATTTTCAAGAAAAAGTTCGGTTTGCACCACCTTTAACCATATTCATCAGACAAAGGGAATAAGATATATTCGGGAATGGAAACAACTGCTTCTAGGAAAGTCATTTCCGGTATAATGCTATCCGGCAGAAAAGATACATTAAACTTGACCTCCGTAAATATTGAGCAATAAATGACCAAGCATTTCCTTCCAGAGAGTAAATATATATGATATGAATGGCTATTGCAAACATATACTGCCAACGGTACTAGACTGTGAACAAGGCAACAAATTGTGTGAGGGACAATTCAGCATTTGTTAAGACTAGTTAAAGTAAGAAATGTGACATTGTGCAATAATATCAAATGAGAAGGAGCTTACGAAAAGGAAAGCATATTGCGAATTTTGGGAGCAGCAGGCATGTCCATAAACAAAGAATTTGAGAAGAATGAAATGCGCCTCCTGGCTTCTAAATTGGATGGAACATCCATGGCTGATTCCTTCACGGTGAGGAGGAGATGGAGCCGCCCAATCTGATGAATAAGTAGTGATGTCAGAGTACATATTAATGGAGATGGTATAACATTATTTAATGCCTTTTGTTGAATAGTAATTGATTTATATTTTTTATGGTCACAGCTTCATCTTGATATTGTGATCTGATCATAAGTAACTTTCTATACTGCCTATAATTGAACTACAATTGATTTTTTCTTTGGAGCCAAAGCTCAATCTTCATATCGTCATCTGATATTATGCAGCTTCCGTGTACTTACCTTCTCTTTCCATGCCTCTGTTTCTTCTGTTACTGGAAAATTAACTGTTCCAAAGTACTGATGTTGTTGATCAAGTGGGGTCATCCCGTGATCCATCCCATATGACCCACCATGGCTGGAATCTAGCATACTACAAGAGGTAAATTGTGAGTGAAATTTCATCCATTTTAACAAGGAATTGCTTGTGGCATATCATTACCTAGGAACGGAGTCTTCCATTATGTCTCTGGTCACAACCTCGAGCATATTAAGCAAGACAATCACCAGTTGATCTTTGTCATCCTTTCTGTTTTCTCTCTGCAGAGTACAAGGCAATTATACTCAGATTCTCCAACGAAACCATTACCATTGTAGAGGTATTTTCAAGGAATTTTACAAATATTACCAAAAGTTCTATCAACTGCACAAATTGATCGTAGAGGTTCGGAAGGGCACTCATGTTAAGCTCCAGCAAGAGATTGTTCTGTTCTATGTGATCATCAACTTTGGAAAATATCTCATTTATGACCCTGAATCATCAAATCAGGATAAATTATTGGATAAGCTAATACCTTCACTTTTTAAATAGTTTTGGATGGTAAACTTACTGCTTCTCACGATCTCCAAGAACCAAAAAGTTGATGATGTTTTTACCAGAAGCATAGCACTCACGAATGGCACAGCTCATATACGTGTCAGTGCTTAATCTCTTATTCAGCTCCCTATCTCTGCCATTGCTATCCTTCGCCATATCGAGAGCTATAGGAAGCTATACAGAAAATAATGATAATTACTTTTCTATGTTACAAACTTTAAGGGGAAAAATAACCCAGATAAAGAAAGACTGGCAACCCCCTAACCTTGCTAGCAAGTAAAAAGGGAGGCCACTGAATAAGGTCCAACTCACGGTCAGCACGATATGGCACAAGCAGTAGGTTCATTTCCCTGTTTCAGTAAGGACGTAAGAAAAATTCTTTAAAAGAGCTAAGAGTAATACATGAGGGCGAATGATCCGGTATCAGTTACCTGTTATTAATTAGGTCCTCCTCCCTAAAGCTTTCAATTATTTTGTTCCACATCTGAGAGAACCTTGCTGCCTCCTTCTCCTTATTAGACCGAATCTGCAAAGGCCAGCGAGTACGAATTGGAATAGTAGATCATCAGCATCAAAAAAGAGCACACAAAAGAATGAATTGAGTATAAATAACATTAAAGACTGTCACAAATAAAACCTCTGCGAATTTACGGGAGAATGTAGCTTTTAGTCCCTTTTGCTTTTCATTGTTTTCATCCGGAATCAAGCAAGCATTGAAAGCCCCAGGCAGTGACTGAAAACGAGATCTAAGCAACACCAATGATCGAATCTGTAAGAGAAGCAGAAACAGCAGAATTCATCACCTTGAAGATGCAAAAGAAAATAAATAATTTTTTACTTTTTTTTCTTAAGTATCATAGATGACTTTTAATGTGAGAATAATCAATATAGGAATGGGGTTCAGATGTATCAATAGAACTGGAAACTGTGAGGATCCTACGGAAGTTGCTCCATGTCTCATATTTTCATCGTCACTAAAGAGCTGTTCAGTCAAATTCAAGTTCAACAGCAAAATAATCAACCACGGGAATGGGAAAAGGGCACCTGGTACACTATGTGTTTAGGAAACTATCCTGAGGCACGACATGGTGATATAACGTGCCATTGCAAACGAGCAAGCATTCAGAAAAAGAAATCCCAGTGTTAATGTTGCCAAGTTAAAGAGGCATTCTCGTCTGCTATATAAATAATTGGAAAGTTCATCTGACATGATGATGAACGACAATCTTATTCTTGCATTGAATCCTTACATGAAGAACTCAAGAGAAGCAGGAAAAATATATTAGAAAGGCCTGTATATGACACACAACACCAGTGGCTGAGGAACTCAGAAGGAGAATGATTGAGTTAGAGATCCCAGTCCCACTACTCACTAGGATAGCCAAACGAAAGGAGAAATACATGCAAAAAATATTTTCATAAAGGACATGCAAAAACCAACATTCACTCCAATAGTCAAACCAAAAGTTTTCATTTTCGATAGGTCACGTTCTACAATATGATATACTGTTAGTTACTATATCTCCAGATAAGTTTGGGGATATGCAACCCACAACTTCCAACTGGAGAGAGATACAGGTATATACAGCACAAACTCAGACCATGTATTGGCTCTCATAGCCACGTTTCACACCATGGGTTTTATAGCGTAGCCCACCTCATTCATTCTATTTTTGTATTGTATATAATGGTGGGTAATGCACCCGCACTAAGTCAAATTTTAACTATGTTTTTTCCAGCCAAAAGTCCGTGCGATGCAGAGTAGTGTGGGATGATGGGGTTATTTTTCTTTCTATTTCAATTAAAGTAAGTACAATTACGTCCCATTTATTTTGGAAAACTGAGGCATGTCAGAAACAAATACTGATACGCGAAATCGATCATGAGGAAATTAAATCTAAGCCCACCTCTCCAAGACGACGAAATGCTCCATATATTCCTCCAAATATAGTGGAGAAGATAGCATACCAAATCTGGGTATCCATGAAATATACCTGGAATGAATTATAGCTTAGGGGTTGTGACTAAAGGAGAACCATGAACATGCATACAAAACAAGTCACAAGAATATAGATGAACTTACAATAATAATAGGAGACCAGAGCGCAATCACAACTCCGATATTGTTTTTTGCTGAAAAACAAAGCAAATATTTAACTATCTTTGAATTGAAGTGCATAAGTCTCCTTCACAGACATGAGGACAATCTAGCTACCTCGAGGGAAGAACTCATGCCAATCATAATTAGATATTGAAATATTCATGATTTCTTTAGTTGGACCTATGAGAGGCTTTATCTGCAAGTACAAAATGAATTGAATCAACAATTATGTCAAGAAATAAGTTCACAATCAGAAGGTCTACAAGTTATAGTGATAGACCCTTTCCAGATAATGAATATAACAATTTTTGTCACAATTATGATAATAAAAAAGTAGGGTAAATAGGGGAAAATACCCTAAAGTTTTCGGAAAAATACCTCAATCTATTTTCATCAGTTAAAAATACCTCAATCTTTATTTTTTCTTTATGGATAATACCCTAATCTATTAATATTTTTGAAAAAATACCCTAATCTATTATTATTAGTTAAAAATACCTTAATCTTTAATTTTATTTATGAATTATACCAAAACAAGAAAAATTATTGGCTCAAACAAAGATGACGGTCAAACAAACTATGTTCGTTTGTATTAAATTTAATATGCTAAATAATTAATATTTGCTATATACTCAAATGCATTTATATTTCATCTTTGTGTGAGCCAATAATATTTATCGTTTTGGTATAATTCATAAATGAAATTGAAGTTTGAGGTATTTTAAACTAATAATAATACATTGGGGTATTTTCTAATAAATTTAATAGATTAGGGTATTATTCATAAACAGGAGTAAAGATTGGGGTATTTTTTCAAAAACGTCAATAGTTTAGGGTATTTTCCCCTATTTATCCTAATAAAGTATGTACAAAAAGATGTTCATATTTATTAGGAACCAAGTTTTATTATGTTTTTATTTTATTTTTTTGCTTGACATGAAGTTTACAAGAGCATGAAACCAAGCATAATGGAACGGCACCTCCACGTAAAAGCTAAATGCCAGTTTTGCTGACAAAAGGAGAACCCAGTACACAGTGTACCTGAGAAACAGAAAAATAACAAATATGTCAAAAACTTTTGCTAAAAATGGATTCACTCCGACAATGGAAGCGGTGCATACTTGAAAACCGAAAATGTGCTCTCTTGCATCCCCCTTCCAACATAGAGCCGAGGCTGCATAAAATTTCAAAATGACAAGTGAAAATATAACATACATGAAACTAAAGAACCAAATATTAATCTAACAGGTAGAAACAAAACAACAAACTGGTTGGAGGATCATCTAAAACCAGAACAAGATATGTACCTGCGACCACCACATCATGAGCCTCACAAGCTTGTAATCCGATCTTTCAAGGCTCCTCCGAATGAAAGGAAACGAAAATAACAAAGCAGAGAGCATATTTGGAGATAAGTAGATAAAAACTGCAATGATGAACAAAGAAGGGGAGCCAGAACCACCCCCACCAACCCAACTCTTAATGGTCTGTGCAAATCCAGAAGGGTTTTTCCAACTGTATGCATAAGTCACAGGCAACACAATCACCCATGCTGCTGAAGAAACAACTTTTAGTATATATCTCAGCTTTACATGTAATGACATACTCATCCTTGCTTTCCAGCTCATAATGACATCAAGAACCGCTACATAACAGCATTGAAAACTTGAAATTAGATATCCAATGGGGTTGTTCTTGAATTAAAACGTACATCAAAAGGCCATAAAAAGAGTAACACATAAAAGGGGTTGGGGGGAGGAAGTATGTAAAATCCAAAACGCGGTTGGGTTTCTTTCACAATTAACATGAAAGATCAAAACCATTGAGCGAATTCGCATCAGAAGATTATTTTATAGTATCTTATTACCTTGTGTGAGTTTCAGTATTGCTGCTGTGATGAAGATGCTCAATACTTTCTTGAACACATCAGTATCAAATATAGAATCTATACCAGGTCCATTCCAGGCAATTATGATCATTGCCTTCAGTTGAAAATACATGCGAAGAAGATCAATGATATCCATGAATAAGGTAACTATAAGATTAAGATGATCAGAAGAATAAAACCAAAAACAAAAACATCCAAAAATTACCTGTAGGCACAAAATATAGAAGCTCCACATCCTGTCAAAACTCCTAAATAAGTGCCAATACGAACGTATTTCGACAAAGTTGATTTTGCCAAGCCATCGATCTCCCTTAACAGATTCAGTGTCCTGAGCATTGCCGATTGCAAAAAAAAAAAAAAAAAAAGACATGCATTAGTAAGAAAGATCAAACAAAAGAGAAGTATTACATTAGAAAATTATACATATATGTACACACACATATATATATATATATATATATTTAGATATATATAGATATTCCATTGCACTAACCTTAAAATAACATAAAAGTAATCAAAAGAAATAAAAGTAAAATTCATAATGTATACCTCACTCCTGTCTGAACGGTGCTTTTCTATGGGAAGGCAGAAGAAATCAGCATCAGCACGCATTGGCCAGCCTAGTCTGAAACAATTAACTGACCTACAATTTGATAACAAGATATGTTACACGTTATGACATTTTTAGAATGTAAAAAGGTAAAAGTTTACCAGAAATATTCATTCAGATCATCATAATTTCGCCATTGAGAATGTTTGGATTTTCCTCCTCTAATTCGTGTAGCTTCCTGAGAAGCGTGATATATTAGATTTACAAGTATAAAATAGGCCACAGGACCTATGATAGCTCAAGAACCCAATCTACGAGCAGCACCTTAGCAATGACGTTGTAAATGGGAGTTACAACTTTCCTCAAAAAGGCCTCTTCTTCACCCCCATATGCAGGTTTAATATTCTCACCCGTCATGGGGCTAACACTTCCAGCAAGTAAGCCATAAAGTTCAAATGCCATCTAAAGAATATGTGAGATCAAATGAGTTAAAAAGGTATCCAGGGGGTAAAGAAAATGTAATATACTTACTGATAGTTTTAAAAAAATGGTAAATATTAATCCAACTTGAGAAACTTCACTGATGCAGATTTAGCTCCAAATGAAAGTATCAGTAATTTTTCATCTCAGTTATGAATCTACAGCAGTCAAAAGCTCACATTTCATATTGTTTGATTTGAATGCAGAGAATGAGACGCTCTAGAGAATCCAGGAACCCATATCTTTAATTTTAAATTTATAATTTCGTAAAATACATGAAGACTAATCAATGTTTAAATATGATCTTGCGCAGGACAGAGGGTGGAACAAGCGGGAGTAAAAGCACGAGTTGTCAATACAAGAAAGCTGTCGTCCATGTACACAATCATGATTTAATGGCCTTTTGAACACAAACTCGTTGTTACTAGAGCATTCTATCCCAATAGCAATATTAGGGACTTCAGCTGCCCATTTAAACTGTATTGAGTATTTGTATAACATTTTATTATTTTAAACCACTTCATGGTGCTCTAACTCTTGACTTAATGACTATCAAGTATATTTCAATAATTAACTCCAGTATTTAAATCTTGTGTCACACTTTCTTCCTTGTTCTTGAAAGAGAATAGAATAAGATTTAAACTCTTCGGCATCAATTTCTTGTTTACATCCTCCCTCCCTCACCCTCCCTTTTGTGGTTATTTCTGTTTTAAAGTACATCTCCCTCCTACATTTCCTATCCCCACCCCACTCGGCATTTCATTTTGCGAGTGTCTTACCCATCCCCTTCCAAGGTTATCCCTAGTTTGAAGCAAAGGGAAAGCATCCAAACTTATGTCCCTTACTCGGGATGCAGTAGTGAAAGCACTCTACCTATGACCAAGAGGACATAGGTTCGAGCTTCCATGGGGACATGTAGGGTGTGTATATTTAAATTAATGTAAAATTCTAAAAAAAAAAACTAATGCACAAGTTAAATAGAAGGGCATAACTAAGACCATATAAACATGTCTCTGGGTAAGAAATGAAAATTCCATAAATACATACATGATGATATATGTAGCATAGGCATTCTGGCATAAATCGCAAGTTTGCAGCTTCTCCCCATATAAGAAGATATAAACCCATATATAGTAATTTTCGTTGCTGAACTTCTTGCTGGATAGTTGGCAACCTATTGGAAGACAATATTAGGAGTGATGGTGACAATCTAGCATATATATACTAAAAGAGTTACGAGAATTCCCACCTAAATTGTCCACCCAAATACAATAAAACCATGCGCATGCACGTACAGTGGGTTAGAAAACTATATAACAACCCTCCCCAAAACCAAACCTATACAAAAGAATTCATGCAGATACAGTTATGGAGCCAGCCAAAAAGTAGCCTCCATTCTACATTTCCCAATACAACATTAATTTAAAGAAACACGAACACTATTACCGTCAAGTTAAAAACATTAAGGTACAAGATTCATTTCCTCATGGCCATGGATCCCTATCAACCAAATTGATAAGCAGTGGAAGGCGGTTTTTGTTATAACATAGTAGGTAGAATAGATTTGATTCCTTATTTTTAACAATAACGAAAATCGATGACGATATTTTTTTCTTTAAATTATACATATATAGCAATTTATTTTATTTACTATTTTTCAATAACGATAAGTATAATCTTTTATGAACTATTTTTGCAAATTGAATTTCATTTTTGTAGTCTTTGTGTTTGATCTATCTTTTTTTCTTTTAATTAAATCTATATCTATTAGAAGATATACAATATAGAGAATAATTTATATTACAATTTCACTATTATATAATAATGATGAAAATAATTCTAATAATTATTTAAAATATAATAACATAAGTATATAGTTTATTTAATTATATTATAATATTACTAAATAAGAAATCAAATGTTTGAATGCAACGCACGAGAGTAAAGCTAGTTTGAGATGAACTTAATGGTGATTAATCAAGCAGAATAATGCAAAAGGAGTTAACTTGAGACAGAACAAATTCAAAAGCACAATGAAGAAATTCAAAAAATTAGAAAAAGCAAAACTATTCTTACCAAAGACTACTCTTGCGACCAAGATACTTGCACCACTTTCTGTAGTTTTTGAAGAGTTTCCTCATGACTTCTGTAAGTGCCCTATCATCCAACTAAAGGAAAACAACACAAAAAGAACTCCATAACAGTTGGAACTTATACCACATTAAAAGAGTGAGATCAATGCATAAGAAAACAAATACCTTGGGCTGGTGATCAGGTTTGGGCTGCCTGATATGTACATTGGCAAGCAATAAAATCAAGTGCTCCCTCTGGTTCGCCACGTTATCTTTCTGCAGTCAAGAAAAGAATGATATGTTTGCATGTGGCCTAAAAATAAGATGTCGTATGCGCATGTTACTATTAACTAACTTAGATTTTGAGAATGTATTCATGATGCATTTGTATCTTGCTATGTATCTCTACATATCATATTTGACAAAGTAGTTCTACCCATGCATCTATATCATAACTGCAAATATCAAATCATACGAGCACCTGAAAACCAAACATAGCCTGAAGCCAATCTAAAATGTCTTCATCAGCTTTCCTGTTGTGTCCCTTTGGCCATGGAAGACCTCTTGTATTACGAAGTGCAGCAACAGAGGCTTGAATCTGCCAACAAGAAAGTGTCATGCTTGATAAATATGAAATGTTTAGAAGTATTGAACACATTAGAGAGGAATGTTATTGACCTCGGGGTATCTCATGATTGCTTGATTCACACTATCTGGGTCAAGAGGAAGAATATTATACGGCACGTAGATTTGGGTCTTTTCTTTTACCACAGTGTGCTTTTCCAAGATCTGTATAAATAAGAACAGGAAATCAGGGCGCAAGTGATTAAAGCAAAGCGCATTGCCAGTGTCCAATAGGTTATCGGTTCGAGTTACATTGGGGACATCCGGGGTGGATTTAAATTAATGCATTCTTTTTTAAAATATTCCTAATTTCAAATATACAAAATACATATGTAGCTATAAATATCATGATGATACATCTCTGGCATACTACCAGTAAAATGATATCAGGAACAAATCCATAACTTACTTTCAATACTGCACGAGACGCAAAGAAAGAGTCAAGGAATTGGGATCATTACCTCCTCATCCACCTCTATAGATTCTGTCAGATTAACTGCCTTCAAGACTTCAAAAAGTACTGCAGCTGTTTGATATGCTTTTGTAAGTCGGGCACTGTATAAGAGATAAGATAGCTGAAACTTATAACAGAAAAACTTGGATAAGAAAATGAAAACAATTATCCAAGAGTAATTACCGATCTGCTTTATCAGCAGCATTTTGCAGAGCCTCAATATACTTCCTGTAGTAAAGCTGATAAAAATTCTTCATCTCACGTGCATCACTTCCTTTTCTCGCTGTTAATGTCGTCTCATTTTCCTTCCATGAAATGTGTAATATCAGGATTTTGTTTTAATTTACTCTGTATTGAAATAATTTTCTGAGAGATAATAGTTGGAGTAATCCAGGGTTGTTATTAATAATTAATAGAAAGATGCTTAAAGATGTAAAACTGTAAATATAACTTCACATAAACAATCATGACAATGAAAACATGATACATTTTTATGAATTATGATACACTAAATCAGGAAAGGTAACTGGATAGTGCAAATATGATATGCAGTTTCATGAGCAACTAAAACTTTCTGCCATTGCAGACCTGGTCATTTGAGCACATTATCCTGCAAGGTATACAAAACAATGTGCGTTCCACGATACATATTTTCAAAATTGAATAACATCTTCAGGATTATATTTATAGATAGTCTTTATTAAAGTTCACATACTCCACTCATACAAAATAGAGGTTTCTCTTGGTTAACACTTAAAATCATTAACCAGTGAAACTGCAGCATAAAATGTGTTTTACCCGTTCAAGGCGTTGAAGCAGAGCAGTTTTGAACTGTCGAACTCCACGTCCACTAGATGTTGGATCTAGACGGTGAGCTTTCTCAAATGCGTAGAATCGGCCTGAACCAGGATGGACATCAGTAATTTCAAGGATAGAAGATAATTTAAGTTCACAACGAAATCTAAGTATGATCTCTACAGAGAATGGGGAGACCTTGGATCGTGTTATGCAAACTGCACTTCATCTCAGAACATGGAGCAAATTGGAAATAATGAAGCTAATATGTATACACACACACACACACACACTGTAAAAGAAAGCGACCGATGCTAAAGAAAAATGGAGTGGAATATTATAGCGAAAATAAAATCAGAAGCAGCAATTTTTATCGCATTGCCCGAATTTAATCAGATGAGCAGCTGTAGTTTCACTCATAGCATGCCGTGGTAGGATTCTAGTGGAGAACCAATAAAAAAGGCTAACTCATTAAGATAAAGCCTCGTCTAATTGCATAGCTTAGGAAGTGGCTGACATTTTGTATTAGGAACTTTTTAGAATTGCATAGAAACCTATTTTCCATATCTATTTTAGCAATGTGGGGAGAGGGGTTATAAGATGAAGCAGTTCCCAGTTGCTATAAGTTTCATAAAAAATGAAGACACAAATATCAAAACTAAATTCTCATATGAATATCATTCTTGTGTCATTACATATCAAGCAGAGAAGTATGAACAGGAAAAAGGACACGACCATTGTAGCACCAGAGTTCAGTAAGAACCTTCATATAAAGTTCTTGGAAAAATCGGTACCAGAAATATCACAATTCAGTGTTTATGAATTTTAAACTTATAACTCAGGTGGCTCAATAGCATGGAAATGTCCACAGAAAACCTGAGCAGACACTACAATTAAACTGATATAAGCAAAGATAACAGCAATTCGTGGTTGGAGTATGCATCAACAACAGGAAAAACATTGCAATAGGACTTACAAAGGTAAGCAACGCGAGGATTGATGGGCTCAACCTCGTTGGCAACACGAAGAATAGGGGCAATCTCAACCAGAGATGAGGGCACCACCTCACTGTCCATCATCGACTCCCCTAAATTACCAGCAGTCTGAGTCCGCAGAATCCGCCTCTGCGGCTGCACTTCAGACCCCCTTCTTTGATAAGCCATTTTCACCTTAAAGCTTTACAGCTGTGCAGGAACTCAGTTCAATTCACCTGCAGATATCATCAGGAAAAATCTGTATCACACAAAGGATGAAGATTGAAGGGAACACCATTACTGATTCGAGTAACAGTACATACCTAAGCAAAACGTTAACTAATCAAATTCTCAGGTCGTGAAATAATAAAAAAGCAAAGAAATTCATAACCACTCAGCTTCAACTACAGAGAAAATAAATACTCTCGGCACTTTTGTACAATTTAAGATCTCCACAACAAGAATCCTTTTTGAGTCATTCCAAAACAGACGATTTAAAGAAAAACTGAAATAAAGCAAAAAATCAGAAGTATCAAATTCTGAAGAATCAAGAATTTCCATCAATTTCTAGAATGACAAATACCCATGTTACAAAGCTCAATACCAAATCATAAACAAGAAGAAAACATAACTCAATTACAAAAGGGAAAACAAGGGCTATTCCACAAAACTCTCTTTCTCACACACTTTAGCAATCGAAACCCATAAAGTCGTGCCCGTCAAGTAATTCCCACTACAAAGTAATCTCAATCTCTTGAATGAGCAAACAAGAAACCAACTTGATCGTGCAATTTCAAGAAAGATATCAACTTTACTGGGATCACCACATTCTTTTGTAATTTCCCAACATAAAAAGGGAAGTTAGAAAAGCCAGCAAATCAACAGTCAAGCCCCTGCGCCTACTCTGAAAAGATGTAGCCACTCAAATTTACCATGAAAGTGATGTTAGAACAGGAGAGCAAAGCTTCTTGAAAACGAAAATCCTGTAAACATTGATTGCAGAGAGAGGAAAAAAGCCTAGTGGAATTGCTAGAACACACAGAAACTAGTAGAAGAAGAATTAGTAATTTTCGTTTTGAATAGGAAAAAGATTAGAGGGGTGAGAGCTGACAGTGTCATTGACTTGATTGTGCAACAAAAGTAAGCAAATAGTAATAAATAATCGACAGAGAGAGAGAGAGAGAGTGTACCTAACTGAAATGGTAGAAGAAAAGAAGGTTTCGCGGGTAACACCAAAAACAAAACAGTTCAGCAACAACTCAGCTTCAAGTAATTCAAGTGTTTTGTTCAATAAATTATTAATTTAAAAATTAATTATTAGTTTAAATTTAAATTAATTAAGATTTAATTAATGCATTTAATTCATAAATTGCAAGCAACGGAAATTACATTATATACTATGTATAAATAAGAATTTCAATCGCAATACACCATGTCTAATCGTGGTTTATAGAAATACGGTCTCCCACAAGTTTTTATTTCTTTTAGCGTTTATCTCCTTATATTAATTATATTTTCTAAATTGAAAAATTAACATGCACTCACTTATAAATTATTAATTTCTATTATCTCTATCTTCTTAGTTTGTGTCAAAAGCTTATTAAATCTTCTTCATAGTGAATATTGTATTTAACTATTTTATCAAAAATAGATTAGATTGAAATAACAATTTAACTATGTAAAATATGAAACCAAAGTATAAATATTGCTTTATATATTTATATGGGTCCAATAAATTTGTTATTCGTAATAATTACTAATAATTATATATTTATTATTGATAATAACTTAAAAAAATAGTATGTTACCATATTTGGTAGGTGTATTTCTTGTATACATAAAGATAGGATTATATTAGATACTAAATTGAATTAGGTTTTACATAAATGATTGAGACTAACTATGTAAGCCTCAAATACTCATATTTTAGTTGGCTTTTTAGTAGTTTCAATTAGTAATCCAAAAAATGATTTGTACTTAATTTATTATAAAGTTGTTTTTCTTTTCTTTTTCTATGGGGAGAAGAAAAGTGTGAATAAATTTGAGTGTTGAAATTAAAGCATTGGACAAAGATGGGTGCAATCAATAATTGACATTAACATGTAGTATTGGCGAGGGCCGGTTCGTCATTTTGCACCATAGGGTCAAGCTGTACTAAAAAGTCGTGAAGAAAAATGTGTTTTTTTTAATTTTTTTTTTTTAAAAAAAAAGCAAAATGAAATGATCATGAAAAGAAAATGTTATTAATCTTATCTATATAAAAAAGTAGCACGTCTTGTCATAGCCAATAGAATAGTCGTGAAGACAATGCCACCTATATAATAATAAATCTATTAAAGTTCATGTCACTATTTGTAATTTTTATATATTTATTTTAATAAATAAAATACGAGGAGATAAAAACTCACTCTTCATGATTTTGTATTTGAAATGTTTATTCGTGAAATATATCTTACTAGATTAGTCTATATTTGCTAAATAAATCATTTGTACCCAAAGTTTTAACAAATTTTCTCTCGGAACCAAAAAAATACGGTAAAAAATAATTTTGACTTGAGCTAGCTGGTTAGATTGGATCTCACTTTTATTACCTTAAGTTTTATTACCATTAATATAGTGCTAGAATTGACCAAAGTCGTTCTTACCTTCAAAACTTTGCAACAAGATGATTAATTTAAAATATGTTTTGATGAAATTGTGGTAAAAAATCTCGCCTAAGCCCTTGGGAATTTCTAACCAAACAAAAAACTCTCAAATTCTTGAATTTAGGTGATTTGATGAGTAAACAGTGTCTAGGTAGGCTAGACAATCAAGACGTCGATTTCTTTATTTTAAAAAAATAATAAAAATTTATATAATTTTAATTTATTTAATAAATATATTTATAATATAAATATTATATACAAAAAATTAATTTACGATTAACTAAATATCTAAGTGTTAGATTCTAAGTATCTGACTAGCACATAGTAATTTTTACAATTGAAAGATAGATACTAGATCAAAAACCCTCTATTTTGTTGAAATCAAATTAACTCTTTATGTCCCTTTTTCAAAAAGATACAATCAAATAATCCTCAATCATCATCATTGAGGATAGAATCATATTTTCTCTTTTGAGTAAAACCTCTTTGGATCTAACTCTTTCACCACAGAAAACATGGCATGTTATAATTTTTAATTTGAGTATATTATCAATAATGGATTCGAAATATAATTTAATTATTGATTTAAGATCCGAAATATAAATTCTAAATTCAGGACCTGAAAATTGTAAAAATTCTCAATCCATGACCCAAAAAATGATGAACAAGGTCTCAATATGGGAAAACTATTAATTTTATTACAAACTATTCAAGATTTTTCAAATATATTACAAATTATGCATATTATCAAAAAATATTACAAACTATTAATTTTGTTTCAAATTTATGACGGGAGCAAATTTCCGGCAACGGAAAGTTGACTTGGCATGTCGGAGACACATCAGCACTTGTAAAATTACACAGCATTTGTAAAGCTTCTCAAATTTATTACAAACTATTGTCATTTTCTCAATTATATTACAAATTATTATTATATACCAAAAAAAATACTCAAACTATCAAGTTTTCTAGAAAATATATTTTAAGATTTTAAACATTTAAGTAAATATATAATTATACTTCAAATATTTAAATAAAATTTCTTGATAAATTTAAAAAATAAAAAATGGCAAAAAAAATGGAAAACGAATGCTCTCTCGTCTCTCACAATATCTAACGACAAAGAACTTGAAAACCATTATTTAATTATATTAAAAAAGGGAAACAAAAGATAATAATTAAAAAATAACTGAATAAATATATTTAATAAATTAAAATATTAAATATTAAAAAAATAGAAACATAAACCTTAATGGTTGTATGGGATTGGGTATAATTTGCATCAACTTTATTCTAGTTGTATTTTGAGCATTGCTTTTATAAAATTATGATTTTTTATGTGTTGCTATTTATTATCTAAAATATATGCAACATTATTATTTAGCCCTCAGTAATTGTAAATAATAGTTATTACGATGGGCGAGAACAATTCTAAGTATAATTATATATTATTTAAACGTTTAAAATTATAAAATATATAAAAATATGTTTTTAAAAAACTTGGTAGTTTGAGTATTTTTTTGGGTATATATTATATAATTTGTATTATAATTGAGAAAATGATAATAGTTTGTAATAAATTTGAGAAATTTTGCAAATAATGTGTAATTTTACAAGCGTTGATGTGTCTCCAACGGGCCAAGTCAACTTTTCGTTGCAGAAATTTGCTTCCGTCATAAATTTGAAACAAAATTGATAGTTTGTAATATTTATTGATAATATGCATAATTTGTAATATATTTGAAAATTTTTGAATAGTTTGTAATAAAATTGATAGTTTTTCCTCTCAATATTATATCATAGATTAAAAATTGTATCATCTTTCAGATCGTAAATGAAATATTCATTTTTTGGGTCTTGAATCGACAATTATTCTTTTAATTATATTATTACTATAATTTTGTATGAGAAATCCACCTTTATTATATTTACCTACCCGAGTAATATACTCCCTCCATCCCAGTTTAATTGTCTCACTTTCAGTGGCGGATCCAGAAATTTTTCTCGAGGGGTTGAATTTTTTTTTTGCCTTTCACCTTAACTTCAATATTTTTCCTTATTTTCATCAATTATTTCTTCTACACGAGGGGTCTATAGCACAAAAAAACGTATCATCATACTACAAAAACGAAAAAAAATTCTAGCCCCCATGTAGATCCGTCAGTGCCCACTTTTCTTTTTCGTTTGTCTCAGCTCAAATGTCTCATTACTAAAAAGTGTAATTTTTTCATACTCAATAATAAAATATTAATTTCACTCAACTTATTCTACACTCACATTCTTTAATTATTGGGCCAGTCAACTTGAGACAATTAAACCGGGACGGAGGGATTATATCTTAATCGTCAGTTAAGAAGCACACGACAAAGGGGAAAAAGTTCCGGAGTCCACGCCTATGGCTCATCTTTTAAATAGTAGAGTAGAGGTCCCCACTCATTCATAATTTTTAATTTTAGATTGATATTGATGTTGATATGTGTATTACTACTTACTAGTTTTACTATATGCACTTTGATTTCAGCAAAAAAAAAAAAAAAGTGTTGGAAAATTATTGATGGCAATCAGCCTAACTAAAGTGATGATGCATAGATTTCATAAATCAAACCTCAATTTATTTTCATGCTTCACCTTAAAAAGTAACTTCGATCCCAACCCCACCCCTTTCTTTCAATTTAAATTAAAATCAAATGGAAGTTCTTGCAATCTAACTGTATCCTTCATCTTTAAGTTATTTAGAGATCCGAAATTAAATTCTCTCATATTCGAAGTTAATTTTTTTAAAAAATTGAAACCCAATTAAATTGCCATACAATGAATGTGGTTTTAAGCTTTTGTGATTTTACATTAATAAAATATCAATTCAATGAAGCCCATGATGACTCTAGAGCAAAGTAGAATGGAATTCTTACAAAAATATAATGTTTCATTTGTAACAAAACTGAAACCCTCAAAATCAACTTCATGAATAAAGAAAGGGAGATAGTAATTTTATCCCAAAAATTTTCATTTTAGGATGTTTTATCCCAAGTATTTCTAGTTAAGGTTTTTTTATATCCAGTTTATATTTCGGCTCAGAATTTTATCCCAAGTATTTTCAATTAGGGTTTCTTATCCCACATTTTATTTTCAATTAGTGATTTTATCCCAAAAATATTCATTTTAGGGTATTTTATCCCAAGTATTTCTAGTTAGGGTTTCTTATATCAAGTTCATTTTTTCGGCACAGAATTTTATCCCAAGTATTTTCAATTAGAGTTTCTTATCCCACATTCTATTTTCAATTAGTGATTTTATCCCAAGTTGTGGAATAGTTTTTCTTGACAAAATAGAATATAGGATAAAAAATACAAATGAAAAATACTTGGGATAAAAACTAGTAATAAAATAAAAACATGGGTGAAAAACCCTGATTGAAAAAGCTTTAAGATAAACTTCCCTAAAATGAAAACTTTTGGGATAAAATTACTAATTTTCCCCATAAAAAAAAATCAAGTGAAGTAAATTCTTGCTTTTGCTTAGACTCTCATTTAGAAAATCTTTACTCATGAAATACATGTTTTTTCGCATTTACTAAATAAAAAATTGAAAAAAGAAATATGCTTCAAAATTATCTGAAAATAATACCAATGGATGATCCCTCATTAAAAAAATCTTTACTCAGTGAAATATAAGACACAGCAATGTCTCATCATATTAGATGAAGGATATCTAACGTCAACTACAAGTGAGAAATTAAAAAATAAAAATGAAGCAAAAAATAGGAGAAACAAACAGCAATCAGTTGAATGCATTCGAAAAGCATGATTGCCATTAATTATACTACATCCAAAACGTCAATTCACAAAACAAATAGCAATGAGATTACAACTCAATGCCAACCCCACCTTCCCTTTTATTCCCCAGAAATTATTCTCAAGCAAAAAATTATTCAAAAAAATTATCAACATCTACGTTCAGGAAAAACAACAAATCTCAAGCTGCTTTCTTACAATACTTCTCCAGCCACTCCATTGTAACGCTCTTCGGCCTCTCCAGTGGGAGTCCCAGAGCTCGGTCCCAGATAAGCTGAATGTGGATGCAATGATAGGCCAAAAGTTCAGCGAAGAAGAATCGGTGTAAAAAATTAGAAAACTAATAAAAAAAGAAGGCTATGGGTAGGAGACAAAACCTGAGAGCAGATGCCAATGGCTCTAGATACGCCAAAGAGAACAGTGTAGTATCTATCGAGAATTGTCAAATTATGACAGCACGAATTTGTCAGTATTCGCAAGAGAGATTGGGATAGTTAAACAGAACAAACTAGCACTAGAACATTTGTAGAATGTACCTTGCTTCTGTTAAACCGTAATAATTGAGCAGTACTCCGCTGTGGGCATCAACGTTGGGCCATGGGTTCTTCACCTGCATAAATGAGATCCCCGAAACAACCAAGATCAGGGCCAAGACATGGAGAATGACAAGGATAACATAAGTTGACAAGACTGATGCATAAACTTTCTGTAACATGATTAAACAAACTGGAGGGGCCTCTCCTTGGAAGAATTCTAAAAATGGGAGTGCTTGCATAATATCTATCTAATATACTAAACGAGAGTATTCAACAGTATTAAAATTTTGCCATATTTTGCCTCCAAAAAATGCCACATCAACATCAATTTCATTTTTTTAATTCCTAATTTTATATATTGTAAGATTTATACATGCATACACACACACACAAACAAAATAAGTAATAACAAAAAATTATGACTACATTTTTGTCATTTCCTTAAATACAAATATCTAGCAATTTTTTATTTGCTATTTTAAAATAATAAAAGTATAAAATCTTTATGAACTATTTTTACAAAACCTCTATTTTTGTAGTCTGTGTTTGAGCTACTTATTATTATTATTACTATTATTATTATTATATAAAATTTCAATAATATATAATATTGATAATTATAATTAAATATATTTTTGGTATTATTGAAAAAATATATATGTACAATTAAGTTAATAATATTATCTCAATATTACAAAATACGACATTAAATGTTCAATTCGTGCAGATGCACGGGTGGAAAGCTAGTATATTGTTGAAAGAAACAATTTGCAGAAAATAAAGGGGAAGGGATTTTACTATAGTAGCTATGTCGTATATCTGAAGTACTAACTTCCCAACTCCCAAAAGATAAAACATGTCTAAGGATAAAATGATAAAGAAAAATAAAAAATATGAGCTCATTTAGTTAGACAGCAAGAAGGCTATGTAAGAAGCACAAGTGTAATTCACTCAGACCTACTTCCACCAAAGTCGAATATTTCATTGTTTGTTAGATCCTATCCAATTAATTTGACATCTGAACAACTTCAAAATACGAAAAGAAGTAAGATCACATATAAATTTCTAAGCAACAATCAGTTGTGAACCAGGGTACTATACCTTGCCAAGTTCCAATAGTATTGGTGGCACTACCTCATAAAGATTTGAGACCTGCATGGAAAATCGCAGCAATGCGTTAAAAACTTTATGAATGCACGGCAATATTGTATAAAGGTGAAAGCAGTTACCAGTTTAAACAGTGGGTCCTCTGGCAAGTGCTTGAGAGCAAATTCTCTCTGGCATGTGTATCGTGGATCAGTCTTGCGCAGAACTCCGTGGCCAAATCCAGGAACAACCTATAGTGCCACGCAACAGATGAGAAGGTTAACAATGAAGAGGTCAAAGTGAGGTGAGAATAGTCATTAAATAATCCAAACATAAGGGGTCTCCAATAGAGGAGAGAGAATCCACAAATTACAATGGTACAGATAGACACTACCTTGCCACTGTTTAACGTTTTCCAGATGTGACTCTTCAAATCTTCTTTGCTAACATTTTCCCCACATTCTGCTACCACCGACTTAATCCATAGCAAAACTTCCTGCGAAAGACCACAAAATGAAGCAGATAGTTAGTAAAGGATATCAAATATGCGACCTTTTAGATACACTTGCCAGTCAAGGATACAGTATTATCATTTTTTAAATGTTTGGGAAGGCTTACTAAGCACCTTGGTGATTTTTTATATGCAAATTAAAGTGAATAATGATAACTCATGCTCCTTTCTTATGGGAAGAAGCAATGGCAAGTAAGAACCCCCAGATAATAAGTAGAGGTAGTTAACCAACTTTGCAGAAAGACATAACCCAATATTGCTATTAGTCCGTTGGTTTGAAAAATAAACAATTATATAAAAAAGAATAATATCTTTAATATGTCGCAATTTTAGTGTTCATAAGAATGCATGTTGCCATCGAGAAAAGGACGCTGAATAAGAACATTTTAGCACCTGATTAGCCAAGCCATGAAGTGGACCAGCTAACCCATTTAATGCAGCAGCAAATGAAAGATAAGGGTCAGAAAGGGCACTAGCAACCTGCATACGTACAGTATCAGCTATTAGAACAATATACAGTGCCAACTATCAGAAGAAAATACAGCATGATAGTCAAAATAATCCAGAATACCAGGAAAGTATGTTGCAAAGGCCATATAGGGAACTTAAAATAAATGTAATCACTAGTGTTTCGATCAAATCCAAGCACTTAGGAAAGGATAACAGGAAGTGTAACATCACTTACTAGGTGACCGGTGTGGGCACTGACATTTCCACCTTCATGATCACTGCATACAGTAATACAAATAAGCAAATTACACAACAAAAGGAATAAAATATGCTCGAGTTATTTATTATATAAGATGATAATGACAAAAATCAGAACACCTATGGATGGTAACATAAAGCCTCATAAGCTCATGCATGGCAGGATCAGTAAAGCCTAGCATATGTGCAAAATTCGCACCGAAATCTAAAGAATCGTCCATTGGTACAACTTGCCCATTCTTGTACACCCTTCACAAGGTCAAACAAATATTGTCAAACAATAACCAAATATAATGTTTTAACACAATAAGAGTTGATTTTAAATTATCTACAGTTTTTTACATAATACATTATTGGTATAATTATCTGCAATGATTGAAATCAATAATCCCAAATAAATCCATCAACCAACCTGCGGTAGATATATGAAGCTACAACTGGAAGCTGAGCAATCAAACTAAGTGAGTCCTCATATGTTGGTTCCCAGTACCTGTTGAGGACTAATCATGAGAGAGTAGGAAAAGATTGGCTATTATGAGAAAGTAAAACCTCCTTAATAACTTACTTAGACTTATGGATCCCCTTCTCATATGCCTTTTGGAATTCACTTTGGACCTTAAGCAAGACAAATTAGTATTTTCAGTGTCTAGCTCCATACTTAAGTCAAGAATGAAGAACCACAAGTTGTCTCCACTTTTGGTACATTTAAATGAATAGGAACAACTTTACCAAACAACTCAAAGCAAGAATGAGATCAATAGAATTGTAAAGTTGTGACCAGGGAAATGATTTAGCATGTGCTAAGTATGAGAGCACACAGATGTAATGTAACATAATCAAGTAACCAGCCAGATAGTAAGGACAATAATGTGCCCAAGATTATTTTGAAAACAAGATAGTCATGTTTTCTTCTTCAACACTCTTTGTTACTCTTCATATGAAAATTGCAAATTACTAATAGGTCCATTTTAGAGACCACCATGATCATAATACAATTTTATGTTCAGACGAAGAGATAATGATAATAATACATAGAAACTCAGTCAAAACAGATTAGCAAAGCTAAGATACTACAGCTGAAGCCAATGCATGCCCAATTAGAAGTATGCTGTCAACATCCTTATCAGCAACATGTTTAGAAAAGAAACATCAAGACTTTTTCCATCTCTTAGATTTCAAGTAAAAGCTATATACTGTTTGGAGACTTCAGACACAAGTTTTGAATAATAATATCAATATTTTTATCAGAATATGAAACTAGTGCCCTTTTTCCTAATTTGTATCAACGCCCTTTCAGATCCAAAACTTTGAAATGAATAGAAAATTTCAGGTTGTAATAGGTTGGTATATGAAGTGTATCTAGTTCCAGTCACAATATTCTAAGTGCATCCTCCACTTGACAAGAATCACATTATCAAGAGAAATACAAATAAAACAGGAAAATGACCAAGTTGTAAACTATATTTCCTGGATGAATAGATATTCGAATAAAAAGAGTAATTCATCATTCCACCTGAAGAGCCATAACAGCAGTAGCAAACTGAGTCATTGGATGAGCAGTAATGGGTAAGGCATCAATGGTTTTATATACATGGTCTGCAACCAAAAAATAAAATGAACATAAAGATGAGTTTGCAAACAGAGGCATGAAGGCTAGGTAAGTTTCATATGAACCTGCATAACAATAGGAAAAATAATTATAACTATGGATGAGTCATTAAGGATAAATAGATTATTTTTTTAAAAAAAAACTTCTAATATAAATCATATAGCTGAATAAAGAAGTTGACAAAATTAGATTCAGGTTGGCAGAAAAGATGATTGTCACAAACTGGTGGTGCTATCATAAGGTAACTAACTTATAACCAATTTGAGAGTTGGGAGAACCTGGGACTGTTGCACGGTTTCTCAGTTCCTTCGATAATGAATCAACTTGTTCTTTTGTCGGCACCTGATCAAGGTAGGGAAAAAGTGAGATTTGCCTTTCCGAAAGAAAACAAACGCAAATGAGGCGAATAAGTGTGCAATATGAAATTCAAAAAGAGATGATAAATACTTGAATAATGCCAAATGCAACAGTATTTGATGATGAAAAAAGAAAGTAAGACAGAATTCAAAGTAAGCGACATACTTTTCCTGTTAAAAGGAGCCAAAGGAGACCTTCAGGTAATGGTTCGCCGCCAGGCTTGGCTGCAGGTAACAACTTCTGACATTCAGGAATAGACAAACCCCTGAAGCGGATTCCCTAAGACAAGATAAGTGAACAATAAAGTACATAAGTCAGGGAAAATAGCAAAACATGAACATTTCAGCCTGCATGAAAAGTGTAACAAGGAGTTGCAGAGTTTGATTTGAAAACTGGGGTGGACGGTGTACCTCATCTGCATCAAGTAATGAAGTTTCCCACAATAATCCTGTCATTCCTCTCATTCCACCAATTACCTTAAACAATGAACAAAAAAGACATTACTTTGAATTATGAATTTTCTGACTAACATCAGCTGAGTTTGAGGAAAGGGGGAAAAAAGGCAAGAAAGACATGTACCATATCAACAGTAATGTTTCCCAGCTGAACTTTACCATATTCTGACTTAATTTTCTTTAGGCGTTCCTGAGGCATAGTAAAATGAAAAGAATATTTAACATAGATACAACAGAAAAAATCGTTTTTGTTAATTTCATCTCAAACAATGAAAAAATCAGAAAATCATACAAGGACATATCACACCCCCTTCCCCTCCCTTTTTCCCTACACAGTAAAATTAGATGATACACTCATTGTCGTTACTATGACCATCAAAGAATAAATAGTACAAAGTCTGAATGAATACAGGAAAAGTACCTGTTGTTCAGGAATCAATTCCTTCAGCTGGGAATGTAGGTCCTACAGAGAAGGCAAAGGTTCGAAACCACCAGTTTTAAATATTAGATTAGTTATTAGAAGAATAAGCAATAGTACAGTTATTAATTTAATTTACAGAATGTAAAGCTACCGTTTGCTAGCATAAATGAACCTTCTACAGGATGTAGATTAGTACAGTCTACAGGAGACATGAAGGGGTTGGAGGAAGGGGCAAAACATTAATCTCACAGGTAAACTGCTTTTATCAAAAGCAAAGTTTAATGGAATCTATTATAATTCAGAAATAAGCTGAGATTTCCACTGCTCTCACTGTTTCTGAATTCAATTATAACAGCAGGAATTTAAATGCATCCCACACCAATTAATACAATTTACTAATATTTCTTCGCTTTCCAATCTACTAACTAGTATCAAAGATCCTCACATAGTTCAAACAAATATTCACATAATACTATTTTTATTCAAATCATTCAAACAGTTAATCCTAGTACTCAATCTTCAGATGATGACTTAAGCATTCTATCAACAGAATATACAAAACCATATGAAAATCAGATGATCAAATGAGAATCTACAAACACCAATAAAAACAAAGAATGCTTACAACCTCAGAGGAGGTCTGGACTTGGAACCAGCGAACAGAATTGCGGAGGCCGGGCTGTTGGACCTGGTTGGTACAAAAGCTCAACTTTCAAAAAATAGGAGACAAGAAATAACAAAATGTGAAAAAATCACGCCGGTCAGTCTGCATAAAACACAGCAGAATAGATCACATAAAATCCTTTCCAGCCTACTATTCCTAACAATCCATTTCATGCATGTGAACTAACATGAAATTAATTCCAGACTCCTTCTCTAAATGATCATAATTTCATGGTGAAAAACAAGTAAACAAATAAAACGAGAACCACTAGAATTACTTACAGCACGCGACCGCAGCTTCGTCAACAGAGAAACACTCCTATGAAACACCATTGCTACCGGATACCTAAATCACTGCAACGAACCGACACATTCAGAATAAATAATTCAATCAATCCAAACGAAAGCAAATCCAGTAAGACCGCATCGATGCTGCCTAAACTACAAGCTTATATCACCGATACAACATAACGATTTTCCAGTGATTGCATAATCTAACATTTTCAGCAGATCAAACGAAGTATAACTCAAGCATCACGAATACTTACAAGAGAGAAATTAAGCGTGACTGCGTATTAGGCAGGAAAAACAAGGAAATAAATGAATCACTGGAAAAGGTAGTTGCAGATAATGACCTAGAGCGAGAGAAAATTCGGGGGCAGAGAGAGATGTTGGTGGAAAAGCATGCGCTGCGGGGAAATGAATGAATTTGTGTAGAAGCGAATCGATTCAATGGCTGGCCGTTGACGACTTTTAAATAAAATACTCCCTCCGTCCCGCGCTATTAGTCCCATATGGTTTCGGCACAGGAACCAATGTTTGTGAGTGTAGTGAAATTAATATTTTATTGATGAGTGTGAAAAAATTTACCATTTTAGGCAAATGGGACTAATAGATGGGACAGACCAAAAAGGCAAATGGGACTAATAGAATGGGACAGAGGGAGTATATAACAACTTTTTTTTTATTAAAAAACCTAACTATTGAAATGCGATTGGATATTAATAAATTTCAGTATCTATATCTATATCTATATATATATTAAAGTAAGCCCGGACGCATAAAATAGTAAGAATTAGATGCATTAATTATTCATTAATTAACTGTTTAGTTCATCAATGAATAAATAAAATATTCTATAATTATAAATATCAATTATGTACTTCTTTATTCATAAATAGTTGATATTTTGGAAACACGGATGCAAATATTTAATCATAAATACTTAGACCGTATTTTCTTAAATCGTTTATTGGATTGATCATAAATATTTAGATTGTGAATTATTCATAATTGTTATTTTTATAGTTGGATTTTTAATTGATATTTATAATTTATATATGATATGATTATATATTAATGATATTTTTTTATATTGAGTATATGACACGTATATAAATAATGGAATTATAATCATGTTGTGGCATGTTTATATACATATTGGCTGATGCAGTGGCGGATCTAGGGGGTATTTTGGGGTACACTTGTACCCCCAAAATAATTTTTTTTCTTTATAAATTTATATATTTTTATTATTATTTATAATATTTTTACATAATATAACCCGGATTTATTATACTCGTACCCCCAATTTTAAATTTATGGATATGCCACTGGGCTGATGTATGTATACATACACAACTAATCATATTAAAGCTCTAAATATATTAAAGTAATTATCCTAATTGAATTATATACAACTAGCGTAAAAAAATATGTGGGAATAATTATATCCTACGAAAATTTGCTTTTTTGATTATTATAATACAAATAATTTTAATTACAATCCATTGAATATAAGG